>JARKHS020034003.1:0-309236 GCA_030143305.2 Amblyomma americanum
CAAAAGAGTGACGATATAAATACGTTTCTCGAACCGTTCAAAATAAATTATGACATCCTGGCCTTTTCCGAGACATGGATTACAACTCCTGATGATGCACCACTTTTCTCCGGCTACATTCCTCGGCATGTATATCGCGAACACAAGATAGGCGGAGGAATCTCTGTATATTTTAAGGAAACACTCACGTATGAAATATTACAAGATTCCTCATTTATATAACCAGATATTGAATGCCTAGGAGCACGAGTTGGGAAGTTTGTGATCTTAGTTGTGTATCGTCCTCCAATGGGGCACAAAAGAAACTTCTTGCAATTTCTTGACACGTTTTTTTCCTTCGTTGGTGCAAAACAATATTCCTGCGTTATTCTGGGAGATATAAACATAGACCTTTCTTCCAATGACTTGCACGCCAGCGAACTAAAGACTCTTCTTTCTACATACAATTCCGAAAACAGCATACGCATGCCAACAAGAATAACCACACAGAGTGCAACACTGTTAGACGTATGCGTAACAAATTTAGAACCTCATGAATTTTATTCTGGAGTGCTCTCATCTGACTTGAGCGACCACTTGCCATTATTTTTTATTGCGGTATCCCAAAAGAAAACCAGGAAAGACCCGGATGCGCTGCTTCATACGCGTCGAAAAATCACTGATGAAACTCTGCAGCGCTTTGCTCGTCTGATAGAAAGAGTTGACTGGAGTGAAATCTATAAACAAAAAGACGCTAACAAAGCCTTCGATATATTCTTCACCTTGTTACGTTCCTCGTATGATGTGGCATTTCCAGAAGAAAAAGTCATTTCTCGTAGAAACAAAAAATTCCGAAAACCATGGATGAATTCACTTCTTTACAGCCGCATAAAAACAAAGGACAAAATGTACCACGAATTTTTGTACAAAAGAGACCCAGGTTTATTTTTGAAATTTAAAAAGTACCGGAACGCACTAACATCCGATCTGAAGAAAGCTAAGACAGAATACTTCCATAGTAAATTCGATAGCATAAGAGAAAATCCTAGAAAGGTGTGGGATGCAGTAAATACACTCACTGGAAGAACTAAAAAGTGTTTAAATATTACTGAAATCACCATTGATGGCAAGATTGTGCGCGGTGATGCTCTCGCCAATGCTATGAACATGCATTTTATTAAAGTAGGCTCGAATGCCTGTACAACAAAGAATTGCACTGATCAGTCAGTATCGACCATAGCACCGTTATGCGAGTCAATTTATATGCGCCCAACAACTCCTCACGAAGTAGAAATGTTAATAAACAAGCTTAAAAATAATGCTGCTGCTGGAATCGATGCCATCGGCCCGATTGAGTTGAAGTATATATCCGCAGTGATATCCGTTAGTTTGGCCTTTATTATAAATCTTACGTTGTCCACAGGAGTCTTTCCACAAAAGTTAAAGGTAGCAAGAGTCACCCCTATATATAAAGGCGCGGGCCCTGAAAACATAGCAAATTATCGCCCTATATTCGTCCTGCCAACGCTTTCAAAAAGTTTTGAAGGTGTCATTCATAACCGATTAGTGTCATTTTTTGATAAACATAACATTATTACAGAAAGTCAATATGGTTTTCGAAAAGGGAAATCAACGGAACAGGCTTTGTTATACATTAAGGATAAAATAATTTCTAACATTGAGGATCGAAAATACACTGTAGGACTTTTTCTCGATAATAAAAAGGCGTTCGATTCTATACAATACAACATCTTACTACACAAATTATCTATGTACGGTGTACGTGGTGTTGCCCTGCAACTTCTATCTTCTTATCTTTATGATCGATATCAAATAGTACTCATTAATGGCTCAAGTTCATCACAGTTAAAACTAACTCAGGGTGTCCCACAGGGAGCGATATTAGGACCGTTGCTCTTCCTCGCGTATATTAATGATATTGAGAAAATACCTGAATCACCAGAGATCATTATGTATGCAGATGACACTAATATTTTTTTCACATCGCATGAGATAACAGCACTCGAAACCAAAGTAAATAACTATCTAGTGCACTTGTCCTGCTGGCTGAAGGAAAATATGCTAGAACTGAATTCAAAAAAGACAACATTTATCGTATTTCGCCCAGTTAACAAACCACTGCACAAAAGAATAACACTTAAGTTTGATGACCAATGTCTTTCCTTGGTTAAAGAACAAAAATTCCTTGGCGTATGGTTTCAGGAAGAATTGTCATGGACGCCACATGTGAATCATCTAACAAATGAACTAGCACGAACCGTAGGATGTTTATACAAAGTAGGGCACATAATTCCTCTATGGCTAAAACAATTGTTGTACAACTCCCTGTTCTATTCAAAACTAATATATGGGATGATGGTGTGGGAACCACTACAAAGGGCAATTACAATAAGCTCATAATACTACAGAAAAAGATATTACGTCGTTATGAAAATTATTATGGACGTTACCAGCTCCTACAAACTTCTCCTTTGTTCTTAAAATATAAAATGCTGAGGACTGATCAGCTATACTACTATAAACTACTTCAGTTCGTACAACTCCGGAAGCTGCACATTTGTGACAGGGAAGAAAACTCCACTTATCCTTTCCGACACAATAAAAGACGCATACCAAAAACTAGAACCAATTACGGTAAACAAACAGTTCCTTATCAAATAGCTTCGATTCTTAATAAACTTGAAGGTAACTTGAATTTCGCATCTAATATTAGCACATTCAAAAAGCACATTAAAGATGTCCTAATAATATCAGGTGTTTTGTACGGGGAGTGACGAGTACATATGACATGCATACTCAGGATGTATTCTTCTTTTGTGCTATGGTTTTTCACTTTATTTTTGTAATAAGTGTCCTTCAATGTATTGTCTACTGAACAAAATCTCTGTATAATATCCTTGCATTTTTTTTGTACTTATCATATTGTGTTAATGTTGTGGTTATAATAGCATAATTTACCCACATTTGTTTTAATTATGTGACTTACCTTCTTGTTATGCTCAAATTTGTATTGCACTTCCGTCGACTGCAGAGGGACAGAGGCCTCGTCAGGCGCCGCAGCCTTTAGCCTCTGCCCCTGCAGCAGATGCTGTAACTGCTCTGCTGAAATAAATCTTTCTTTCTTTCTTAAAAAGACTCATCTGGCCGTCTCGTTCTTTTTGTTAACCTTCGTAAAAAATTTATTCTGGTTTAAGCATGGCTTGAGCCGAGCTATACGAGCGAAAACTTTGTTAAGCGTGGTTTGCCTGGTGCCTGCGGCGAAGAGTAGACGCGCTCGGACCGGCGCGCGCTTTACCATGGCGAGACTGAACGACCAACGCCGACCAAGCGGTTGTTAAATCTCCGCTTGTCACGTGGTATCGCAGTGGTGAGGCTCCGAGCGAGCGTAGCTGCGACGCCTCTCTGCGGCGAGGGCTTGGCGTGACGTCTTACGACGCACATCCTCTCCACCAGCTGAAGGTGAAACGAACGCCACAGTTGACCTTGGGATCTTGCCTCGAGAAGTAGAGCTTTCGCTATAAAAGAAATGAATCACGGCATAATTTTCGTACTATTGGACTCAGATATCTGCGATATACAGATAGCACATTGAAGTCGCCCTGTGTTTAATGAGTACCGCGTTCCAATAAAAGCGCAGTACACTGGATAAAATGGAGCTTAGAAAACCTAGAATACCACAATAGAGTGCCAATGTGGAAGACTGGGCGAGTTGGTAGGTAGTCATTCTAGAAAAAACAGCGCACACAGGACAGGGACCAAGGGAAGAACCGACGACACGAGCGCTGTGTCGTCGGTTCTTCCCTTGGTCCCTGTCCTGTGTGCGCTGTTTTTTCTAGAATCACAATAGAGTACATGCATTGCGGTGAAAAGCCATTTCTAAAAGAAGGAAGTGATGAAGCCAAGACAGTTGTTTCACGCCAATCTCAGAAGAAAGGCTACGTCCCCTTCCACTTGTACAAGATAATCACGCAGTCTTTCTTTTTTTGCTGAAATCAGGGGTGCCATTCGAGTGGTGGAGAAAATTGTGCCTTTTAAAGCACATATATTATCAACTGTATATGCATCTTTCAGTGGTGACAAAATATTCACAGAGCCGCAAAAAACAATCAATTTTTCCTTTCAACAAATTTTCTGAGGTGTTTACACCGGTATGCTTACATGCATTTCTCTGCTGCAGATATACTATGCGCCTGCTGCCGTGTTTCCCTAAGTTTGCCCAATGGCTGCACGGGTTGCTTCCTGCCAGAGATTATTCCCTAATTCGATATGGCTTGTCTCTCCCTGTGCTCTAGATCTTGCTTGTCTTAGTTTCGGTAATCACTCTTTCTTTTAGCTTTACGGGGCAAGGCCGCCAAAAGTTATAGCTCTACCGAGCGGCCTCTGACGGTGTTGAGAAGGGCGACAAGCAGCCAAAAAACACGTTACACAAGACTAAGGATGACACGATCATTTCCCTGTCCTTTCCATCTTCACTAGTGTCTGTTTTGTTTCGTTGGCGCTACTCTGGGCACGCTTCATCAAATGGCCTGGCAGTCAGCTTTCCTGTGCTGGCGGCTTGGGGTGTCTGGTTCCTTCTGGGTCTGATTGCGTCCCTGGAATACGATATGCGCATTCTAGATACACAATCAAGACAGAAGCTGTCTAGCGTCACTTGCCGGCTTCTCTTTTATAACAGTAGTCCTCTTCCTCTGAGCCTCAGCTTTCGTGCTCAGTCGCTGTGGCGTTCGCGGAAGTTGACACCCAAGCCCCTCTCCTGCCATCTTGAAGGTTGCCTCTGCATCAGCTAACGTCCATTTAATGCGTTTGTTGCGATTTTGTTGTCTACAGTATTACTTGAGCCGCACTAATCTTCACAAGCAAGGAGGAGAAATCCAATGACTTCCGTGGAGCAAAGCTAAAGGTTACTTTTTTTTGTGCGTGGGACCTTAATGCAACGACACAACAGATGAGTTGAGGACACGTGGCAATCGAACTGTTAGAAGTACATTGCAGGGACACAAGGCAGGTCTCTCATTGGAAGAGGAAGGAAGGGTGTCTTAAAACGCGCAGCTACAAAAATAAATTTAACGAAGGTGAAGACACACTTGCTGTGTGTGGTGAATCTGTAGAAACGATTGAACACCCCATACACTAGTGTGATGGTATCCTTCCGGATGTCGACGAAAGCACAGTGACTCTCCCTGAGGCCCTAGGGTTTCGAGATATCAATGGTCATATGAACGATTTTGCGGTGTAAGTTAGCAAAAAGCGATTAGAAAATTGGTGGCTAAAAATTTGAGGGGGGGGGGGGATAAAGATAGAAGTTTAGGAAAACATATTTAAATAAAACGGCGAACTTTAAGAACAATATTCAACACAGTAAAACAAGAAAGAGAAAGAGCCAAGCATGGTGAAAGCTGCCACCACCGCATTTCAAAGGGGGCGCTCCTATCTTCTATCCATCCCATCCATAAAAAAGGAATCCTGCTCCATCAAAAGTAAGTTTTTAGTTCGCGCTCTGTGCTGTATCTGATTGCGCTCAGTGGTTCTCATTTCTTTTTTTGTAAAAGGCTTAGCGCCTTTCTTCAAGATGTATGACCAACTAGGCCCGATTCTCGCTATTCTAGCAGGGACTTCAGTTGTTTTGCACTTGCCACCTAAGTGCAATTAAAATTACCTCGCGTTCGTGCTTTATTGTACGCTGCTCTTTGGCGTCATTCCTACAGATCACTTGCCACTTTCAATCCATCGATCTCTGACTTATGCACTCACATATGTTTTTGTACTCTGCCTTCACCTGCTAGCTGTTAAACCTTCACCCTTCTCTCTGGTTTTGGCCCTGGGCCACTGAAGGCATGAACTCAGGGTCGAATCTCGTCCATGGCAGCTGTATTTCTTTGGCGGAGAAATAGAGAAATGCCTACCCTCTGCTCAGCTTCTGCACTGCTCCTTAAGGAAGCTCATGTGGTCGATATTATTCTCCAGCTCCCAATCACAGCGCCTCTCTTAGCCCATGTGCAACCTTAAGACGTTAAACCCCACAAATCAAACATTACTGATTTGCATTTCATATAGATTATGCTGATATCTAATTACCTAACCACCAAACACATAAACGTGCTCAAATAAAAGCGCTAGGTCTTTGCAATGGAAAACATTTTTATTCGTGGCTTTTATTATAAGCATAAGGCTCGAAATTGTAATTGGGAATATGGGCGAGGAGTGATAGTATGGACGAGGCGGCGACTCTCAAAGCTACATTATGAGCTCGATCTTATTTAGGTTAATCAATTTCAACTCGGCACGCGGAGTTTCGTCGAAGTGAATTCTGACATGGCAATTGTACTACATGGGAATAGAGAAAAATAACAGTGAGACAGATAGGAGCCGGGGTAATATGGGGTCCGACACCAAATCCGGTGTCTACACCACAGTAGCCGCAACAAATCGAGATAGGCCTTCGTGAACTGCTAACTGCGAGCCCGTTTTTTTTTGCTCTTTCTCTCTCACGCACGTGTCTGTTCTGAGCCACAACAACCCGCACTAATAAGCTAGCTGTGGTCTTCAACCTCCGAATAAGAAAAAAGAAGAAACTGTTAGAACGACGCACAACCTTTGTGACTTCATGTGAGGAGTTTGAAACAATAGAACATTTTCGCCTCTCTTGCCGGCTGTTGGCAGCTGAGAGAAAGCAGTATTTGGAGGTCCCTCTTTCGAGGTTCGGACTCTTTCTGTATCTTCGAGTTCTCTCGTTCGGTGCGGTACCAAGGGATTCTAGTTAAGCAGTGTTTGGGGATACCTTCGTGGTTACATTACCAGAACTGGTCGGTTACCTTGTTAACTGTTTATAAAATTATGCCTCATGTCCAAAAATGTGCATTTTATTCTTTCACTGGTAGTTTAAATTCCATAAATTTGCCTAAATTTACCACTGTAATGCCACTTGTGGCGCTGTGGGTATTACAATAAACAAATAAACAAAAATAATTTTATTTTTTCTAGTTTCAGCCATTCCACTATTCTACTGCGCCGCCTCACGCTTTCTTTATTTTTTCCGTGCAAATACTTCATTCGCATTCATCGCCATACCTTGGCAAATCCCACCGCGTGGGTATGCGCCAGTTGTTGTTGTTGCCTTCGTGAGATGGCACATACCCACGACGGGGGATTGGCCATGTTTACTGAAATAAACAACAACAACAACGACGCACCACTGCGCGATGAGTGATGAAGCAATCTCTCCGCTCCTGCCTAATGTCGGCGATGGAAAGAAAAGTTTATTCCGAAGTTCGCGCATTTTTTTTTCTACGGTGCTTTGTGGTTCCCTAGCTTTTCTCTTGGGGCGTTCATTTATTGTTAGCGGAAGCAAAAACCGTGCGCTCGTTTTTCTCTGCAGTCACCGGAGGCGTGACGTTGAGAGAAAGATGCTATTGAGGAGCAAAAGTCAAAGTAATTTCGATATACTTGCGTCCAGGCTCAGAAATAACCCGCACTATTCGGTATTCACGTGGTGTGACGCTACCGCAAGCATAATTTTTATTCACAACAGGAGGCTTCCCTGATAACAACTTGGCTGGTGAGTTCACAGCCACTGCGGAAAATATTGCCCAGCACTTGCGCGTATTTTTTCTCTCCACTTTTCTGTGGACTTGCTCAGGTGTTATGAGAATAGGGCAACTTTAATATAAAACACTTCGTATTTTGTCTTCTAAGGCAGTCAAAGCGTGCAGCGACTGATGCCACTGCGAGAAAGAGCGGCCACCTTGAGTAAAACATTATAGAAGTTGCACAGATCTAAAACGTAAAATGTGAGGTTTTTATTGTCCCTAATAGACACGTTAGGCATGATAAACACCACAGTGGAGTGCAGCAAATTACATTCAATCATAGTGGGTTCCTTACTAAGTCTTTGTGAAAAGTTGCCAGACTGCATGGTTCTCTTCTCCCTCATATAGTGGTGCCCCTACGGCTTTCCTAAAAACAAAAGTTATTGAAAGGTGAGTAAAAGGGCTGTCCTTACCTCAGAGTAGCTTATAGTTAGATGGGTGCGATAATTGCTCCGCTATACAACTGAGAAGCAAACCGGGCAGCCTGGTTACTTTTGGCAAAGGCTGTACGCGGCCGCCACGGCCGGCATTGAACCCGGGTGGTGTACTTCAGTAGCCGAGTGCTCTAACCATTGAGACACCACAGCGGGCTGAAGTGACAGGTAATTAGAATTTCTTTTCCTTTCTGGCGGAGAGGGCAGGCGGGGGGGGGAGAAGGAGAGCGATATTTTCTTTGCTTGTGACTAAAGCTATAAAACACTCAACACAAAAAAATTGCATTGTCAAAGCTGCGCTGCTACAGCCTTTGTCTACGTACTTGTAAGCTATATCTTAATTGCTAGCTATATTTTATAAGCTATTTGAAAATAGCAGACTATACGCGCAAGAGAAGTGTGACGAATTCAGCCAGTTGTTTCGTCATCCTTAGCGAGAGTAGAGTGCAGGACAGGAGTCTGAGCACACAATCTCCTGCGCTGGTTTCTGCCGTGTTGGTGACATTCCTGCCTTCGTCAAATTGGAACTCCCGGAAAATTGAGATTCTGTGAGCTTTTCATCTTTGGTTCAGAGGCCTGAGGAAGCATTTCGACATCGCAGACTTTTTTAACCTTCATATCAGAGCTAGCCTGTGCACAAATAAGAGTTTCGACATTCCGAGAGCGGCTGGACTTCTTCCTCAGACGTAATTAGCATGGCCTCTATCATTATCTTTCAAGCAAAGCTGTCACGTGCTGCTGCGTACTGACCCCGGCACCAGCGATAAACACGCAACACAAGGGTCGCGTCGTCGAGACTCTCATAAAGACACGCTTAGAAGTGCTCGTCCCCGGGCTGTCGGTTGTAAGCGTTTTACTTTCTCGAAAGCTGCATGGTGAATGACCTACCTACTGGCAAAGACCAAAAAAATTGTTTTTGTGTGGTTTGTTCTTACTAGATCCGAAACCGGGGTGCTTCGCCCCTCTTTTCTGTCTTTTTAGAATGTGCAGCTGTATCCTTTGACGAAGATTATATTCTGCCTCCAGAAGGAACACTAAGGGCTAGACCGTCCATGCGATCCTTATCCCCGCTGCATGTTCTGACAGCTTCAGTTCACTGCACGGAAGAAGAGATTGCTGAATCGGTCTTCTATGCCGGTCACCCACAGCGGTATTCATTGACGCGAGATACTTATTAAAATATTGCCGTGCCGGAGAAAAGATCGATACTTTTTGCGGCAATGCATTTTTTTGCACCAATCTATTCTCCTTTCCTTAACTACTCGTGCCGTAAGCAATGACTCCACATTTATAGTTTTGCAATTGATCACGGACAGTCTTATAGCTTACATACAGCTACGCAAAATCGCATAGTAGAGCTCGTAAAAAATATAATATAAATTACATTTTACTTACATTTTTTTTTAAGAAAGCAGCTTAGTTTGGTGAGATTACCTTCTCCTTCGAAGAGTGTAGCGCGGTCGGGCCCAAAAGCAAGATGCTAGAAAAGTAGGAAGTGAAGGGCACAGGACAGAAAGTGAAGGGCACAGGAAAGTTCTAAACCTCAAGAAAAAATTTTTCAAGAGTGCAGTCGAGGTTCACTGCGAAACACTTTTTGCGGGGTTTCCGAACGGCGTCAGAGGCTAAATCTTAATGGTGAGTCAAGAAGCGACGAGCACCTAAAGAAGGACAAACTGCCCTGGGGCAAAACACGTGCCATCCATATTCGCTCATTTGTATTTGTCTTCTATATTAACCGCCACCGGGGTGGCTGAGTGGTTATGGTGCTCGGCTGCTGGCCCGAAAGACGCGGGTTCGATCCCGCCGCGGCGGTCGAATTTCGATGGAGACAAAATTCGAGAGGCCCGTGTACTGTGCGATGCCAGTGCACGTTAAAGAACCCCAGGTGGTGGAAATTTCCGGAGACCTTCACTACAGCGTCCCTCATAGCCTGAGTTGCTTTGGGACGTTAAACCCCCAGCAACTATGTATGTTAACTTCTTAGCTGTTAATTTTTATGAAACCGATCTCCATCTGTTTTCATGAAACGCTGCACCTAGCTTACAAGAAGGAAAGATACGCGAGACCAGCCAGACCATCTATTTTAAATACGCAGCAGAAACACTGAAATTCTGGGAAGCCATTTATGATCGAAATGAAGAATAAAAACGAGGCGTAAAGCAGAATCATTAAAAGCTGCCAAAAATTAAAGTATAGGAGAGCAGCTCGCACTACTTGCGAATGAGAGGCAGTCGTGGAAACCGGGCTAACGTGTACGGATATGGGGCTCATAAAGGCGTGCTTTTGTGTGTGTTAGCTATGACACTCAGGACCGATTTCGGAAAAAAAAAACATGACTCAATAGAGACTCATATTTTGGAATGTTTGAGTATTAGGCCTTATCAACCATTGAGGGAACACACATCGCGAGGTACCATGTGTACTTATTTCAGCTGCACAGAAGAAACGTGGTTGTTTTATTGCAGGTATATCTGTACCTGCAAGGCCTACCCTCCTAGGAAAGCAGTGCGCAGGCCATCTGGCAGAGAAACCGAGCAGCCGTAAAGCGGTCGGCCAATGCAGTGGTGAGTAAGAAAAATCGTCTGTACTCTTGGACACGCGTGCTGGTTGTTCAGGGCCATTTATCGATTCACCTACAGCGCACAAGGAAGGTGTCAGAGGCTGAAGAAGGCATTTTCAAGTGGGCAGATGCAATGTCAGTAGTAAAACAGCGAAGCAACAGAAAACCATGTCGAAGTGATGCCACGTGCATCCGCAGACCTTGAATTGTGACGGCGTGCTTTCGTATTCATAAGCGAAAACATTTGCTGTGCGTTTAAAGCTGGTTTCCAATCCCTGTAGAGAAAGCGCTGCCTGGTTAGTGACGCATTAGATAACTAAGCATTGTTAGCAAAAGCGTTAAAGGTGCTTGTAAGTTCTTGTAGAACTTAAACTCCAACTACCCACCCGGAGTAAGACGAAGAACCAAAAATTTTATCTTGTAGTTCTTTAAGACCCCACTGAAAAAAAATTTGAACACCTCTCTAAAGTTTAGTTCCTAAGACACGCCATCTGGCAAATGACTCAAACAGATATCCAAAGTTTGTATGCTGGGCTAAGCAACGTGCTCACAAAATAAAACCACGCCCAACTGACCACATGACGTTAGCAACTTTATAGTCAAGATATAATTCTCAAGAGTTCTTCAGCGAGCTCTTAGACGACATAGAAACAAAAATAACAGTGGCATGTGCGACATTTTCATGCTAAACGTAAGTAATGTCAGCTCGATGGTGGTCTTTGGAGTCTTGATGAGTTAGCTTCAATCATGAGGAGGCTAAAGATTCTTTGTTACGTTGAGTTAAGACTTTTAAACACAGATTGCCGTACGAACAGCTCGTTTTACAGCGTTCAGTGTTTTCAGATGGGGTGAAACAAATGTGAAAGAGAAGAGCGACGTGAACAAAACTGTGATATACAAATACTCAGCTAAAAGCTTTCATTTCCTTTGTGTAGTACAAACACGAGCCTACAGAAATTCCTCCTTTTCTTCAGTGTGTTCTACCATGTTCAATATGTCCACACCTAAGCGATCTTTGTGCTGTACCCATATCAATGCTGCCTTGCTACAAAACATAAGAGTGGTTCGCCCCTGCAACAACATCCTCATACACTTGAAACTGCAGCGTGATATTTGTAGGAGGTGCAGATTTATGCAGCGGGGACGTGAACAGTGAGAAGCATTAGAAGAAATGAACTCCTCCGCGTGTTTGAAATCTTTCTTTTCAGGCATATGCATCAAAAACCAAAAGCTGGCCTCTCGTAAATATCCTACAAAACATACTATTTGTTTAATCGCAAGGCGATCCTCATGGCATGTTTCCGAGCCAAGCTTCTTGCCTAAAAACAGGCGAAAAATCCTTCATCATCACGGGGAGTATGGCTGAATCGTCCCTACGCCAAGATAAAATTTTATCGATTACACGTGCTCCGCAATATCTTTCGTCGGAATCGTGTTTCAGCATGGCCTTTTCTACCAGGACTCTATATTTCTTTCTTCAAGGGCTTACACGTTTCTTGTAGATTAAAAACGGTGGAAATGATCGTCCCCATGGCGGCATTTTTTTTCGCAGCCCTACTAGTGCTCCAAGGCTCTCAAGAAGTTTTTGTGCAAGACTCCGAGTAAGGTGCTTGCTCCGAATGCCCTATTTAGTCTAAGCGCGAAGGAGTCTTTCATATATTTCGCCGAAACGCTCTACTCGACCAGTACGCATGCAAGGTGCGCGTAAAACCTTCAAGTGCACGTTGAAAGCCTTTAAGAAATCACTCCCACACAATGAAGCTGCCTGTATAAGCGCCCTTACAAGACTTTACAAGAATCAAATAATATGTCGAAATGGCGGATTGAATAGCTTCTTGGTCTTTTTTTAGCATCTCCGCTAGAGCGCCCCATTTGATAAATACCGGTTTTCTATGAAACAATAATCTGTTATAGAAAATGGCGCCTACGGAGTTTTTGTATATCTCTCATTCGTTCACTGAGATGCGCCTTGTTCTTTTTAAAAGCTGCGGAGGCCTAAAGCTCTAAGGAATAAACTCACACGCTGCGTGCTTCTCATATCCGTTCGAATGAACGATACCCGAGGACGATATTGAGCCCATAAAGTAAGTACAATAAGAAAGCATTTACGCTGACACAGGGCGTGTATTCTAGGTAGATTTGCATGTGCTCACGGCTGTACTAGGCATGGGCTTAATAAATTGCGGATAAAAAAAAAAGACAGAATGTCGGATTACATCATGGGCTGTACCTTTTGCCTTGTGAGAAAAATATTAGGCCAGCAAACGGCATGATAAAAACAAGGTAATTTTCGTTCGGTAAAACGCCGAAGCATGTTTCTGTAAAGTTCTACAGGAGAAACCTAAAATCTGCTTAAAAGAATTAAAGTAAAACTCCGTAGGCCTCCAAGAGCTCCTAGCAAAGAAAAGTCACAATAATGAAACGTGGAGGTACCAAAGTTTAGACGCAAGAAAGAAGAAATGACAAAGCATCGCCAAGGAGGCCTCAAAAAAGCAATACAACGCAAAGGAGCTTACGAATGAATGAATGATATATTTTATTAACTCTCTCAAGGTTACATCATTAACAAAAAAGAAAGGACGCAAGGCAAACGCTGCGTTGTTGCAGCTTGAGAGCCACCCAGTGCCCTCTGCCGGGATGTATAGCCCAGCAGCTGATCACAACAGCATTGCAAGAGCGCGCTCACAAACACAAAGGAAATAAAGTCACAAAGTATCTACATCTTACATTTGAATGAAGTTGCGCCTGTAATAGCACTGGACGTTATTTATATGTACAGAAAACATTTACAGTCACGCGAGATACCATGAAAGTAAAATGAAGGCACACTAAGCTATATATATGTTCTAATCACGAACTATGTATATTCAAACATTGGAACATTGGCCTGTTCACCCTTTGACATCGGCTTGCGCTTCTTAACAAGGTTCTCACTGATACTAGTGATGAAGTGTCTGTTGGTCGTACAACCCCAGATCGTGCAAAGCGCTACTCCCTTTCGGTAGTGCACATTCCAAGCTAATCAAGCGTGGAATCGTTGCGACACACCTGGATGCATCATTGGAAAAATATTGTGAGCATGAGATGGCACAGAGCGTTGATGCGCAAACTGAATGCATTCACCAAAGCAGGGTACCCAAAACACCACGTCACTAATATCAGTGAGAACCTTGTTAAGAAGCGCAAGCCGATGTCAGAGAGTGAACAGCCCCCCCCCCCCCCACCAAAAAAAAAAACAGGGATAAAGAAAAGCAACCGACAGTGGTAATTCCCTATATTCATCAACTTTCACACAATATAAAGAAACTGGCCAGCAGGTATAACGTCAATGTGTTTTTTTTCTGTTCCTTGCAAGCGTTTGCACCTTGAGCAGAATAAGAATGGTCAGCAGTGCAAAAAGAACCACCAAATCCGCGTCACTGATTTTACGGCTGACGTTGTGTACGTCGGGCCTCTAAGCTGCGGTCAGGAGTATACCGGCCACACAGGCCAGTGCTTTAAAGAAAGGGTGAGGCAGCACAAGATTGCTATAAAAAATGGTTATGGCAGCCACATGGCCACTCACTGCAAAAGCTGGAAGTGTCGTCCGGGTTTTGAAAAGACTAAATTCATTGTAAGGTCTAAAGACAGATTACAGCGGGAAATCATCGAAGCTTATTACATCAAGCAGAAGGGTCATATCTGCATAAGCAAGTCACCTGTCTCGTTGTAAGAAGAAGAGATTAGTTTTCTTAATGGTTCATTATCAGCGATATAATCAATGCTTGGTCGTTTTGGCATGTGTGCTTTTGTTATGTCACCACTTGTATATATCAATGCTTGTATTTGCTCTGCTTTTATTTTTGCCTGCTCGTGTGGTTATTAAGGGTTTTCTTCCATGAATAAACTTTGTTGGAAGTTGGCGCCAGTCTTCGGTTGAGTGTGTGCTGTCTCCGTCTTTTAGCGCCTGTACGCTTTCTGCGTAAACAATTTCATCTCACTCCTTTTGCCGCTGTGCTGCTTTGTGTGCGCTGTTTTGTCGCACGCTGTTTTGTCGTGTGCTGTTCATTCATGTCCACGTAGAATGTGTGGTTAGGGTAGCAGCATAAAGAGAAAGATATGCCCCGTTCTATTGCTTTCAGTCAACAGTGGTTATTAATAATTTTTCGTACGTTAGTGCTGCATTGGCTCCCTCTTGCAATGCGGTGAAGTAATGTGTTTTTGCATTCGGGCGCCTTGTTGTTCCTGCATGCATCGAAAGTAAACGTCGCCGAATGTGGAGGGAATCGGAACCGTAACGAGCATGACCGCATCAGCGAAGAGGTGTTGCATCACCAGGAATGCCAGCCCGAGGGCAGGATTTTTCTCTCGACACTCTTGGCTTTTATCCTTCTGTTTGCCTCCCTGCTCCTTTATTTTGTTGCAACTGGAAGCGAAGGGCGTAAGCTGGCCGTGATGAGGAGGGTAAGGCAGGGGTGGACTAAAGGGGAGGTATTTCTTTGCAGTTGCTTTTATCGGCTGTAGTGATATAAAAAACCCCCCGCGTGCATTGTCGACCAAGAATGCAGAAAGTGCTGTAAGACCTCGCTTATCGCAGATTCTCCATAAATCCGGGACTGCGGGAAGACGGAGTGACCTGAGTCTGAGGGCAGGCGCTTGTTTGAGCGCTGGTGTTCAATAAAGAGAAAGAATAGATCGATGTCCTTTTGCGAAACAAGGCAGGCACCACCGCCTGCGGTTACACATGGTAACTGATCAATAGCCTCCCTGTTTTCTTCACAGCTCTCTTCTTCGACCTCGAACACTAAAGCCACTTTTATGATGCGACACGGGCTCAGTCGCGATTGTCGTGTGTAGTTTTTTTTCTCATGGTGAAAGCCGCTAAGCCTTTGACGAAGGTCAATTTGTTTTTGGCTTCGAATGTTTATTCTTAAAGAGAGAACAGGTGTTACATAAACAATGCAGAAGGAAGTACCAGATCTCAAGGCTTTAATGGAACCTCCTATAGATGTTTGCACAATTATATTAAATAACAGCAAACGCACCCAAAAGAAAACAACGAGCACACTCCACAAACCAAATGAAGAAAAGGCAACTTGAAACCTTCATACAAGTCTGCTGCAGTAAGAACGAAATAAACGAAAGTTTCGCGCAATTTGATAATGCTTCCCGAAACAATAAAACAACTGAGGTGTACATATGATCAAGCCGGTATAAAAGTACAAAACTACCTAACAAGTAAAAAACTTTTTGGTGTTATTGTTACGGTAATGTGAAATTACGGATAATAGTTGGAGTTTTCAACGAAACAGCGATGACGATTGTCTGACATGAGAAGGCCGGTTATTGCAAATACGTAAAGATGCAAATACAGCTGTGTGCTTCCTAAAATTTGTGCAAACGAGTGGTAGTAAAAAAAAATTTATCACTGGCAAATCTTGTTTGGTTTTCTTGATGAGGTCCTTTAGTATTAGGATTGATGATTGGTTTTGATTAATATTGATGAGGGCCTTTGTTCTTTACACCACTTAGGTGAAGTGAATAACGATAGCCTGCCAATGCATTTGACAATGAGAGGGTTCCAGATATGTTCTTAGTGTAGACCAAGGCAGACCCTTGCTGCTACTGCTTTTCGTCTGCAAGAGAAAGTGAAGAAATAAAATTGGTTTTTTGGGGAAAGGAAATGGCGCAGTATCTGTCTCATATATCGTTGGACACCTGAACCACGCCGCAAGGGAAGGGATAAGAGAGGGAGTGAAAGAAGAAAGGAAGAATTATTTCACTCCCTCCTTTATCCCTTTCCTTACGACGCGGTTCAGGTGTCCAACGATATATGAGACAGATACTGCGCCATTTCCTTTCCACCAAAAACCAATTATTATTATTATTAGTAGTACCATAGTGGAGGGCTCCGGAATAATTTCGACCACCTGGGGATCTTTACCGTGCACTGACATCGCACAGCACACGGGCGCCTTAGCGTTTTTCCTCCATAAAAACGCAGCCGCCGCGGTCGGGTTCGAACCCGGGAACTCCGGATCAGTAGTCGAGCGCCCTAACCACTGAGCCACCGCGGCGGGTCTGAAGAAGTAAAACGGTTCAGAAACAGCCTATTACAAAATCATGTGTTCTCCCACTCTTATGTTCAGGCATAAGCACGGGCCATAAAACGCTTTTTTCAGACCTCCGCCAGCGATGATAGTAATAAAGCGCACTTCACTGCCCCTCTTTACGCTCCCTATTTATTAATAATCGTGTTTGCGTAAACAGCTAACAAAACAGATTTCCTCATTCAAGCATGCCGGATGAAATACCGGAGGGAAGTAAATATTTAGTTCCCAGGAAATCTGGTTCGCATTGCGTGAACGAAAAGAAAAAAAAGTATGCGCAATAAGTTCTACGTTACTAGAGGTATCGGGCGGGAAAATAATTTCTAATGTTTTCTTTATTTTATTTCAGACTACAGTTGCTTCGTTCGGCACCATCGCTGTCCGTACATTAGACAGGCATGATGAAAATGCTTTGGTTTTATGGGGGTTTAACGTCCCAAAGCGACTCAGGCTATGAGGGACGCCGTAGAGAAGGGCTCCGGAAATTTCGACCACCTGAGGTTCTCTAACTTTCACTTACATCGCACAGTACACGGACCTCTAGAATTTCGCTTTCATAGAAATTCCCCCGCCGTGACCGAGATCGAACCCGCGTATTTCGGGTCAGCAGCCGAGCGCCGTAACTACTGAGCCACCGCGGCGGGTAATGATGAAAATGACTGTGATGGTTAGCAGGTGATGCTGGTATCACATATTGTCCCTACCAATAGTGGACACTTTTTTTTTAAATTCACCTGAAAGTGGAGTTCTAGCCATTGTGCGACAGGCGATGCGCATAGACAACTCATTAGGAAACTCGTCCGAAATATAGCCACTAGGGCCTATTGCAAATACGTATCTTCGCTGGACAGTAAGAACAATGCATCGTGAGTTCATTGGGCAATAGCGTAACACAAAGAATAGTGAAAGCAAGCAAACAACGAAAAAGTTTGCATCTTGAATTGGTAAAACTTTTGGCTCTACGCCGCTGGCCGCTTTCTGATCCGTCCGCGCGAAATAAGAAAACAAATAATCAAGTACATTTAAACGAGAAGATCAATCGAGGAAACGACATGCATGCCAGTCTGATTATTTCAAGCTGCCGTCTATGTTCCGGAAGTGAAGCGTTCCTAATCTGTTAGATCCAGACAGCACTGGAGCCCTGAGAGCTTATCTAAAGATAAATCCCGCAATTGATGCTGGCTTTTTTCTTTCCTCGTATCGAAGGAAAACGATCGGTGTCGATCATTGTTGGAACTTCTGAGACTTTTCTTCAGGGTCGCATAGCAGGGATTTAATGCAATTCATCAAATTTACGCCAGTTAACTCATTTTTGTATAAAAGGATTTATACTCTTCGCTGCAAGCCGAAGGCATTGCCACATCTCTTCCGCTTGTAATTAATAACATTTTCTGAATGACAGAAGCAAAATGATAAGCAAGCAACGAAGTACAAATATGAATAAAAATTTTGGTGCAGAGCTTCCTTGAATTTCAATATACGTAGCTCTTGTTTTTTTTCTTCCCAAGCTTCAGCAAGAACCGAGCATGTTGCCGTTCAGGGAGTACAGCGATTTTTCTTCTCCAAGGTAATCCTGCGATTTATGATAGCACACACACGCAGAAGTCTTTCAAATGCGGCCCGCCAAAGCCCCGATTCGTCATCTTTGCACGAGTGAGATCGCAATTTTTTTTCTATTTTAGGATATAAAGCAACGCGCGCAAGCAACCTGTTTCTATTGTCTCGGAGGTATTTTCTTTCTTGCTGAGGTGTGCTTTTGAGGCATCGAAGGAATGTTTTTTTTTTCTCACTGAATCATCCCTAAACTGTTTCAACCAAGCCACCGCCTCGTGCTTATACTACCAGAAAGTCAAACGGCGCTTTCGCATTCAGCTATGACTTCTAAGTTGTAAATTTTATTTAGCCTGTAACGCGCCTGCAACTGGGCGCAGGCACAATCTCAAAAAGTACAAAACTTGAGAGCTCGGCAGGCTCTGAACGATTGCAATAGATTAGTCTTCAAGCGGCAGTCAAGGTTTGCTTAGGTTCACAATTATGAAATTATGATGACAGAAATTCCTTGAATTCTGTGAATTCCACGACAGAATTGGCATTCACCGTGAATACTAACTACACTTACATGCTTATGTCGGCTTTGTGATCACATTCATACCACGCGGAAATGCGATTGCAACAAACCTGCCCTTCTGTCGTAATTTCTTCCCAATATTTTGTTGATTAAAAATCGGCCTCACAGTTCTGTTGAAATCTGTTATCCATTTATGACATGATTTTTTTTGAAGTTCTGAGACCCTACAAACCATTCTTTATGGCACCATTACCTACCTATGTACCCCCTTAGCCAATTCCAAAATGAACTGTGGGTATACTTAAGAAATACATAAATGAGCTACATATTAACAGAAGCGTGGAGATTTTTTTCTATGAGGAAGACATTTTTTACACATTTGTACTAGCAGCGTCGATGCAGGGTATCCAACCAATGCTAGTCTGTGTATTGTATTATCGGGTATCGATGAAGCGTGTTGACTTCAAAAAAGACAGTTATATTCATCGTCTCTGTCACGCGAAAAGCGAATACCCCCATTTTTTTTAGCTTAAAAACAGTCTGAAGACAGATGGCACATGATCGGTGCAGCATGGCAGAGAGAAATGAGCAAAGAGAAAACAAGAGGATGCAAAGATACAAGCACTAGTCATGGGGGTACGTCGCTGAAGGAGGTACCGACAAAAAAAAAACTATGCCGGTGAAAGAAGAAAATTTTAAATCTAATTTCCATACGAAACATTCCACTTGTTTTACTTCGTAACGATGCGAGAGCTAAAGAAACAAACATTATTGATCTCCGCCGTACTACTGTAATTATCACTGTTAATAAAGTTCGGACTCAGAAGAATCTAGATTCCGACACCGGAAATTGGCGTCATTCATGGGCTCAATAGATATCCGAGCATCGGCGCTACAAACAGCGCATGATGATGACAGTTGGCACACTAGGTGGCAAAGCTCCTGTTTGTATACCTTTCTCGGAGGTGTGGAATGGAATGAGGCCGTGTAGTTCGGTCTAACGGCCAATTACATCCGAAGTTTTTTTTTTGTAAAACATGGTTTATGGTTCAATAAATGACCTAAGAGGCTCTTGAACATCAGTGTTGTTAGACACTTGTGAGGTTTCGCCAGATATAATTTCCTGAGGTGCGAATCATGACGCCGGAACTGCAAAATGATACACGAACGAAGTTATTGTACGCCAAGTACGAGCCCTCTCCGACTGCCAGGAATCTGATGACGAGGAGGCAACCCTGCCACCAATATTTTTTTTTTTTTGAAGCGATGTTTATTGCCTCAGGGCATAAAAATTATGAAGTCATAGATGAGTAAGATGCTTAAATAAATGAAAAAAAGGTTGGCTGATTCGATGAAATCAAGAAGTGAACGCTGATATGGACCCTGTGTCCAGGCAATATAGCAATCCGGATTCTCCGGTGAGAGTCCCACTGCCGCCAGGTGCCGAATTCTCGTCGGCTTCAGCGCCGGGCAGTCCCACAACAGGTGGTGGAGATCCGCCTCACAGTCTCTGTTCTTGCAGACGGGACACACGGGGCGGGGATACAAATCTTTGAAATGCGGCCACTTGCGTGTCACAGCTGCAGTTAGGGAAACCCCGACCCGTATCCTCCGAAGCGCAACCTCGTCTGCACGGGTAAGACCACGGGAGAGGGTTACTGCACACGGAGGGATTAGAGCACATGTGCGGCGCCGGAGTTGTTCCTTTCTTGTTTAAAGGAGGGTGGTGTCATCCAGAGTGAGGACTCGAGGAAAAGATGAGGTTGTGGTCGAAAAGCGGGTCGCAGAATCTCCGCGGCTTTGTGCGCTCAGGAGGTCACGCGGGACCCACTCAATACGGATTTGCTGCGGGATCCGTGCCGCTAGACGATGGATGTCTTGGAAGATTTCTGGGGTGCGACTGACTCGTCGTAGTAGGCGTGTGACGTGACGGGCGTCGGTGCGAATAACAATGCGGGCCGTGGGTAGCATGGGAACGGCGGCCAAAGAGCAAAGTGCCTCTGGAACCGCAAGCATCTCCGCACAGAAGGAGGAAGGAGGTTCTAAGAGGCGAAACCTTGGCGTTTTGTTCAGAGCAGGCTTGCAAGGACAGTAAACTGCCGTTGTTTCGCAGGCCTGGATGCTTGCGTCAACGTACATAACGATGGAGCTATGCGGAAGATTGGCGTCTTGCTCTGTAGTTCGGTCACAAAACGACGATGCTGCGCGGGTAGGTGTTGGCCGACGTAGATCAGTTGGCTTGTTGTCGATTAGCTGCACAAAACACCAATGAAGAAGAACTGGCGGGGGTGGCTGTACAATCGAGTGCGATGAAGCATATGCTCTGAGTGCGCATGTTGTGTGTGTAAGGCTTGATTTTAAGCGGCGAGCATCGCGTCGTTGCTGCACCAGCTCATCCAGTGTATTCAGCTGCGCATGTTCTTGGAGCGCCACGATCGGGGTAATGCGGGGGGAAGGCAAATAATGACCCTCATTGCCTCTTGATTAACAGCTTCTAGATGATCCCATTGAGCCCTCGTCAAATGCTGGAATTCGGCTTGGTAAACGAGGCGCGCTTGCACAACCGCCCGCACCAACTGTCGTGCAACACGAGAGCGGGCTCCGCCTATTTTAGGAGCAATGCGTCTAATCAGACCCAACGTCTGAATTGCTTGCTTTTAGCCCGAGAAAGCCAAGCAGTACCTGTTCCTGACTCGTGTATTGTCAAGCCCAAGATTTTTACGGTCAAACTTTCTTGAATTGGAGCTCCGGATAGATGGAGACGAATTGGTGTTGCAGCCAGTGTACGGCGCTCCCAGCGGTTGGCCACTGACACGAGCGTGGTTTTGCTCACTGAAAGCTGCAGACCAATTGAAGAAGCAAAAGTCGACGTAATATCTATGGCTGATTGTAGGCCTGCTGCTTGAGTCATCAGGTCGTTGTGAGTGCTCCACACCGTTATATCATCAGCATACAATAAGAACTTAATCTCAGAGACATCATGTAAGCGCCAAGCAAGGGGGATAAAAGCAATATTAAATAATGCTGGCGATAACACCGATCCTTGGGGAACGCCGCGAAGAGGCACAAATGATCCGACGGCCTCACCACCGAGCCGTATGGCAAAGTGTCGGTCTTCCAGGAAGGATTTAACCAAATTGTGCACTCTAACGGGGAAATGCAGCATGTCAAGCGATTCCAGGATGGCAGCATGACTGATATTATCGTACGCCTTTTCAACATCCATGGCCAGTACAGTACGTACATTGTGGCTGCGAGTTGAGGCCAGAACTGTTGACGCCAAGACAGCCAGTCCATCTTCTGTATCTATGGACCTACGAAAGCCAATTTGGGCGGGATTGTAGAAACCATGGTGCTCAAGCCACCACGACAGACTTTATTTATGCGCACACAAAGACGACACAAAAAGACAAGGTAGACAGGACGGAGCGCATGTGGCAAGCATTTTTTCGGTAAGCTTGCATAATGTTGGCGTAAGCGATATAGGCCGGAAATTTCCGAGGTCTGTCGGCGGCTTCCCCGGCTTTGGTATGGGGATCACAATAGCCGATTTCCAGGTTTCTGGTACGACGCCTTCTATCCATACCTTGTTAATGGTGGCGAGGAGTTGAGGCAGTACAGCGGAACTTAAGTTCTTGTAAACCTCGTACGGAATGGAGTCCGGACCGGGCGCAGTCTTCCGACGGACCTCGTCTATTTCTGCAAGCAAATCGGGAATCGAAAATGGCTTGCAGTTCCCTCGGCGTCGGCTGTAGATGGGAGTTTATCGACATGTGCTGGAATGGCAGCCAAGGGGGCTCCTATGACCCTTGGAGGCAAGACATCATACTTGGGGGGAAAAACTTCCGCGTTGCCTCTCTGGCGAAATCCACCGGAGCTAAGCTAGCTGCGAAGCATGCTGTGGCCGCTGCATCAGGACAACGGGAATCATGTTCGATTGCACGAAACGTTCGCCAGAGAGCAGCATTCGATGACTTTGTCGACAACTGCTCACACCACGCATTACACTGCCGTCGCGAGAGATCGCGTTCATATCTGCGAGCTTTGGCAGTAAGGTAATTCAGCCTTGTCCGTGCTTGCGCAGAAGTCGGGTCTCGGGAAGCAGCCATATCTGCTTGTCGCGAGCAGCCCACAGGTTAAGGAGACCCACATCCGGCGCCGGGCGATTGACGTCCGTCCAGGTGACAGCAGTAGCCTTATTCAGCGCAGTTTGTATGCAGTCCACAAGTAGTGCTGATGATTGCAATGAGAGAGCTTCGACGGTGGTGCGAAACGTGTCCCAATTGACCACGGAACACCTACGTCGTAATCGGCGGGCCCTTGATGGATGCAGACCGATGATGATAGGATGGTGGTCACTACCCCCGCAGTCTGGCTCCAGGTGCCACGATGGAGTCCCGGGTCCTGACCTCCACGTAAGGTTGGACTGCGAGTCTGGCGCACAGTCCGCGTTGCTGATCTGGATGGTTGAGTAAAACAAACAGCGCATCCGCGAATGCGTCCCGCACACGCCTACCGCGGGGTCTTGAAGTGGGGTACCCCCAGTCCGGATGAGGGGCGTTAAAGTAACCACCGACTAAAACAGGCCACCCAGGGTGCTGTCGTCGTAGAGTTAATAACCACCCCAGATTAATGCGGGAGGAAGCTCCACCGGCGGGTCTTACATAGTACGACACGACCACAACAGTTGCCTTGGGAAGCTTCACAGCCACTGCGACTACCTCTTGACATGAGGTGAGCCAGTTTTCTAGAGAGAGGCGAATTTGAGGAAAACACCCATCAACGTACACCGCCGCCTGTCCCGGAGGGGCAACAGTGTGTACACGACGGTCGTTCATGGAAGGAGACATGTACCATTAAACCCCGGAATGGATGGCAAGGCATTGGTCTCCTGCAGTAGCAGGGCCCACCCCTGGAGCTTGTTCATGCGAAGTCGAAATTTGAGCTCTCCCAGCTTTGTGGAGAGGCCTCTGCAGTTCCACTGGAGCACACCAGAACTACGCGTACTCGCCATTTTCGATTAGGCTTCCAAGCGTTGTAATAGAACTGATGTCAGGTTAGATAACTGGTTTACCATAAATCGGAGGAGGGATGTTGTTGACTTATCCTGCAGTGATGCAGAAGACCTGGTAGAGTCGGCGAAAAACGCATGAGGGCTGGACGTAGTCGAAGGCGCTGTAGCATTGATTGGCGTGGAGTGGGATTCCACTGGTTGTCTACGGCGAGCAAGCAGTTCACGGCGTTGCCGTAGCTTAGAGACCTGGGCTAAAAGGCGTGCAATTTTGTCGTCAACTGCTGCTATGTCCTCACGCAGGGGTTCCACTATGTTGTGCTTTTGTTTAGCTTGAAGGCGACGGCGATCCTTGCGCACTTTATCACTGTACGACTGCTTGGCAGGGGCGGCAGGTGGATTGGGCCCAGAAAGCTCCGGCCAGTCGTCTTCCTCCCAATGAAGAGCCGTAAACCTGTTGGATGTCTGTATCGGGGCTCTGTTTTCATTAAGAGGCACTTGCTTACGGATCCCACGCCGAACCTTCCCAGTTGCTTTCTGTTTTTTTTTGGGCAAGTTGGAGAGGTCATCTCGTGGTCGTCAGTCTTGCAAAGTCCGCACCTGTAACACGGTGTGCCTTGTGGCCGAGCCTCATCTTACGTTGCAAAACGGCATGATCGGCGCATGTGGCCAGGTCTGAAGCAGCTGCAGCAATAGACAGCACTCGGTTTGTAAGGCCAAGGCCGCAGAATACAACCATGGTAGTAAAGTCGTTCTGGGAGAGTTGGTGGGCCCCGTAGTGTGACGATGCACGAGCGCCCCTTTCCCATATACCGCGCTTGGATGGCATGGTGGGTTGGACAGCACAGCTCACACTGGAGGGTCGTCTGGTCATCGGCAACGTAGACGTTGCAAACAACACAGCGTTGTAGGTCCGAACCCTCTACTAGGTACACCTGGACCGGCACCGAGATCTCGCTTGTAATCGATATGCACTTGAGCGTTTGCAGACGCTCAACTGCAGCCAAAATTGGGAGCCACACAGCGATGGTGTTAGATTTAGCTCTAGACGTGAAGCCACGAAAACCTTTGGTCCCAAGGCACTCGTCCAGGTTCGCCTGATGAATCCTGTTCGGAATGTCTGTGAGGCTTTTGGCTGCCAGAGCTTTAATGGCCACTTTATACGATACCTATCCCGGTGTCGGAACAGCCACCTGGTTGGCATACGCTGGGCAGCAACGCTTGCCTTGTGAGCTGCAGTTGGCAGAAGACGAATCCTGTGCAGCGTCCCCTGATGGGCGCTTTTGAGAACTGCGGGAAGCCGGTGGCACGGATGGAGATGCTGAAGACAGGTCCATTGGAGAGCTCTCCTCCTCACGCTGCACGGTTGAAGCCCCATCCAGCAGTGGAGGCTGTGCAGCCATTGCAGAGTTCCGCCCAGAGGGCACATCGCTCATGGGCTGAGGTGCATTTGTAGAAGGTGGGATGTGCGTTGCCGCTGATGGACCGGGAGCAGAGACCGACGCCGGCGAAGCCACCTCTGCCAGCGCGTCACCGGCGGCTCTAGGCCTAACCTCGGAGCCCAGTCCAGCTGTCGGGATGACTGAAGGACATCTGCTTACTGCCACCAAGTCAGAGCTTCCTCGATGGTGTTCGGGAGCTTCCTCAGATGGTGCGAAGTCAGTTTTCTTGATATAAGGAACGTATTTACGCGGATGGCGAGATTTTTCACTGGAGCGATGTGCAGCCACCTTAGCAGGGACAGTTCGTCTTCTTCCTTTCTGCCACCGATTTTCGTGAATGCTTTAATTGCGATTAGTTGCATCGGGTTCAGCCTTTTGGTTGACCTCGGCGAGAAAGATACTGATTAACGCTATTAATAGTTTAGAATGCGCCGTTATATCATCTCCTTCGAAGAAGCCGACGCGCAACACGAACCTTTTCAAGAACGAAACGCATGCTTCGTTCGACTTGGTATTTCTGGCTGGAGAAAGAAAAGTTTATTTACTACGAACGTCGGGTATAAAAAACGCAATCCGCGCGACCGCCGGGTTCGATATAAGTGGGCTTGACTGTATTTGTTTTATTAGAGAGGCATTGAATAATAAAATAGTATTTAAGCGATCAGCAAAGTGCATGTTGGTGAGGAGTCAGTATACGTGAGTGATCCTATGCTTGTTTCACGTGAAATTGGTGTGTCATGTGATACATAACATTTGACAGAACATCATCAGGTAATATGTCAATGTTGTCACGAGGAGTCGCTGACGACACTCATTATCGTTACCTTGAATATGAAGCTTTAGAGTACACCAAACGTTTGGGTGGAAACAATATTTTAAATTTCATTCATGTCATCTTTGTGCTTAGTTTATTCCTTTTTTCTGGTTTGTTAGCGCTTGTTGGATATACTTTCTATGGCCAGTAATGACTTCCTTTTACTGTTCAAGCAAAAAGCATGTGATAAGTGGAGAAGAAAGCAAAATAAACGAGCACGTAGAAGGGATATCGACAATTAGTTTCGAATGCTGCTGTCCCTTTAGAGAGATTTTTTGGTGCCAACAGTCAAAATGTGTGCGATAGTTCAATCGTTTTCTACCCAGCGTTTACGCCTGAGTTACGCCATGCGCTTAAGCTTATGCCGGGTCAGAGCTGTTTTACTGAGGTTGATATCTGTAGAAAGGACATGTTAGGTTAATGCAGAATGCTCCGAGATATTGATAAGTTAATGATCTCTTGCTTTATGTGTACTAAAATTGACTCTTTTTAAACCTCCCTGGTAGAACCGGAGTTGCTTTCGTGTACAGATGTCCCTCATGGTTCAGGTCCATTTCTGTAACATGTTTTTTTCGACAGCAGAAAAAAAAGATCTTTCTACAATACACTTTCAACGCGCATGGCAACGGCGACATTCTTATCGGCAGTGTCGCTCGTGAATAAAATGTTTTGCATTGCATAATAATTTTTTTTTACAAATATGGTGGAAGTTGAGGTAAATGTAAATGAGCAACATGAAGGGCATCAATATAAATTTGCTTATGTGTATGTGCTACATACTCATGTGCTGCATACGTACCACATGTAGTATAAATATACGTAAGTATTAAGTTGTACACTTAACGTGACAGAAAATATATGTCGCATAGCAAATTCTAGCAGTACTGTAATATGGGGCGGAGCAAAAAAAGACAGGGACGGCCACGAGGCGACGATAGTGGCGCTGTAGTTTCGACTACATTTATTGTGAATGTTTCCAAGCATATGTACAGGCATATATGCAGTGGTCATCGTCAACGCATGCGATGGCGATGACAGCACCCTCCTTGTCAACTTGTCTCCTTTCCTGTCTTTTTCGCGCTTCCGCCTATTAAAGTATGTACTAACACGCCCCATCGCCACATTATTCTCGCAGTAATTTCTGTATATAGGGTTTAAGTCCTTCTTAGTTTAATCTGTACTTGAATTTCAGAACCCAACTAATGTTGAAATAAAATTCGAACGGCAACTGCGACGCAAAGTACAAAACATGCTCTTGGCTGAAGCACATTGAACACTAACCCAATTGAGTGACATTTCTAAGGAGTTAGGACCGTTGGGTCAAAGTGTTAGTAGACCGCTCCTACGTTTGCTCTCCTGCAGTATGTTTTTAAATGCTTTTTTCTGTTCCACCTAACTTCTTGGTGTTTTACTTGAAGACGTTCGTACATGAAGGAGCTAGAGACCGCAGCGGACACGGGACAGAGAAAGAAGACGACACAGGGCGGTACTTGCAACTAAAATTTTATTTGAAACTTCATGGCTTTATAAAGACAGAGGCACGTGTGATCCTACAATCAAGTAAAAAAGGGGGAATGAAAAGCAACAGATAACAAGACCTAACTGACAACAATGCACATGAAAGATATGCGAGTCACAATCTACAGAAATCAGACTTTAAAACGTTATGCAATGCTCATCATGCGAGTCACAATCTACAGATACCAGAAGTGTTAAAAAACCGTCGACCGCATGTGGAAACATGAAAACCACAAGACAAAGGAAGAAAAGAATGTTAAAAGGAAGCAGCCCAACCTGTTACCTGCAAAGAAACCCAGTTCTTTTTGGAGGATGGAAACCGAAGGCGAACTAACGCATTCATCCGGTTGCGACCGCAAGATGGCAATGGCCTCCATAATCTCTCTCAAGCTGCCCCTTCCTTCTTCCAACAATCTTGGTCTGGCTGAACTGAGGCCAACAACCCCGACACTTGCGGCAATGAACAGGCAGATTCGAACCCCCCACCTCCCCCAAGGAACGCGCATGTTCTCACAAGCGATCATTTAAGCATCTACCGGTTTGTCCAATATAAAAACGCCCACAACTGAGGGGGATCCGGTAGATTACCCCTGTTGCACATGCGACACGCTTATTTTTTTCCAAATGTTTCTTGCCGCAAGTTCCTCGAATCGATTCCCCCTTTCCCACTAGATTGCATAATCTAGAGAGCTTACAGGGTGCCGAAAATACAATGTCGATGCCATATTTGCCTGAAATCTTTTTGAGATTATGTGAAACCCTGTGCAGGTAGGGAATGAGGTGGGGGGTTCGAATCTCCTGTTCATTGCCGCAAGTGTCGGGGTTGTTGGCCTCAGTTCAGCCAGACCCAGATTGTTGGAAGAAGGAAGTGGGCGCTTGAGGGAGAGATTATGGAGGCCATTGCCATCTTGCGGTCGCAACCGGATGAATGCGTTAGTTCGCCTTCGGTTTCCATCCTCCAAAAAGAACTGGGTTTCCTTGACAGGTAACAGGTTGGGCTGCTTCCTTTTGATGTTCTTTTCTTCCTTTGTCTTGTGGTTTTCATGTTTCCACATGCGGTCGACGGTTTTTTAACACTTCTGGTATCTGTAGATTGTGACTCGCATGATGAGCATTGCATAACGTTTTAAAGTCTGATTTCTGTAGATTGTGACTCGCATATCTTTCATGTGCATTGTTGTCAGTTAGGTCTTGTTATCTGTTGCTTTTCATTCCCCCCTTTTTTACTTGATTGTAGGATCACACGTGCATCTGTCCTTATAAAGCCATGAAGTTTCAAATAAAATTTTAGTTGCAAGTACCGCCCTGTGTCGTCTTCTTTCTCTGTCCCGTGTCCGCTGCGGTGTCTAGCTCCTTCATGTCTCACCAACTGGCCTACACATCTACCCGTCTAAGTTCGTACATGAATTTTGTCACTCTGAAATACCCTAATTATGGAAACAAACATAGTGAAGGTAGCACAACAGACGGAGTAAATGAAGTTAATGTATTTCAATCCCGAGAGCAGCCTTCCGGTTGCCTGTTTTAAATGCGGCGCCTGCCTACGAAGTTGCATGCAAATTTTGTTTAACATCACCTGCATCTTTGAGTGCAGCTTTGTTTGTAAACAAAAAGTACTTCCAAGCTAAACAGACGTTTTTAGCATACCGGAGACGTACCAGCCGCAGACGTATACTGGTTTACCGGACACCTGCGCATGCGCAGTGGCACTGTTGGGGTGAGGGGGAGCCACTGCGCGTGCGCAGAAGGGGTCCGGTATACCTGTATATGTTTCCTCTAGTGGGTCTCCGGTATGCTAAAGAAAGTCTACTAAGCTGGTTGAGGGACGGAAACGGCAAGAGAATAGGGCTGGGTGCCATAAATAATGATGTCAGAGGGCCTGCAGGGCTCCTTCACCAGAAAGCGGAAAGCCGTGCCCTTTGTTCATTAAGGGCTGGCACAACACGGCACAGTGCATGTGCTTACTTTCATCTTGTTTTTTTTTATTCTTAGCAGTCGCTTTGATTTTTATTTTTATTTTTTTCCTTGGGGGGGGGGGGACCGCAGCACGGAGTGATACAGACACACATGAGCCACGTCCGGAGGGAGCCGGAGACGGCGCTTTTCAGTCGTCTTGCGCACAAATTACGTATGCACTGCCTCGGCGATGCCATCGGTAATGCACTTCCTTTCGCGGGACGGGGCTGTGTTTCGAAGTTACTAATGTACGCCTCTGAAAGTCGTCGCCGGAGGGAGAATGAATAAATGGGCCTGCCGAAGCAGAGTCGCAATGATGTTGTGTTTGCAAGTTTTTGAAGGCTTTTGCGCTACAGAAAAGAGACAGAGTAGAAGCAAACTACGGCTTCAAGCCACGCTATCGTTTGCATGTTGCAGTCGCAACGACGTGAACGAATAAATTATCTTGCACTGAAAGTTTCACCAAACATGAAGGTGTACGGAGGTGTCCCATTGGCGCTTCGGACACTCTGGGTACGGTGACCTGCAGAAGACTATGAGAGAAACAGAGTTCATACTGGAAAAGCTGCCGTGCATCAATCAATACGAACTCAAAGTGATCTTATATTTTTTAGTTTTCTTAGTATTGCTCTTATCCTTCTTTGAGGAAGTCTGTTATCAACGCTGTTTTGACGTTGCTTTGAACGCCTACACCTGGCCTAAATCTGACATGTTCCTCCTGTACAGCAAGAAAACAATGTCTGCCTGTGAGTTCAAAGAATAAACAGAAAGTGTAGGATGTGCAGTCGAAAACGCCATGTTTCTTGTTGTCGCTGATGCCTAGCTGTGCACTCGGACGTTAATATTATTAAATTTTTGCACGCAGAGTGAAAGTCTTGTTGCAAGGTCTCGAAACAGCGTTCAATGCGTCTTGCTTAATGGGATGTTGGCTGCACGGAAGATGATTTAAGTGACGGCGCTTTTGCCGCAGTATTTCAGCATGATTTTCAGCACGAACAATCTGGACAACGCATGAATGATTTAGTCAAGAGAATTTACGTATTCTGCAGAAGCTGCCTGTCATTGTCCGCCTCTGTTCTCTGCCTCGCTGTTTATTCGCTGCCTCGTGACATTTGTTGGTGGCCCTATATCCGCAGGTGTTTATGGAGCTATAAAACATATTGCTCAACAGGGGCCCATTTTAAGACTGCCCTTTTTTGAATTCATTAACCAAGTGGCTACTATGCAGACGTGCCTCTGATATTGTAGCCGGTTGGTTAAATCATTTTTTGAGCGTGGATTGTTTTGTAAATGATAACAAAATATAAATACATTGGCTGAAGCAATTTAGTGACATGCTCCTCTGTGTACCGGTGTACAAGCGTACTATGGTGATGTTAAGATTGTAGCATAATTACTGCTGTATTATCCTAGATGCAGACTGCCACAACTGAAAGCACAGTTGTGTGGCGCTGAATACTGAGGCAAAAATTTGAGTTTTGGGTGAGCAACCGCAGACGCAGATATTTTAAACCAAAACTAGGCCGGTAACTAAGTCGCTGCACATGTAGCATGCTGGATCAGTGAAGGTCTGGAACAAGGACTGTAGCCATAATCATGCAGTGTATTGATAATGACCAGGGTATATAAAATGGCTCCTGGCGAGGATAAAGCCACTCGATGAATGAACTCGTAGGAAAACAGGGATACTACTCGACTGCATGCAACGCTGCAACTTTTCTTCCAAAATATGTTATGTAGACTAAAAGATTCGCTAGAACTGAAATTCAACCGCACCTTTTGAAGCACATTTCGTTATTCCTACGAATGCTTTCTTCCACAACGGGACAAAAACAATAGACAGTGGAATGCGTAATTTGTAGTTCTATTGCTCTCGGTTAGTTGTGCAGCGGACAGTTCAAGATATTTAGCAAGGCCTGCATTCGAATTCGCTGCACACATTCCTTGTGTTGCCTTGGAATGTAACGGTGGAGCAGGTACATCGAAATGTTCCGTCGGACACGCAATGCTCCTAATCCTTCAGGTAGCCCTATTTACTTTTGGCTGGCGTCATGTAGGCCTATGTGTTCCCCTAAGGCGGGGGTTCCACGCTTGCGCGGCTGGTGCTCTTTTTTCACAATGCTTGCGGGTTCTCTACAGCCCTCCTGCTAAAGATAGAAAAAAAAAATTTAGCTTATTATAAACAAAGACAGTTCCGTTTCATCGGTATATTACGTGAACATCGACAATGGTTGCTGCAAGTAGAGTGAGCAGAAAGCGTAGGGCGCAAAACAATAGTTCTGTGCGACATGCCTGCTTCTGTGCGGTGCTTACTGAAGCATTCGAGCACCTTTTAGTGCACTGAATAAAGGGCTCCTTCTCCAGATCTGAATTGGAATGTTCATGACATTTCGGCGCTCTAAGAGCTCTCAAAAATCGAAAAAATTGTGTATATGTCAAGTTTATTAGCTTCCAATTTAATTGAAGAAATGAACGCGTACTTAGTACCTGTGTAGGACTAGCGCATTTCCTTAAATATGATAAATGCATTTGAGCTACATTTAACAATTCTGTTGTTTGCGTTGTTCAAAATAACCGACATCACGAAAGCGAGCCTCACGAAGATCTGGCACAGAGTGGCCAGATCCCCGCGGATCACTCTTCGCGTTGTCCGTTAAGTTCTAGCAACGAAAACTAAAGCATTGCTACGTGCAGCTGAAACAAGTATTGCACTCGTAACAAAATACACACATGCCACACACGTGCCAAATATACACGTGTTTTGTCAGTTAGGAGGGTATCTGTTAGGCTTGTAATATGCCTCCGTTTTGACATTTCTGATCTTTTAAGAAAAGTGTTTTACAGCGCTACTTTTATGTATTCGTCCAGTACAGCCGAAACCTGCTATGAACGTAATGAGACTATGATATCGTGTAAATGCTTCAGGAGTAGCCCTGTTCTTGGTGCATTATTTTATCCGAAACGCTTCCTCCAAGCAGTTCAATTGAACAAAACTAGTGTTATATGCCCTATTTAATATATCTGTGAATAACGCACGCCGAAGAAATGTACATGCATTTATCGTTTTAATAAGCTTATACTTGTATTTCTATCACATGCCGGAGGAATACAGCAAATGCGAAAACGCTGTTAAAAATGAACAGTGCCCACTCTTGCGGCGGAATCCCCAGCTTAAGTTAGCATATCAGCGCTGAAAATTTTCGAAAAAGTGCCTTGCATCTTTAGTGAAACACACTGTTTCGTGCAGGAGTGTATATATATATATATATGTATATTTATTAAGGGAGCCAACAGTCACCGAAACCAAGGTGCATAGGGGAACGTTATTTTTTTTTTATTTTTTATATATATATATATATATATATATATATATATATATATATATATATATATATATATATATATATATATATATATATATATATATATATATATATATATATATATATAGTGTGTGTGTGTGTGTGTGTGTGTGTGTGTGTGTGTGTGTGTGTGTGTGTGTGTGTGTGTGTGTGTGTGTGTGTGTGTGTGTGTGTGTGTGTGTGTGTGTGTGTGTGTGTGTGTGTGTGTGTGTGTGTGAAATTTCAACGTATAACATATATACATTTATGTTATACGTTGAAATTTCATTTAAAAGCTCTTGTGTAAGACATGGGTGGAACTTTCTTTTCTTCTTTGAACGTTTTGCACTTCGCACTCCTATAACTTCCATGATTCGTTGAAGTATATTCTATGTGTCAATGTCATTATTTTTACACTTGTTTCATCCCTGTAATGAGAAATGTGCTACTTTAGTACACGCATTTTCTAACTTAGTGCTCTTCCTGCAAAGCAGTGCAATTTTTGCGCATTTGTGTTGATTTAAAGATTAAATTTTTACAAAAGCTCAGCTGCTTTAGGCGTTCTTGAAGCGTGGCTTTGTAGTTATAAAACGAATGATTGAGAAGTGGTCGTATATAAAGCCTAACAACACGCTCCTTGCCGTTACATTCGCTTTAAAGATAATAGTCCCGTGGTATTATATTTTTAAATAAAATGAAAGTATTATTCACGAGCTGTATGCTGGCTTGTACTTTACCTTAAAAATACTAGGCGCCAAATAGCGGCCATTTTCACGCAAGAAGGTCAGAAATATAGGAAAATTTTCATAGCTAGAAAAGGAAGGATTTTAATTTGCCAAAACAGGAGGAATTTTTTTCATCCATTGTTTTAAACTAGTAGATTCTTGAAATTATTGAACTTATAAATTTCGCCTACACTTTACTAATGTGACCCAGACATTCATGATGTGTGTTCAAGGCTTATCGTTAATTGTGCGGAGCACGGTGTTTATAGCTGCGAGGAAAAAAAACGGTTTGGGAAAAGCAAATGACTCGGGTTCGAACCCTACCGCGGCTGCTGCGTTTTTATGGAGGAAAAACGCTAAGACGCCCGTGTGCTGTGCGATGTCTGTGCACGTTAAACATCCCCAGGTGGTTGAAATTATTTCGGAGCCCTCCACTACGGCACCTCTTCCTTTCTTCTTTCACTCCCTTCTTTATCCCTTCCTTTACGGCGCGGTTCAGGTGTCCGCCGATATATGAAAAAGATACAGCGCCCTTTTCTTTCGCCCCGCCGCGGTGGCTCAGTGGTTAGGGCGCTCGACTACTGATCCGGAGTTCCCGGGTTCGAACCCGACCGCAGCGGCTGCGTTTTTATGGAGGAAGAACGCTAAGGCGCCCGTGTGCTGTGCAATGTCAGTGCACGTTAAAGATCCCCAGGTGGTCTAAATTATTCCGGAGCCCTCCACTACGGCACCTCTTGTTCCTTTCTTCTTTCACTCCCTCCTTTATCCCTTCCCTTACGGCGCGGTTCAGGTGTCCAACGATATATGAGACAGATACTGCGCCATTTCCTTTCCCCCCAAAACCAATTATTATTATTATTATTACTTTTCTTTCCACAAAAACCAATTCTCTAAAGCAAATGACGCATAGTTTGCCTCACATATCAGCGGACGCCTGAACCGCCCTATAAGGAAAGGGATAAAGGAGGGAGTGAAAGAAGGAAGAAAGAGATGCCGTAGTGGAGGGCTCCGCAATAATTTCCACCACCTGGAGATCTTTAACGAGCACTGACATCACACAGCACACGGGCGCCTTATGCGTTTCGCCACCATTGAAACGCGGCCGCCGTGGTCGGGTTCGAACCCGGTTACTATGAATCAGTAGCGGGGCGCACTAACCACTGAACCACCGCGGCGGATGGCCATGAGGCAGTAGTCTTTGAATGGAGGAGTAGTATGAAGTGACATTACGCGAATTCGTTTTTCTCGGTGTACTGTAGGCCACTGACCCCTACCCACGAACACCCAGAACGTGCGTACAACGATAGCAAAGTGTCCGAGTTAGCGTTCATTAAACACCCAATTTTTTCATTTATATTTGGCTTACCGCTTCGTTTGCATTTGTTGTTCAATTAATTCGCTGCTAAAATTAAACATTCTGTGAAAAGTTTTCACTCGAGGCAAATAATGAAAAACTTATGCACGCCTCCCTTATGATAGATTGAGACTGGCCATTCCTATTGCTTTCCAACGGGAACACAGAACGTAAAAAATAACTGCGCGGAAATACCACCGCGGGGCAAAGACACGCTCCCTGAAGAAGGAGAAAAAATTTGGTTCTCTATGAGCTGTCACAACAGCGGGGATGGAAATGTAAAGAAGGTATATCTTGCTTATTGAATATACAAAAAAGTCCCTAACATATCTGAGGATATGATTATAATATTTGCGCTCCTGTCATAGAAACTAAATTTATGGCACCCAGCCAAAATGAACGGTTGGCAACAGTTATTAATTTTAGAAGAGCCCTGAAGGAAAGTTCGGAAGGTTTTGATCTTAAGGTAAAGAAATATGTGGTCATATATCTCCCAAGAACAGTGGTTTGAGATTACTTGGAGTTTTTAGATGAAGAGGACTTCAGAGAAATGCTGCAGGCTGCAAAAATTATCTCGCCACTGAAGAAAACTATAGTCCTCAGAGAGAAGATAGGAATATATTCGAAATGAATATATTCAAAGCTCAAATTTTTTGCATGGCTGGGCGATATTGAGGTATATTGCACATGCGCAACAAGTACAAACAAAAGGGAAAGCTGTTTGACGGATCATAAAAATATTTTGCCAGGTATTGATTACTCATGAACTTTATAGGTTCTTGCATATATATATATATATATATATATATATATATATATATATATATATATATATATATATATATATATATATATATATATATATATATATATATCGGACAAGTAAAGGAAATGAGGGGTTCGTTTGATAAATTCATCATGAAGGGAGCGAACAGTCACCGAAACAAACGTGCTAGGGGAATATAACAACTTTCGTAATGTTTTGTCCTGATCAGTGGGATAATAATACTTATATTAATCTATCGCATAAAGAAAATTACTCATAAAGCACAGAAAAAACCATGCCGCTGGTGGGATCCAAACCCACGACCTCCGAATATCGCGTCTTGTGCTCTACCAATAGATCTACGGCGACGGCTGTCCAATCTGCTGCTCTCGTGGGTATTTATGTTTATTCGGTGTAAGCGAACCTTGAGAGTGTTCACCAGCGCCACACTCGCCCACAGCGGCGGACGTAGCACGTCCTGTAATACCGCGAGTGTGGCGTGCAACGTCATCTAATGGCGAGGGCGGAAACTGCGCGAGAGCGCTTTAAAAAAAAATTACTTTCCCCTATGCACCTTAGTTTCGGTGACTGTTCACTCCCTTCATGAGTTTGTCAAACGAGCCCCTCATTTCATTTACTTGCCTGCTAATAGCTTAACGAGGGTCTCAGTTCTGGCAGTCTTGATGCCACAGGTAGCATAAGAGGGCCCCCGCGCAGTTTCCGCCCTCGTCATTGAATGACGTTCCACGTCACTCACACTCGCGGTATTAAAGGGCGTGCTATGTCCGCCGCTGTGGACGAGGATGGCACTGGTGAACACTCTCAAGGTTCGCTTACACCCAGTAAACATAAATACCCCCGAGAGCAGCAGACTGGACAGCCGTCGCCGTAGCTCAGTTGGTAGAGCACCGGACGCGATATTTGGAGGTCGCGGGTTCGGATCCCACCGGCGGCATGGTTGTTTTTTCTGCTGCTTTATAAGTAATTTTCTTTAAGCGATAGATTAATCTAAGTAATATTATCCCACTGATCAGCACAACACATTAAAAAATATTACATTCCCGTATGCACCTTGGTTTTGGTGACTGTTCGCTCCCTTTTGAGTGTATATATATATATATATATATATATATATATATATATATATATATATATATATATATATATATATATATATATATATATATAGTGTGTGTGTGTGTGTGTGTGTGTGTGTGTGTGTGTGTGTGTGTGTGTGTGTGTGTGTGTGTGTGTGTGTGTGTGTGTGTGTGTGTGTGTGTGTGTGTGTGTGTGTGTGTGTGTGTGTGTGTGTGTGTGTGTGTGTGTGTGTGTGTGTGTGTGTGTGTGTGTGTGTGTGTGTGTGTGTGTGTGTGTGTGTGTGTGTGTGTGTGTGTGTGTGTGTGTGTGTGTGTGTGTGTGTGTGTGTGTGTGTGTGTGTGTGTGTGTGTGTGTGTGTGTGTGTGTGTGTGTGTGTGTGAGTAAGCACGGGGTGAAGATCGGATGGATCTGGTACCACATAAACGCAGTAGGGTTGACACACGTTGGAAAAAGTTCGAATAAAGATCATTTCTTCTTCCACCGTGTGTCAACGCTATTGCGTTTATATATATACAAATATATACACAAGAAAACTTCATAAATAATCACATCGCCTTCAGTGCGTATAAATATTTTCTCTTTTCCGCATGACCATAGCCGAGTGAATAAAAAGCTGTTTGCCGAAATATATATGAAGCTGCTCACGCTGAGGCGCGCATGAGGCTGCCCGTACACTTATTGATGCTATAGCGCTATGTGGCTTGTGCTGGCATCGGCGTGGTGGGCCACGTTGTTCACGTGACCTTATGGCGCCGTAACAGTTTGCCCACCCGATTGTGAAAAGAACCGGGAGGGTGGATACCGTGGAAGGATGAGGCAGAGTATTGCCACAGCGGATGAATAAGGCACGCTGCGTGTGCGGCAAATTAGCGCAACGCGATGCCGGAGGAAAGGCTCTGCGGAGATGGCGACATGCACCTGAAGCTTTGGTTTATGGTTTATGGGGTTTTCAACGTCCCAAGGCGACTCAGGCCATGAGGGACGCCGTAGTGGAGGGCTCCAGAAATTCTGATCACCTGGTGTTCGTTAACGTGCACTGACGTCTCACAGCACACGGGCCTCTGGAATTTCGCCTCCATCAAAATTCGACCTCCTTGGCAGGGACCGAACCCGCCTCTTTCGGGTCAGCAGCCGAGCGCCATAACCACTGAGCCACCGCGGCGGCCCACCTGAAGCGCTGATATAGAGACAAGTGGTGTTCAGATAACGAAAGGAGTGTTGTACAACTAAAAATATATGCATTTCACTCTTGGGTTTTTTTGCCTAAAAATATCGCAGAAACGGAAGTACCTCCGCAGGTGTCAGTGCACCTATCGTCAAAGAGACGCAACTGGAGCTGAATTTTTAAAAGCTTATTGGCATATAAAGAACAAGCAGGTAAGTTGTGGCGGGTATTTCTTGTTTCAAGTGCCTTATAACAGAATTAAAAATTTCGCTCAGTGCTGCTCGTAAGTGTCCAACGAATCCAATTCCGTACCAACTTTCTAGCGCCAGAGTCAGTCTGCAGAGACTCACACTCTCAGGGCACTTAATATGCTTACGTGCAAGAATGCGAAAGCACGAAAGTTTCTACAACGCGGTTTTTTCCCACGACGCTAGTACGTTTTTATTTATTCTGTAGTGTTTATTTTTATTTTTATTTTATCTTAGTTTTATGGCGTCACTTCATTAGCAGGTTAGGCGGACACTTCCGGCGGACTCATGAGGCAAGTAAAGTTTTCGCCTTACAAGCCAAACTTGAATGTTCTCTGTAATCCATTCGCTATCGTCATATCAGGGTTCTGTGGTGGTGGTTCTAGAGGTACTTGTAATTGAATGCTTTTAGTTATTCACGATCTAAGAGGTGCTCAGCTGGCCTCCGGAGAGGAAGACAACAGTATTGCAAGAATTGAGCCCAGGTTTCGCTGGGCTTCTACGCAACATTTTTGGACAGGAATTTCCGGCCCGCCCTTACTTGGTCTCAGTGACGGCCAGCGCTTTTATACGCAATTTTATTCGTGAATTCTAGTAATCCATGTGTTGACTTTTCGTCTCGCGTTTCCAAAAAAGTTACCTCTCCTAAGTCTGGTTTTCAAAACGACCGCAGCTTTGAATTCTCCTCCCACGTGCGAGCAATAAAGGAATGAAAAATGTTTGCGTGCGTGAATCCAATAACCTGCGGTTGCAGTCTTCATTTCGCTGCATTCACGGCCTTAGCGCGAAAATGAACGAGGAAGTTTTATGAGCGGAATACCAGTGAAAGTACCTCACGTATCTTCAGTACTGAAGCTTTAAACGACCACGTTGAATACCCAAACATTCTGCAGAACTGCAATGAAGAAAAAATTAATAGTTGCCATTTAATGCTGAGCTATGTTCCATGTTTTCATATAACGTCGCACATACGTCAGACGAACATCCTCTGGAAAAAAAAGAGCCATACGGGAATGGTGAGCTTAGTGGTGTTTTCAAAATATGCTTTAAAAAGTTCTGTGCAGAACTTCATAAACACATTACAGATGAAACAGGGTAAGAAATTTCAGCGCGTTCTTCCGCTGCTTTCAGAAAAAATACCTCGCAGATTTTGATACTCATATGCAGGTAAGAAACTAGAATCAGCTGGCTGGCGCGCTGAAAAGCACATGATCTAGAAGTGATAGCACCATCACGACTCAGGAAAGAAGAAATACAAGGCACTAGCGCTAGGGGGGGGGGGGGGGTTGAAGAAGCCAAATCGCACTGCCACAAATCTCGCCTGGTTGAAGCTGCTCAGAGTCCAAGAATGAAAAAAAAAAACATGCGCTAAAAGATGCCTCCATTATAACTACTTCGTTCCTTTTCCCCACGCGGGCAATAATTTCTGTAGTAAAGGGCATGGATTTCAGTTTAGTAAGTTTTTGTGCAGCTCCCCCCCCCCCCCCCCCCCCACACACACACAAAAAATATCGCTCGCAAAAAACAGATTTCCTTCAACTCGCCGGCTTCTTCTGTGTTCTCCGTGCAGTTACAGAGCTCCTAAGTTATTTTTTTTCCTTATTGCATACGTTTTCCTCCTCATTTTCCAAAGGCCAACCGATTATGCGCCTGGCGAAATGTTTGGTTTGTAAGAATTGTTTGGAAGAGCTGAACGTCGTTAAACTAGCGACAAAGATTGTTTCGTTTCAAGCAACTGCTATGTTCCTACGGCCCCATTTATTGCTGGTGTCAGTTTACGGCATTCTTTCAACCCGCTTGCGATAGAGTGCAGGCACAATGTGCCGAAATGTGCTTTCATTTCCTTTTCTTGGTGGTCGTAAACGCCTACGAAGAGCAATGCAAAAAAGGAGAGCATTTTGCATAAATTACAGGAAAATGGAGTTTGATAAAGAGCATGTCTGGTTATAGGCCGACAGTTAAACGTGCGAAATAGAGCAGGTGCTGCTCTTTTCATCTAAGAGAGGCAGTTGGTGATCGAATTTCAGTTCTCGGGAGCGTTGCGCGCAGGTGAAATAAATGCGCTGAACTCCAGAGCAATGGTTCTTGTTGAGACAGCAGCAGTGTGGGCAGTGCTAGGAGCAGTTCGCTAAAGCGACATTTAACGTGTTGGAAGCAGTCGGAGATGACAATCAATGAAAAGTTGTGGCAGGTTCAGGAATTCAGTAATGAATATCATGTATTCTGTTAGCCGGTCACAAAACTTCAATCTCAGTAGAGAATTGCATATTTAGTGCGTGTTCCTTTATAATAGTGACATGGTGCTTTTTCAACAGTAGTCGGAATTGACATGTCATGGGTTTTAAAAAGCCGGCCACTTCATTCGCATGTCAAGGTAAAAAAAAAAATGACGTGTGCGAGTTGGATGTACGCATTTTAGAAGTTAGCGCCTCTGTACTATAATGAAATTTAGTAAACAAGCACGCGTCAATGTCACCGGATTCTTAACCGTATTTCATTCTATACATCATGCAACTGCTCCCTACGGTTTTTTATTCTCTGTCCTTCACGCAGGTGAAATGTTCAAAAATTCACGTTCGGTAAAAGAGTATTCCGCTCTGATTTGGTTTTGCTTTTCGTTAAATGTAATTTCATATAATCTCTTTTTATGATATATGACTCAAATTTCTCGATCCGTGTGGTTCTCGTCTGATCGCAGCGTTGCATTATTCGGCCCAAAAACTTTCAACTTAACCTTTTCCCCTTTGCTTTCTGTTACGTGTTCCCCATGGACTAGTTCTTCCGACTTCGTGTATTGATAAGTTCGTTCTCGCCTTAACCTGTGCTAGACTTCCTTGTTAGATTAGTTGGTAGATCGCGTCCAGAGCCCTACACAGGCTAGCTAAAGCCTGGGCCGGCGAATGCACTGCCAATCCGGGCTTGGGTCGGCTCTGGGTTTGAAGTTGCGTGTCACTGCCTTGGTCAGGCCTGTATTTTATGGGTCTGTGTGTGCAGGTATTGATTCATTATTGCAGAGTTAAGTATACGTCAAGCATTCTAGCAGCGACACGGATGAAAGAGGGCAACAGTGGTTGAGCAAACATATTATCAAGTGTTAATTTTCTTATTTTTCTTCTGTCTGGTATAGGTACATTTTTATCACACGAAAAAATCACTCTTTTCTTGTCTGCTGTATGGAAGGTATCGCAATTAAAGAACCCTGGAGCTAAGATCCTGACAGATATTTCTTTGACGCGGAATAATAGAAAGCTTAACCACGTCATTAGCAGACCCAAATTAATCAGCACCCCTCAAAGTACCATGTACATGTAATTCCGGACCTGCACACCACGCCCCGTCTACAAATAAAACATAAATCATAAATGGCATATTTTAGTTATTGAAGAGCATCAGCGAGAATCCGCTCTCTCTGCTTCTAAAATAACTTAAATACTGATTGACGGAATGTGGCTACTGCAGTTTTCTATTAAACATGGTGTGTAGAAATCCAAATAGAGCGAGAGCCCTTGCTTATCCTTCCGCATTAAATGTAGAAGTAACATGTCCTTGAATACCTTTGGCAAACTACGAAATGGTCGATTGGTTCGTCGCATGGACCGTGCACAATGAAAGAACTGGAGAAAGAGAGAGAACCACAAGAAGTGTTACCGAGAAGGGCACTCCGGGGGGGGACCCTTCACTGGGAAGGACAGTGGGGTTACGAATGGAACTGAGGAAGGGTCCCAGCGATAATGCACTTAAGTCTACCCTTTTCTAGCGTAGGTCGGTGCACGATAAGCACGATGAGGGCAAGCGTCAAATGATCTTCGTCATGCTACGGTCATTTAATGAGTGTCTGCTACAAATGATCGACTGTAATTGGGTGGGCTTGTAAAAATCTCTTTTCCCAACAGTTTTTTTTTTCTGAACACTATTTTCGTTCACGCAACGCCAAGAGGGTAGTAATCAAGAGCCATCGTGCCATCTACAATTAATCACCGAAGACCCCGTTTAGGAGGCAAACGGCCCCGTCCAGACAGCATTAGGAGCACTCGAGTTCAAGCGTGGAAGACTAAATACGACAAAGGCTTACCGCACGTATTGCGCAGCGCAGCGTTGTAGTACAGCAGAGTCTCGGAACTGTTTTTCTCTTGGGAGCGCGGTACCATGCCTTCCTGGCCGTTGCGAGTTCTTTAGGAACACCATGTGGGACCAGGGGTGCTAATGGAGTGTTAGAAGCTTTCTTCTGTCGAATTACTGAAAGGTGAATAAACAGACAAGGACTCCTGAACTCCTGTAAAATCATGAACAAGTTTGTCACACGCATGAAAACGCCTTAAAAAGTGTCTGGTATTTCAAGTACTGCATATATAATAGAAAAATTATTTACCGTTCAAACAATACCTTTGTGCAGAACCGAAAGGTAAGTGGAGATGTTGATTTCGCCATTCTTTAGTTCCGTCGAGGCATGCGGGTTTCCCTAAAGGAAAACTAATCCAAACCTTTTTTGGTGAAACAAGCAGTTGCACAGGTGTCATTACTTTGCCATGGGGTGTAGTGCAGAAGTTCTTACAGCTTCTGGTGGCATTGTAAAAAAAAAAGGTTTGCCCTCTGAGAGCTTAAAAGGGAACGCAATGTGTAGAATAAAAGTGTTATTGCCAAAAGACATGGATGACCTTGCAAGACGCTGCCCTGAAGCAGTCGACGAAGGTATTTTTTAGCAGTCAAGTGAAGACACAAACCTTTGGCTTGGAGCTATGTCTATAAGGTGTACTCATTCCAGTACTCTGGATTGTATATTTCCTGTATAGTTAGCAAAATACATCTGTGGTTTCTAGCGAAATTTGACTGCCATGAAAGGGTTATAACTTCACTGGTATAACTCTAGACAAAAAGTCTGTAGCCTCTCACAGGTAGTGCTAAACATGTGCTGAGGTAAAGAGCCAAGGCCACCTCGAGATAAGTTGTATTGAGGGAAACATGTCTTGGCTCGAGCGGCGATGTTCGTACGTAAAAAAACACGAGGCCCAGTAGCGGTGAGGTCGGAGAAGGCGCGAAGTAATCATCAGCAAGCAACGAAAGCTTTAGTGCGCCACCAACCGCGTACACTTCAGAACCATGATCCCAATATATATCAAACTGATAGCGGAAAAATGTGACCGGTTTCAAAACTAGAACGCGCTCCGTGCACCGATCATACAAAAACACCGCTTTAGAAAGGGAAAAATCGTGGAAACTTTACAAAACTGTCTGTATGCTTTCACTCACCTATTTCTGATACGAGTAAACGCGCGAAAATTCAGTTTTAAATGATTATGACGTTCGTTTTAAATGATAGTGTTTTCAGCTCATGCGAAAAATGAGAATTTCTTTCATATGTCTTGTCACAGGAGCAGTCTTACAACGCCAAGAAGAGAACGAGTCTGCGGCGTGCGTGAAAAAAATTTTACTGTATGTGCGTATCCCTCCGAAACAAATCGGCACAATGCCGCCCTAATAAATTACCTGTTATGAGCTGAAACTTATGGAGCATGCAGTTAGCCACATGCTTCTACCACTTTCAGTGAACGTCAGAAGACTAATAGCAAAAACATATTTTTATGATACCGCATCATTTTTGATGACTTATCATTACTACCATGACTTGGCAAAATCTATCCGTCGCGTTGTGTGATGGCGCTACCCTCCGAAAGGCATCCGCCCCTTCCCGTCAACTTTTGCTTTCCACCCATCTACTCTTCCGGAATCGTCATACCGACCATCAAACAACCCACTTAACCCACCACCAAGCACTCGCTGCACCCTCCCGAAGGCGTCCACCCAGTCCGCACCCAGTGGTCTGAGCACCCACCTTGCAGGCGGGAGGTGCGGAGTTCGATCCCCATTGCCGCCGGGCACCCACCGGTGACACAATGGGTGCATGCTTTCCACTGGTGTGGTGCTGGGCTTGTTTATAGTGAAATGTTTGGGAAAAGGGTCTTTGATCCCACCTTGAGTAGAAGAAAAATGCCTTGTGCCATTGCGCTCTTTGGCCTATGATCCCCTTGTGCCATAAAAATCGATCATCATCAGTCCGCACCCAGCATGCCCCCAACCATCCTTCACCATACAGAAGCCTGCACGTAACACCGACTACACAAACAGCGTAATTGGCCCAGTGTTGGAAATGTATTGGCAAATGTCGGCCAAACACAGGCTCAGAGTGAAACCGTGCGGCTTCGGTAACCTGCCTCCAACGTACCGAAGCCTTACTCAATACCAGCCTACAATCACGAACTCTTCTCGTTAAGCCTCAAGAAGGCCGCACCCGCCACCCGTCCACTGACTTCATCCTTACAGAGGCCTCACCCATGAGAGATGCTCGTAGCACTCGAACGGAACGTAAAAGCGACGGCGATATACATTACACAATTCAGATCTGCTTTCGAAAGAGGTGATTTTAGCAGCGAAATGCAGAACTCAATGACCCCAACACAAATTTAGCGCTTTATTTCGTTCGACTAATTAACCATTTTTTTCCTCGACAGTACCTGAAAACAGCGTTGGTTGTACCACTTGTATGCATTATTTTTCAAAATACAGGGCTCGAGCAAAGCATGACAGTACGCCATTGAGGTTAGAAAGCGCCAAGAAAAAAGTGGAGGTGGCACTTAAGCTCCGCATTAAGGGTATGACGACATATAGCTTAATGGATTCATGCCCTGAGTGGAAAGTTGGCTATTTTTTACTTAATATTTATAGATCACTGGCAGTCGTCATACCACTCCAGGAGTTGTATGAGGAGCGGTTAATCGAAGTTCCACAGCTCTGCGTTGGCATCCGCTGCCACTGATGGGGCTTGTGCAACCCAGGTTCCAGTTAACGAGCAACGCCTGGCGACTAATGAATAATTTAAATGCCGCCTTCCATGGCGGTCAGTTTGCTCACAATCCAGTGGGCAAGTTGTGATGACGCCACATGATTACGTCAACTAGGTGGCCCACCTAATTCCTAGTTTGTATCTCAGGACATTTTTTCGATGTTTCGCTCATGGTCAGTGATGTTGACGCCGACGCCGAATTTTCTTCGAGACTAGCTCCTTAACGCTTTCGCGTTAATAAACACATTTGTATCGGCAACACTTTGTATCTCGTGTTATATATTTATCTTTCCCCGTTTCTGGGCTTCCAGTTTCAAGGAGTTTTTGCACAAATAATTGCGAATCAAGTGCACTTGGTGACAAGCGCTTTTAACAGACAAAAATTCAGTGGAGCACAGCTTTTACTTCGTGGTGTCACCATTTTAGAATTGTTCCAGCGTGCAGCTACTTATGTGAAAGAAACTTCATTCTGCCAGTGAGCAAGGGTGAGTGAGTTGTGGCATAATGTTTCGATAAGTAAGAATTTTAGATAAAAACGGTTCCTGCACTGACACTTTTTTTTCGCACGCGTATTACAGTTCCTTTGGCTTGAGGGTCGTAAATATGCACGAGTATATATGTGAGGAAAAAAACCAGCAATACAAGATATATGAAAAAAACGGCGGTGTAACTCTTGCACTACCGTAAGTTAATGCTTCTTTCGAGGTTCACAGGTATGCGGTTCTTTTGAATATAAGTTTCATCTCATTTGTAGTTAGTTCTGCTGATTCACTCTATTAATGCGAAAGCATTATATGGATATGCGCGTCCGCAAAAATTGTGCGCATTTTTTGTTCTCAAAATTATCTCATTCTCTTGAGAGAAATCCCCTAAAGTTTGATTTGTTAGGCAGTGCGTGAGTAGATCTTGAGATGGTAAATGTTTGGTTGATGATATGTAATTATTTAATTAATGAAATTGAAGTAATATACCATGAGCTTGGCGCATGATGGCCTTAGCTGCCTATGTGCCATAAAACCTAACACAACACAACAAAAATTGAAGTAATGAAAATAAATGTTGTGTTTGAATCAAGTTATATGTCACTGACTCAATGAAAAACGATGTAAATGCGTGAGAAGGCTTACCTAGTATAAAAATAAAATAAAAACAAAAATGAAATGAAAAAGTAAGAATAACAATAAATAAAGATAGAAAATTATTTCCAAACAATAAAAGATACACAGATTTACATTGCTGGGAGAAAGAGCGGAAAGGAAAACGGTTCCTCATTTCCGCTCTTAAGCAGACTTGTGCAATCCTGTAATTTTCTGCAATGCGTCTTCGTCCGCTAGGGCTCCCATTAGCACGCTTGAACCCAGTTTACTCCCTCCTCGCATTCATTTCGTGCCAGACTTCTGCTATCAAATGCAGACTGAAGCGTGCTATAATGAAGCAAGGCTCATTCGCTTGACGCTTGAAGAACTAGCCCAAATAAAAAAAATGTAGTCCAAAGCAACAGATTTTCGGACAAAGAGTGTTGCTGGAGAAAAAAATAACTTCACCAAGAAAGCTGTGTACTATCCCGCGAAGTCATCTTCGCAAATGGAGGCGTCCACAATCTGGGTGCAGCCCGGCGGCTTGCACAGAAAATGAAACAGCTCCTTTGAATGAAGTGCCACTGGGGACAAATCGGCTGCTCCGTGTGGACACTGCGCTGAAGTAAAATGGCAAGTTTAAAACCACATATCCACTCTATTCTGCGGGGTCTATGCGGCTTAAAAAAGAAAACATGGAAAAGTTACACTTCCTAGAGAGTGAAGATAAATGAACGCTTGGATAAAAGAAGTACCCCACTTCCCAATGTGTTTGCTTAACACTCAGACTCGGCCAACTTGGAGGGTCTGACAATCGAGTAAACTAAAAAAAAATTGATATATTAAGCAACGGAAGGCAACAGGGTGCATAGGGAATTCATTTTGTGTTGTTTTTTCACTTTTGTACTCCTTCATCAATGGGGGAATAATAGAAGCAGAAGAAAGAAAAAAACAACCACATGCCGCCGGTGCGATCCTCCCACGACCTCCAAATTTTGCGAAATTCGGAGGTCGTAGGTTAGACCCACCGGCTGCATGTGGTTGTTTTTTCTTTTGCTTTTATTAATCTGCCGTTGTTAAAAACCGCAAAACTGAAAAAAAATCAAGACGTCCACTGTGATCCTTTGTTTCGGTGACTGTTGGCTTACATTATTTATTTCATTATGAGCACCTCTTTCCATTCCCTTGCCTCCCTTATTAAGCAATTGAGTACTTTCCGAAATGTGTTCGAAAAATAAATTGTTTCATGCTGACTTTAAAAGCCTGCCAGTCTATTCGGCTAGTACGCCTTCATGGCTGATGAGAAAGGAGAGTTACGACACAAGATACTAGACAAAAACACGTAATCATTGAGCCACTGTGAATCAATACAGGGCATGAATATAAGCATGGGGTTGGAAGCATTGTTAACGGAGCCTAAAGTGGCTGAAATACCTCCAGCTTGGAGCCGCCAGAGAGAATCAGCGGAGCACTTTTTCACAGCTGTTTACCAACCTTTATTAGAGGTGTACCTACTGACTAAATTTACCTAGTGGCGCTTCTTTCAATCCTAACCTGGAAATTCAGTTTTCCTCTTCAGCACGGAAAACAGCCGCGATATGATTAAAGCCTTGCGCTGTGTAAAATTAAGTAGATTTTCACGCTTTTTGAAGTACAATTTTTTTTCTGGTAAGCCAGCTCTGCAGGACTCCCTTCAAGTGTCGTTGTTTTCAAAACGCCTGTTCAAAATCTGGGTGACTGCCTCCAAGCGCCACATGTAAGACGCAAAACTATTCGTTTATATATCTAATTCGTAGAGCTGGACAGCATACAGTGAGGTAAGTAGTGCTTGACAATTGATTGCAGGCCTGAACAAGCTGTATTGCATTTTTAATGCGCGAGATCTAAAACTGTAACCGATACCTTTCTATCCAAGACAGCTCGCAAGTCTTAGCTCGTAAGTCTTAGCATTCTTCCTTTATGTCTTCTTAGGTGGAAAGCAGCTGATACGCAACCGTACAGTTAAATTATAATCCCTCACGATAGCTGTTTGGCATGCCAGTCGTTAACAGAAAACGCCTTCCCTAAAGTTCCCAACGTGCTGCCTTCCCAGCCGCGGGACGTATTTATTGGGGAGGGGGAAGACCTTGTTCCCTCTGTTCCTGTGTGATAAATTTACCTAAGAGAATGAATGTTGAAGCGAAGTAGAAAGCGTTGCAAATACATTGTTCAAACAGATCCGCCCGTCCCTGCTCGAAGCCAATGGCTTACTTCTATTCAAGGCTATCGCTCGACGCTCAGAATCTGCATGAATATTGACCAACCTTGGCATTGCTAATACAATAAAGAAATGGAGAGAGAAAGCAAATAAACTTTTATGCTCCTACTGAGTTGGAACGTAGACCGCAGTCGCAAAACGTCCACTTCCTATTCGAGTCCATAATGTTAAGGTTATGGTCACTCCTGTTTCATCAGGGAATATCTTGAACATTATACTCTGAGGCACGTTAAGAAGAGTTGAAGATGAAATGCAGGAACTTCAGTGACTCAACATCACACCGCACAGACACAGGGGATAGGTTCATAAATTACAAATGGTAGTGAGAAATGCTGGTTATCGCTACAGTTTATGAACATAATAGATTTCTTTAATGATCTCAATGATGTTAATATCTCCATGTTTATGACTGTACCCGATTGTAGATGCATAAACTTTTACGGGAAGAATTTAACATTTATAAGTCAATAGTTTAGTCGATTCTCACACATCGGTGAGGTTGTGTCTCAAGTACCCTGGCTTTTTAATTGCTTGAATGCAAATGCACAGGAGGTGTTAGTGGTAAATAAAACGCAAAGATACTTATACCTGATATCATCGAGGCTGCGCCCCTTTCTGTCTTTGCAAAGATTCTTTCATAGATCTACCACAGCATCATTCCCACCGCGGTCGCTCAGTGGTTAGGGCGCTCGGCTACTGTTCCGGAGTTCCCGGGTTCGAACCCGACCGCGGCGGTTGCGTTTAGATGGAGGCGAAACGTTAAGGTGCCTGTGTGCTGTGCGATGTCAGTGCACGTAAAGATTCTCAGGAAGTCGAAATTATTCCGGAGCCCTCCAGAACGGCACCTCCTTCTTCATTTCTTCATTCACTCCCTCCCATATCCCTTCTCTTAGGGTGCGGTTCAGGTATAGGCCGATATGCGAGACAGATACTGTTGCCATTTCCTTTCCCCAAAAACCGATTTTCATTTTTCCAGAGCATCATCCAAAAAAAACACCTTTCTTTAGCCCCGGTACGTTTTCCAGGAAGATGGCATCCACTTCGTAGGTCCAAGGTTTCCTTAGGGACGTGGGGGTTGCCCCGCACCACGGACATGTATCCCTATACTGCTCTGGATACATCTTATGTAGGACATGAAGGTTGTAGAAGGTCCCTGTTTGGAGTCTCCTCCAGCATGTCGCCTCGTATTGTGTTACCTGAGGGTGTGGCTGGGGGTATTTGCGCCTTCTGCCTTTAATGAGGTTGAGCATAGCTGCGTACGTGAGCTCCACCGTCATCCCCGGGCCGTCCGAGGCATTTGACGCACCAGCTCGGGTAGCGAGCTCGCGAGCTAGCTTGTCTGCCTTTAGATTGCCTTTGATTCCGGCGTGTCCTGGTACCCAGTAGATCCTATGTTGGATATTTTCATTGGTTCGCTTCGTTTTCAAGAGTATCTTTAGTGCTTTCTTATTGATTCTTCCTGCCATGTAGCGTCTGCACGCTTCCTGGGAGTCAGTTAAGATTGTGAGAGATTTGTTGGTGCGATAGCCCTCGGCTGCCGCTAGGGCTACGGCTATCTCCTCTGCCTCAGCTATCGTTCCATCTCTCGTGGATGCACCGCTGATGAGGTCACCTTCCTTCGTTGTTACAACCGAAACTGTTTTCTTGATGCTTTGGCTGCGATTCCATGGATACAGTGTGGCGTCAGTGTACACTACTCGATCTTGTGTGGCTATCTTCGTTTCTACATATTTAGCCCTTGCCTGTCTTCTTGCTGCGTGGAGGTTTGGATCCATATTCCTGGGTATGGGACTAACATGGAAGGTTCGACGTAATTCATCTGGGATGTTTTCCGACCTGTCCTCGATGTCCAAGGCTTCTTTATAGTTCAGCCTTCTTAAGAGGGCCCTTCCTGTTGTCGAGTTCCTTAGCCTTTGTATTTGCGACATGAATTGTGCCTTACTAAGCTCATCAAAAGTGTTGTGCAGCCCCAGTTCTGCCAGCTTGTCGTTTGACGTGTTTCTTGGTAAGTTCACAGCTGTTTTGTAGGCTCTTTGATTAGAACCTCCGTCTGATTTTCCTCGCTTTTGAGCAAGTTGTGGTATGGTAGTGAGTAGATTATTCTGCTGATGACTAGGCTGTTCACTAGTTTCAGCGTGTCGCACTCCTTCATGCCGTATCTTCTGGATGATACTCTGGTTATCATGGGGCAAACTTGTTCCGTTGATTTTTTAAGGAGGTTTATCGTGTGGTTGCATTTGCCGTTGCTCTGTAGCCACGTGCCTAAAATTCGAATAGTCTCCTTTTCCGGGATGGTGTTGTCCTCGAGCTTTATTTCTAGTCTTGCATCCGTTGGTTTCTTTCCTATCCTAAGGATTTCCGATTTTTCGGTTGAGCAGGTTAAACCCCTCGTTTTGGTGTATTGCTCGATGCAGGTTGCTGCCTCTTGCAGTTGCTGTTCCTTCTGCCCCAGTGATCCCTGGTTCGACCATATAGTTATATCGTCCGCACATATGGCGTGTCCTATGCCCGGGATGTTTTCAAGTTTCCTTGCCAGACCGATCATGCTTAGGTTAAAAAGGATTGGCGATATAACCGATCCCTGCGGTGTGCCTTTATTTGGTGTGTCTATGGTACCGCTTCTTATATCTCCTAATCCTACTGTGGCCGTTCTTTCTGTCAGGAAAGATCTTACATAGTCGTGGATTCTCCTTCCGCAGTTGGTATTGTTGATGCCTTCCATTATAGCCGCGTGGCTAACGTTGTCGAAGGCCCCTTTGATGTCAATTGCCATAATTATGTTTTCTCCTTGCTGCGGAGAATTGGCAATTACCTCATGTTTGAGTTGTAGCAGGATGTCTTGCGTTGACAGGTTTGCCCTGAACCCAAACATGCTATGGGGATACAACTCATTGTCCTCCAGGTAGTTTTGAATTCTTTTGGTTACAATTCTTTCATAGAGCTTGCCGAGGCAAGATGTGAGTGAAATGGGCCGCAGGTTTTCTATGTGTAGTTTCTTTCCGGGTTTGGGGATCATTACAACCATAGAGTGCTTCCATTCCTTGGGCACCAGTCCTGCCTCCCATTGTTTGTTTAGGTAGGTAGTGAGCTGTTCGACTGCCTCGTCACCCAGGTTGCGGATTAGGGAATTCCTAATTTTGTCTTCTCCAGCTGCTGTGTTTCTTTTGATGGACCTAATTGCAGCGTAGACCTCATCTCTGGAGATCGGTTTGTCTAGCTCCGGGTTTTCTCTGCCTTTGCAGTTTTCTTGATAGACCGTGGGTTTGTCCTGGCCGTAGCATTTGATGCTGACTGCTTTAAGTAGCTCCTCATCGGTTCCTTCATGCTGGTGGACAAGGCGGTGGATGGCCTTGTTGCATTCCGTCTTTGTTTTGGTAGGATCCATTAGACTCTTTAAAATTCTCCATGTTTTAGTCGTGCTCAGCGTGCCGTTAAGTGAGTTGCTGAACTGTTCCCAGTTTTGCCTTGCTAACTGCATCGGGTATTCCTCCGCCGTTGCCGTAATTTCGGCGATTCTTTTCTTTAACTTTCTGTTCCACTTTTGCTTTTTCCATCTTTTCACGAGGCCTCGTCTTAAAAACGTAAACGTAAACCATCGTCGACATAGCGAACCACTCTTTCTCCACAATCCATAAATCCTTCTTCTAGTTTGTAGTCCGTTCTGCTCAGAAATAAGTACCTTACAGCTGACGCGAACGCGGATCCTATACAAACGCCTCACGTCTACCGGTACACTTGTCCGCTCTATCCGAAGATGGTCGATTTCAGGTAAAACGACAGCACCTCTAGTAAACTTTTTACCGAAATAACTCATTCTGCCACAAAAGCGCTGTGCTTTTTATTTCTTGTGACACGGTTTTTTGCACTTTTAATAAGCTTAACATGCGGGAAAGGATTAAATTATGTCTTTCTCGTTTAAGTTGAAGATGAAAAACTTGATTCCTTCCACATATTGCAGCAATTTGGGGGCATCTGAGAACTTTCTAGGTCTCTACGGCCCCTTTTTTAGCCATTTCAACTGCACGTGCTCTCTTCCAGTCACCTAAGTGCGCGCTCAGGCAGTGTAACTCCGCATGACTGAACAGTTGCTCGCCAGATGTGGCGATCCCTGCGGTGAATCCTTGATAAGGCCAGCGAAGCGGCGCGCGGGTGGATTCCGGCGGGAGCGTTGCTTGAGCGTGGTAACGAATTCGACGGTCTGCACGAGCCATCAGATTGTACATACGTACAATACTACACGGACGGAGGGGGCTGCACCGTACCGGAATGAATAGCGCAGATGGAAGTGGCGTCTGCCAGCTGAAATAGCTCTTTGGCGTGAGTGGCTGCTACCCAAGCAGCCAGGTTTCATGTAGGGTTTGAAGCCGTCATACCTCCCGCCTGGTCTTATCCGTGTTTTACTGTATTTTCTGTGTGGCCTTTTTGACTCGGTATTTTTGTTCTGCCGTGCTCAAGGCTAGCGCCTGTTTTTTTGTAGCCGTAGCCTTGCGCGATCCAGAGAGGAAGCGCGTGCTTCGGTCCGGTTTATTATGTGCGCCTTTTGAACCGTTGTTTCTGTCCGGAATAAACCGGTTTGTACTGGCTGTGGGTGCGTCACCGAGACCACGGCTCGCGGACCCTGTCCCCTGGAAGGCGATATTTTCGAGGTCTTTACCGGAAAAAGGTCTCAAAGCTTGAGTAAGCACGAATGTCACGGCAGATAGCCCGAAACAGTTTCATGCCAGCTATCCCGCTCACCTACAATCGCCTTAAAGAGAACGCCAGGCTCATGGATTTTGGCCTTTAAAAACTAGTCCAGTACCAAACGTTTGGTATGCTCGAAGGTGGTAGGAAGCCCACCCAGATTCATCCCTCCACGTAGGGCCGCGGTTTTTTATGTTTATGAAAGCAGGCCTGAGAACTTTTTTCTTGAAGTTATTTATTTCCTTCCCCACTTTTGTTTGCGAAAAACTGTCCGCTGTCCCGAGAACAAAGAACCATTCCTTCTCAGAAAGCAGTGGTCATAAGTTCTCGGCGGCCAAGTAGTCGAGCAGCCCATTCACTATAGTCATGATGCCTTCTTTTTAGACTTGTAGTCCATATCGATTGCATTGAGTTATGATCCAATGAATAAGGCTTAGGTTTGAAGCTTTTAACGCTCAACATTTCAATCGTGTTCAGAAGGCCTCAAGAGCCATAGCTCTGCAGGATGCAAGTAACATGCTAGTTCATTGAAGCAGATGATCAATGCACAAAAATTAGGGAAGTTTTCCTCAGTTAGAGATGGTATTTAAGATTCTTATCTCGCAAGTTCGGAAATGCTCGCACCTCCAGCCCAATAAACAAAACAGACAGCGACCGGAGCCATTCTTAAACAGCCTTCAACAGCCAGTATTTTTCTACACGATACTGTCTCTTGTACAAGGAGGCCTACTGGGACAAAGGTCTTAGCTATCTGCTGGTTGCATCGAAATCCCTCGCACTGCTGTTTTGCGCGACATGCGCAAGTCTCGTGAAACTCTTGTGTGTCCGTTCCGACACTGGTTGCATGCTTTAAAAGGCTGACAAAAATATGGAAATGCTCATAACTTGAAAAACCCCAAACCGGACAGAGCACTCTGAGCACAATTTTAACAGTTATTTCACCTCCGTCATGCTCAGCTGATTTCGTTTTAAAAGAATCCGTGTTCCGTAATCTCTGATGCCGCAGAACCAAGATAGTCTTGGATTACAGGTAAAACACTCCCGAAAAAACAATGTGTGAAATGCAAATGAAAACTGGTTCGCACTAAACAGGTGCTTTTCCTCTTAATGCTGTCATTTTATGTGTTGCCTTCAGCTTTCAGTTTCTCAGAAGTCATGTCATGCTCATTATCAGGGAAATAATCTTCAAACCAGGTCGAGTAGGATAACTATGTTGCTTTGCGAAGGCGCGTGGTGTGCGCCTGAATCAGCCAGCGCCTATGTTTTTCTCAGTTCGACCAATACTGCAGTGCTTGACTTCCTGAAGGCTGGAGTTCCTGAGGCTAAGCTCATTCATGTTTCAACCTAAGCTGATTCCGATACTTCACCATACCCTGGACGTGCACTGCCTCTTGATTATTGCTATCTTTCATATCATCGGATTGGAGACGTCTTCGTGAGACTCCTCGAACGCTTCGAAACTTTCGACGCCGCAGGAAGCCGGGAAGCTAGAGTCCAAAGAAATGCCGCGGGTCCAACATACATAAACACGCTTGAGACGCTTCGCCCGTATTGACAACCCGTAAACATTCCGAAATCTTTTCCACGCCTTTTAAATATAAACCAACACGCCGTCTACGCCAATGGACCTAATGCGGGAGTCTCTAAGACCGACCCACGCGTGGCTCCGTTTCGTGATCCGGGACCACAATTTTCCCGCATCTAGCGGTGTGCTTGTTAAGAGAGAGACGAAACGCATACACCAAACCTCTTCCTTAGGGCAATCATTGCCGTCATCCGGCCGGACGTGTGGTCCGAAGGCGCTGCAAACGCTTCCATCCGCCGCTCAGACATTACATGTAGTAGGGAGTTGAGAGCCCGAAGACGTGCATTGGGTAAACATACTTAGCAACCACTAATGAACTTGAGACGCTGCGCGCAAATGCGCTACCCGAAAAGCTCCGCAAATACATGCTGACATATTTGATAAACAGAATGGGAGAGCGTTTACGCCAATCCCCGAATGCGGGAGACACCAAGATTGGAATATCACCTGTCTTTGAATTCTGATATTGCCAACTGCCAACGTTCTAAAAATTGGCATTTGCCTAAGACTCAGTGCCAGTGAAAATTACAGAGTGTTCACTTTGTTATTTTCTTTGATAAAATCAGCGAATCATTTTTGATTACGTTTTTTGTTTTGCTCACTTAAACATTCCTTTTTCCAGTAAAAAGGGCTCCACAAACACTCCGCTGTGACAAGACCCAAAACACGTCTGTCTACATCTATTCTTTCATATACTTTAAATGAGTTGATAATAAATATTATTGTTGCGATGGTTTACACAGTCATTATACAGACATCATCATCAGTTGCAGCAGCCTGACTACGCCCACTGCAAGGTAAGAGCCTCTCCCATGACCACCATAATTTTCTAGGGTACATTGCCGGGTGGCTAGTATTGCAGATCTAGTGCATGATTTTGGCGGTGAGAGGGCCTCTTGACGTTCCTGTTCAGAGTACTTGTGTCGAATGGGTAGCATGCTTTCGCGCAACGAAAAAACCAAAAATAAAGAAAAATCAAACTGTGTCGGTCAGTTTCTTTACCAGCTTCAGTAACCACTTGAAAACGCTTAATCAAGGGGAAAAGACAACGCGAAATAACAATCACAAAAATGATTACAATTAGGGAATAAATAGTATAAAAATTATACCTTGATTGCGGCTATGCCTCTGTGTGTTAGCCACAAAGTGCCCTAGTTCACTTCGTCCTCCTTTTCATAAAGGCTCGTTTATGCTTCATCTGTCTGATCAAGCTCAGTAAAGAAGTATTCGAATGTCAAATATATAAAGCGAGAATAGGATTGCTTAGATTTTCATGAAGCTTGATAAGCGCCTTAGGTCGAGCCGAAATTGTGCACGTAATGACATGTAATACTTCATTGTTTGAAGCACCTGCTGCCAGGCACAGTTAAAGGGAGGCACAAAGTTCGTGCCAAAATAACTGCGAGCCAATCTTAGTCCTACGCTGCTACAGTAATCAGTCTCTGTTTTTTTAATAAATTGCTCCGTCCGCCGCGGTGGCTCAGTGGATATGGCGCTCAGCTGCTGACCCGAAAGATGCGAGTTCGATCCTGGCCATGGCGATTGAATTTCGGTGGAGGCGAAGGCGAAATTCTAGAGGCCCGTGTACTCTGCGATGTCAGCGCACGTTAAGGAAATCCAGGTGGTCGAAATGTCCGCAGCCCTAAACTACGGCGTCCCTAATAGCCTGAGTCGCTTTGTGACGTTAAAGCTCCGTAGACTAAACAAAAATTGTTTTATGGAGACATATTTATAAAAGCCACTGCCACGAGTGTCACGAAAAGCCACGAAAATGTTTTACCAGGCAGCGTGAAGAAAGAGCATCCCACTTCGTTCCCCTATTGTTCCATTCCGACGGCCAACACAATATGCTCTGTCAAACAAGTACAATATACCCAGACAAATTTTGTCTTCCCATCTCCAAATAGCGATGCCCTGAACGCCACGCCATTGGCTCGACATGACGATGGCTGGAGAAACCTATAAGTAAATTATTGATTGCCAATATCTTTCAACAGATTTCCATATCACACACGCCACGTCATGTTTCTCGCTCTTCTTGCCTGACCTCTCGTAAGCAGAACTACCATTGACACGGTTTCTAAAGGCACATGACTGAAAAAGTGGTCTCTCCTTCTTTATTCTCAGGAGCCGAAGTGAATTATCGTCCAACTCTAAGCATACATTGCCCAAAATTCAGTACAAAGTTTTTTGGTTACCCTAGATACCCACACTGGCTACGTGTCCGAAGCCATTCAAAAAACAAATATTTCATGTCAAAATGAAAAATGAAGGAGGGCGCTGATCTCTAGGGGTCAGGCCCAGGTCACTAGAGAATTTCAGCGGCGCGGCATTCATCTAACCTTTGGCACACTTCCTACCGAAGAGAAAAGCAACCAGTCCACTCTCCTTGGGGTCCCTGATCGAAAGATTCTGCAATTTTAAACGTGTATGTTTTCTTCCTCAAGGAACGCGATGGGGTCATCGCTTTTCTTTACACCTTATTGAGTTCTTTCTTTTCTTTCACTCATGGTCTCTGGCTTGTGCCGAGGGAGGATATCCCGGCATGTGGTCGCACTTCATTGTGTTTTTCAGCTGAGAACTAAATATCGCCCGGCTGCATCGCCTTTCGCGAACTTTATACTATCTCCTCGCGGGACTGGTCTCGAAGCAGTTGTTTTGCACTGGCAGCAATACTGTCCCTGTTTTCTTTTTTTCTGCTTGTGTTTTACCTGTGAACAGTGCGAGAGATGGTTATTAATGCGAAAGCATTAGACGGCTATGTCGCGTCAGCAAAAGGTTCTCCGTCCGACCAACTGGCTCCTAGCCTAAAAAACCTAGCTCATCGTTATGGAATAAGAGTTGTTTTTTCTGCCATTTTGAAACTGGCCAGATTTCGTCCCCGTGTTGAGCGAATAATTACTTTGTCACCTAATAATAGTCCTTTCATATCTAATAATAATCACATATCACGGTATGCACCCTGCGTCTGAGCGACTGTGTATGAGTTAGTTCCCTTTGTTCTGTGCGAATGCTTATGCGGGTCAGACGGGCCGGTGTATGAATGCCCATCTGAAAGAATATTTGTGGGCCTTGTCGTCAAATCCAATTTGCCTACAAAGAAAAAAAAAGGATAACAAGCAAGACTGCCGCCCGCTGTTTTCACATACCAACATACGTGTTCGCCATAAGGCTCGTGTAACACGAGAAGTAAAGCAGGCAGATTTTATCATGAAAAGGGATGATAGTTGCATCAGCCAGCCTTCGGTCTCAATTGCAAAATGTGAATTCTGATATGCGAACAACACGTCAAATTTAATGTCAGTTTCATTGACTTGCTTCCAGTTCGCGTAGGTGCTTTTGTTTGCGTGGTTGTTTAGATTTTTGCCTGTATATCTTCCTCCTGTTTCCGCGAATAAAATTACTTCTCAGTCCGCGCATGTCCTTTGTTCTTTTCGTGGTTAGTCTTGTCTCCGTTGTAGCGCAGTAACGTTCTTTCAGTCATGAGCCAGTACCAACTAGCCTTACATACTGCTTTGCAATAATAAGAAGCCAGCGCTTTAAATTTTCAAGCACGAAAGCCTCACATTATCAAACCCAGGTTACCTCGATTCGTGTCGCCAATTTTATATTATTTTTTTCATAATGTTTATTGAACTGTCGCGAGGAGAGTGACCATGAGAACTGCAGTTTAATCCCGTTTCAATACCCCAAGCAGCGCAGCTAATCGGCCCAATATAGGAGATGGATAGTTTTACTCTGGTCCTTTGTAGGACCGGCCTTTGCCAATACATTTCCATTATCGAACCGATTACCTGCGTCTGTTTGGGAGTTCGAAAATCAACAACCAAATGAAGTCACAAAGGACAAGCCGACGACTTTTCCGCCCTCGAATGAGTCGGTGCCGCTAATGAAGACAGCAAAAAAAAAACGTTCTGAAACGTAGGGTCACATGAGAACTGCGCAGTTGGCCAAGCTGCAACGCCACCAGCTCTTGCTGCTTCTTCTTCATTTCCGTCGCTAACAATAATTAACATCGGCTTAGAAAGAGGACGCTCACAGGGCTCATTCATCGCAGCCTTCCACACGACATCACCGTAGTCACCTGTCCAACAACATCTGTGAATTGTTTAGAGACTATATTTAACATCGAATAATTTATGTACCTTACGTGTTTTCTTTGTTTATTAAATTTGTTTTATACATGTAACCCACCCCTTATGTAACACCTCCAATCCTGGGGACCTTCAAGGTAATAAATTGAAATGAAGGGAAGGGAGTTGTTGAGCTGCCAATAGGGCCATGTATTAAAGTCCGGCAGTGCGATAGGGGCCTAATTTGGAGGTTTAAAGGCTCTAACTCCAACTACGGCGTTCAGGTGAACAATTTGGCGCTTTTATGAACACGAAAACAGCGAAAAAATAAAGGAAATAAAAGTTCCTCAGCGCCACCATGAGTTGAAAGCTTAGCCCATGGACAGAGTGACAGTCTCTAAATGTCCGTGAAGTGACCACTGAGACGAATCAGGTTTCGAGACAAGCTTCCCAACTTGTATGACCAAGAGGTCTATACGCATAAACATAGTGAAATGATTGTCCTCAATTTCTGTACGGTATAAAACTCACTTTCTTGAGCTCCAGCAAAACTCTCTCCTTAGAATAGTAAAGGAGATACTTTATATTTATGCAGTGTATAAAACCCCATATGCCGCCGCCATGGCCCAGTGGTTATGGCACTCGGCTGCTGATCCAAAAGACGTGGGTTCCATTCCGGCTTCGGAGGTGGAATTTCGATGGAGGCGAAATTCTGGAGGCCTGTGTACTGTGGGATGTCAGGGTACGTTAAAGAGCCCCAAGCGGTCGAAATTTCCGCAGCCTTTCACTATGGATTCCCTCATATCATGAGTCGCCTTTCGACGTTAAACAACCTAAACCCATAAACCTATAAAACTCTATATGGGAATGCGCTGGCGCCAAATAATTTAGTTATATTTCAGCTAGTCTGCTAACAGTGTAGGGTGGGAGACAGTGAGCAGAGTGGATGAGCTAAGAAGTTTCTGTGTTTAAGTGGTCGCCGCTCTCGGGGGAAAGGGATGAATGGAAGTCACTATAGGAGAGGCCTTTGGCCTGCAGTTAACTTATTCCTGATGATGACACAAGTAAATAACTGATACAATTGCCGCGTGAGTGTCCGGTGGCCTTCCGGAATTATAGCGATTAGCCGAGATGCAAAAGACTAGGACGAAAAAAGGTAAACTGAGCTTGACCAAATTTGAGAAATCAACATCCACATTTATTGCGTTGCCTCTGTCAGTCTTTGAGGCAATATTATTTTGGTCTCTTCAGGTTTATTAGCTCAGTTCCGTTCATAAGTAAGAGGCTAAAAATAAGCAAGCCGTTGGAGTAGGTAGCGCTAATAGTGGAAATGCATTTTTGTAGCGTTTCTAAACTACCAGAGATGAATAAACAGACACATTGCATGCTAAAGCAACACTTTCTAACACCATCAATCTAATCAGAAATTTGTTTATTTTTATCAACCTCGTTATCGCACTGAGCCCCCTTACTCATCACAGAAAACAGCTTAACAGGATCCTTTTTGAGCTCATGTTTGCCTTCCGTACTGTGTCCGTCTGTTTCCTCTTGGCTGCTAAAAATATATTAGTATCAATATTCACTGTACAGTGTTGGCCGTAACCTCCTAGGCTTTACAGGTATCACAACTACGTCGACCCAGCGCTAATGAGCATAAAAGAGTGACGTCTTCGCCAGCAAGTGGGATTCAGAGGGACCATGAGATCTTGGTAGCAATCTTCGGGCATGCCTACCAGTGTTGGCATAAATTACAAGACTAGCGCATATCACTAAGACACAGATATAGAAGAGGAAAGGGCGAATGTCTTCTTCTATGTCTGTGTCCTAGTTATATGCGCTAGTTTTTTTAATTAATGACACACAAACTAGCCCAGCTTTCCGCCTTGATCGCTTACGAGAGCCTATTTTCCCACAAGAATGGCAATCATGTAATGCCAATCAGAGGAGTCAGCTTATAAGAGTTGGTATAACAATATATCGAGAAAATTTTTATTAACATAGTCTCTGGTCTGGAAGAAATCAAATGCGGTGCGTTTAACGAACGCGTTTTGACTTAAGTCAGAGGTTTTCTATTTTTTTATTGAGTAGACAGGTTACTAAACAAACCAGCAGTTCAACGCCAAAATGAAGTTTAAAGAAAAAAGAAACAACCTGTGTATCAAAAATAAATAAAAGAAACCTCCTCTCACCGAACCGCGCATTTTCTTTCAAAAGTCGATTGCTTTTTCCTTCACCTTCCGAGCCACTCACGCAAAGCGGAGCACTTCCCACTAAATAATGAAATAATAATAAACAAAATCCCAGCAAGCCCGCAAAAATCAAGTAAATCTCTCTAAGAGTGCACACTCTCCCGCGCCAAGAGTCTTCTAAATTTGACGTCATCAATAAAAGCAGCAGTTTTTAAACCAAGACGAACCAATGCTAAACTTCACAGCAGGCTCTCCGAAGCGCACTCTTTTCCTAGAGGCGCGCCGAGAACGTCCTCAAAACCTCGAAGTTTTTCTTCCCAGCTGAAATCATTCCCCCGCACCGGCGCTTCAAGTTCGAATGCTTTTCACACGTAATCGGCGTAACAACATCAAAACAAGTTCTGCCGCAGGCATTCGTAGTAAGTCAAGACAGCTTCTTGGCAGCTTCACTCCTGGTGTTATTTCGCTGTGTTAAAGCGGATGGAGGGCTAGAAGAAGCCTTTAGCTGTTATTAATTAAGGCTTTTGTTGGATGTGAAAACACTGCTGAGGTCTTTCGACACTTTTCAGGGCTTCCTGGCGATTGAACATTAAGGCTGTGGTAAACGCGCATTTTTTGGGGAGATTATTTTTTCTCTTCTATATTCCCTCGCTTTAGTTCAGAGCACTCTGTGTCTATAGTGTCTAGGGGCTGCCGGAAATATCCTGAGGTGGTCTGTTTCTTCCAATAAGTATTTCACTTTTCACATGTTTTGTCTACATTATTTTTTCTCATGTATATTCCCTCGCTTGAGTTCAGAACACCCTTTGTCTATAGTGTCTAGGGGCTGCGGGAACTGAGGTGGTGTGTTTTTCCCATAAACATTTCACCTTTTTGTATGGTGCGGGGCAAAATTGGCAGTTGAGTAAATAAACGCCGAACGAACAACGGTAAGAGCCTCCTTCTCTTTAGCTCGTGCTATATTTTATAGATTGTATTTTCTTTCTAGGCCACTGATTGTTCCTTGCTTCGGAAGAAACAGGGGTCCCGCCTCGAACTGGATAGAGCTAAGCTTGGTTTAAATTTCCTACTGCCTGTCGTTCTCCGAAGACAAGACTGCGAAGAGGCGCGATGATAACTTCCCATATTTTTCATGTACTTTTAGCGCACAATACTCCTCGTGTATACGTTGCATGTTCTAGTGCCGCTTGATTCGTGGCGTGCACGTGTGTAATGAGGCGAACTTGGGTACAACGATCACGAAAGCAAAGCAAACTAGTCAAGTAGGCGTAGACACATATTATAGGCCGTAGTCCCTTCTTCCTTTGTTTTATTTTGTTTTGGACCTCTATGATTGGTGTCGTCCGCCATGCCGTACATCCCAGAGAAAGAACCAGCAATAGACACGAGGGGAGAAGACAGGAAAATAAATCGATACGGCACTAAACATAGACCCTGGCTTCGCGTCGGCAAAAGGCGCGCCTCAGGAACAACGAATTAGAAAAAAAACGCGTGGTGACGCTTCTTGTCTGTTCCAGTTCGAAACGGTGGCATGCCTATTCCAGAGGCATCATGTTTTCCGAACGTTTAGTGGGAACTCTTATCTGGAGGAATACCTCAACCTGTGAAAAATACACCTGTTTCGCACTCTCTCACCATTTCTAATTTGCTCTATAGAGCAAGCCAGTAACACTGGTTTGTGTGCAATATTCTGTCAGCATAGCAACAATACTTTCTTTTTATATGCTCTCATGCCTTATGAATAACGGCGCTTTGCTACCCTTGTTTATTTATATCTTGTTTATTCTGTATCTTCTCGCTTTGTGGTGTTCTGGGAACCTGCACAGCCTGGAAGTCAAGAGTTTTGCAAAAAAATCAGCGCTCGAAATCCACTCAAACTACGTGTGAATTGCCAGAAAATAATCACGGAGGGATTTAGGATGGGGAATAATGCAGATTGGTATCCATAGCAACTTTACAGTAGATCCAGCTTCCTAAGAGAATTGTTTTGCAGAAACCAGAGTAATTTCTGATTATTGTTGCTCGCACACGTACATATTATGCGAATAATGCTAGTACTTCCTAAAGGCATAGTGTTCTTGCTGCCTTAACATATGAGATGTCTTGTGTGTAATGTGCCCACATTATTCCGTGCGATGTGCTCAATTTTCTTCCATTCATTACCTTAGAGAAACAATGCAACGCACTGATTTCGAGTAGATCTGAAGGTTGCTTCGGGCAAGCAATACTCCTCGCTGCCTTTTAATGGTAATTAAAAGAATAATTAAAAAAAATTATAAGCACTACGAAACAAAATTGAATCAAAAATGTTATTCGTGCCGCCTGTGTTTTAGTTACTGCTGTCCGAAATCAATTTATTTCATAAGAGGCTCGCCTGAAACAAAGAATATTTTGTAGGCACCGTTTTTATTTGAAATTTACTTTAGTTTATTCAAACAAACCAAACCATTTCTTTCTAAACCGGCCCATTATTTTCGAGGCCCGGATCTCTTTCATCAACTTCAAAATCTCTCTTTGTATCAAATCTTCATAAAAAGCCAAAAGAATGAGTCATTCAAACTATATGCTGGCAAATGTAACACCACACGAATCTTGTGAGAGAAAGCTACTTAACTGAGGCATCGTCTCAACATTTCTTCAACCCCCTCCTGTGCAGCGTGGCTCAAGCAAGAAGAGAAGATTACTAGCAACATTGCGATAGGTGTGGCATGTAGAATATCAGCAACAGCGCATATCCGCTCCATTTGAATGAACCATACCAGAGATCAATCACGAAGAGTTCTTTGCATCTTTTATTGGTTGGGGCACCCTGCGCAATCATGTCCAGTCCTTCATTGCCGCGCCTCTCGAGGAATGTTGGCTTCACCGGCTTCGAGCTGAGATTCCTTCAATTATGCAACAAAGAGTTCTTAAATTTCTGCGTGGCGTCGTGCTGAGCATGCTTCTGCATCATATTCTCGATCCCCTTTCGCTCCGTTGTTTTTGTCTTGTGAGGCTTTTCTGTCGTATATTGAGGCAAAATCTTCACTACGCTAGGTAAAGCAGTCGTCGTGTAGACCCTAGAATAACCTTGAACGACCTTCAGCCCAAATAAGGATAGCCGTGTATGGCCATAAGTGGAACAGTTATGGTGCTGAAGCCTTGACCGCTGACCTTGACCCATGACTATAGTTGACCGCTGAACTCTGACATTGGTTGACCTTTGGGTGGACCTTTGACGTTAAGAAAATTCGATGGGGTGAAGTGAGGCCACGTGACGACATCCGATGGGGGTGTCGTAAGACCATGTGACACCACGTCATAGCCACGTGGTCGTGTGGGTATATATAGAACAGCTGTCGCGAGCGTGTAGCGGAGCTGCCATGGACGAGCCTCAGACGCTTGGCAAGCGTCCTTGCTTTTCGCTTAATTCCAGGGTTAGCCAATGTAAGCCACTGCCAACTTTTTAAGTCATTCATGCACTGTTGCCCTCCAGGAAATGATGGAACCGCCGGAGGCAACTGGCGTCTACAATGTGTTCTGTGTCCCGGACTAAAAATCGAGTAGCATTTCTAAAGTTATAGCTTGCGTCCTGGGCCCATCAACAGCCTTAAGTCTCGTCACATGAAGGGGATTTCATGGCTGTCGCCAACATTACTCTTCAGGCGTAATGCTGTACCGTATTTCTAGAACAGAGTGGATTGGTTTCGAGTCCCGGCGAACATAGTAAGGGGCTCATCTTTCCAGTCGTGAGCATACAAGTCCCATGCTAATAGGAAACACGTGCGGCACCTTCCAAGCTTAATTCTAATAGGAAATGCCTATTGGTGGAAACTCTATGCTCATTTCCTGTGATCTACCCACCAAATATTTCAATCTAGAGGAGTTCTCTATTTGGGTCCAAAGGAGTTCTCTGTTTGGGTGCTAAGAGTGACGAGGCTCGATTTAGCTGCCATGTCACGCTATTTTCTTATTTCTTTTTCGCATCCAGATTCGCGAAAAAGTACACCGTCTAATCTTTATATAATTTGTAGTTACACATATTCTGTTCTTCTAGAAATCTTAGATGAAAATGATCTAAATAGTGGGGAAAGAGAAAATCTAGATATGCCCTGTTGGACATTCTTAAATTTGTTCCTTTCTACTTCTTAAATGCTTGAAAACTACTTCTGAAATTTCTTTCTTTGGGTGCACACTGTCGTACTGCAACAGTAAGCCGTATTACTTGATACGGCTGACAGGAATGTGCATGAAATCTTAGTTCAGAGAGAGACAAAAAGATTGTTTTAAATCGTAAAGCCTATAGAGATCTCAAGAACTGTATCTGAACTTCCTGGTATAAGCGGAGGTTGCTGGGTTAGAGGCGAGACACTTACTGCCCCATATATCTCCGGTATTTCTGTGATATCAAAATTGATTCCTGCCCCAAATGTTAATTCAATTCTATCACTTCAATACTTGCGGTGATTTTCAGCACGTCGACCAGGAACCTGCGTTTTCTTTTATTTCTTTGTGCATTAAGTAGTTTGGTTCCGTGCAGTTGTACTAAGATTGCATTTAAAATATCAAGAGTGGAATGTTCAAATTTTAGGATTTTTTTTAAATTTCGCAGATAAAAACCAGGCGATATACACAGGAAGCTTTGCAGTGTTTAAGTTCCAGACACATCTCACAAAACTTATGCAACAAATGCCAATTCGGTTCTTCGATTCCGCTAAATGCACCAAAGGACCACTCGTATACTGCAGCAGTGTCTGTGCTATGAGATTACTGCTACCTTGCGCAGAACGGCCTGAAAACTTTCGCGCACAGGATCACGCAGAAAACCGGTCTGCCTACAAACTACGCCCACCGCTAAAAACGAAGAAATCAAAATGCCGCTCTCATTAATAGCGGACGTCCTGCTTAAACGTCCCTATGTTGCGCAAGGCCTGCTGCGTGCTTGCTGTTCGCATCACTTATCGTTATTCGCAAATTCCATGCTGGCTCCCGCGAAACTAAACAGGACTTGTTTCTTTCAACAGCAATGTTAGCTGCTTCTATGGCACCGCGTATAATTAATCAGCGCCAGCTGACAGTTGCCCAGAAGGCAGTGAACATAATGCTTCATTAGAGGAACCCTAGCTCGCTTTGGTTTTGTGCGTGCTGAAGTTGAACTTTCTTCAGGCCGGCTGTCCTCAGTGGCGACTATTGGATAACGAGCACGTCAGTTAGGAGCATATCGAAACGCGTTTCTTCATCACGAAGCTCATTCTCAGTGCTGCTTTACAAGCAAGCGGAAACAGTGGAGTGGTAATGAAGCTTGCAAAGGTCTGCGTATGCCGCAGGATGACAGCAAAGAATAAAAGGCTGCAGCTCTGTACCTGTAGGCTAAAAACTGCGCTCGAAGCACTGCTTTCTTTAATATGTCCCTGACATGGATAGCAGTAGTTATCAGAATTGTGTGTTAGAAATGCCAGGGATAAATGAAAGGACTGCAATTACAGCGGCGCAACGCAGTTTCTACAGAATGAGGTGTGCCGCACCAGCTAGCCTTAAAATGCAAGGAGCAAGTCTCATGACGCATCGAGTTTATTAATGGGTAAGTGAGCAGCCAATCTGCCCGAGGCCGTACTGCGGGCACATAGCCGTAAACCTGAAATAAGATGTTTGGGATACTCAATACCATCGCAATTAAGTGAAAAAAGATGTTCCACGAGAATTGTTACTGTGACTTTTTTTAATGCAATATCTTTGGGCTGTTCTTGCATTCCGATGCTCCTGGAGGGCTTCATGCCGTTTGTTGTCTCAGAAGGCAATGTTCCTTCTAGTGCCTTAGTCTAGTCTCTGAACAGTCCGAAATATCTTAAAATTATGAATCCGCTTATATATTCTTTGAATGCTCAATGTGAAAGCCGTTCTTATTTCGCTCTGCAGTTGCCCTTTCCTCAGAAGTAGCCACTAGCTCCTGTGGTACCCGACTTCCTCCGGTTCCGTCAGTTGCGTGCTGTCCCTGTTTCTGTTTTCCGACCCTTAGGCCTACTTCCGCTGATCCAAGAAGTGCTCCTCATGTTTTGAATAAGCACGCTGAGTACACTGCACAATGTGTTGATAAGCATCACCTCTCGTCTAGCAGCTAAGCGTTAATTCAGCCCAACCGACAGAAAGACCTTCGGCTGCCCTCTACTTACACAACTCGTTCATTTGCGTAAATTAGTATAAGCGCAATATTATTTCAACCAGTCTTCGTCCAATTGCAAAGTGCAAAGAAAAGTTGAAATTGTATTGCAGTTGGAACGGTCATACAGCGAAGAGGAACGCAGCTACGATCCATTCACAACACAAGTGCAATCCAGTGCCATGCCATCATCAACCAGAAGCTATCATAATCTTAATCTTTCACCGTATTTTGCTCGCACTAACCCAAGCAGCGCAGGTAACCAACCCAATATTGGGATATGATTGTTTCACATTGGCCCTTTGTAGGACCAGCCTTCGCCAATATATTTTCAATCTTGAGCCGGTCACCTGTGCTGCTTCGGAATGTGCTTAAATACAGTTTCTTTCCGCGTACCATTGGACTTTGGAATACATTGCCCGGCCCAGTGCCAGTGCGATGCCTCCCAAGTGACACATTTATAAAGGCCGTAACCGGTTGGTAATCTCTTTACTCACTGTTGCCATGCTCCCGATTTGTATAGGCTTCCCTGTCTTTTCAAACTTGATTTTATAATTTTTACTACCATGTCTTTAGTTCTGGACGTATATGTCTACTCCTGAGAAAGAACCTGTAGGGGCTGCAGTGTGTACAAATAATAATTGAATAGATAAAAAAATATCAGTTCTCGAAAGTGTTTTCCCGCTCGGATCAGCGGACGGGTTCGTCAAATGGAGAAAAAGTGTCGTGGACGGTTTTAAACCCTCTCCCCTCCTCACAAGGAGTGGACTGAACTCGGTACTGACTGCGTCTATTTTCGAAGCCGTTCCCTACACAGACTCTAGCCCGATCTTTTCTTTGCATTAACGCCTTGCAAAACAGACCGGGAAGCTTATCGCCGCAAAAAAAAAGAAAAACAACGTATGAACTGATAATAAAGATGGAAAAGGATGTGTTATGCCCTTGACAGCGAAGCAAAGTTAGGGCGTACTTCCGCGCATAACTCTCGACAAGTAGACTACCGCCAATCTGCGTCGCAGGCTGTGCGAAAAAAAAAGAAAAACAAATCCGAACGCGGACAGATTTAGGAGCAGCGTATGGTCTCTGAAATGGCAGTGAGTCTGACCAATTCAGAGTTCAGGGGCAATGCCCTCGCCTGCCCGCTGAATCGCAGAAAAACGGTCTAAGAATTATTCGCCTCGCCAGAGCTAAGCGTGGCGCGGCAGCGCTTCGGTTATATCGGTTAGTGCCAGGCGATAAGACTTCTTCCTGAGAAGACGCAAGATTTTTTATGGATCGGACAGGCTGAGCTATGAAAGAGGTGCCGAAACATAAAGCCGTGGTCGGGCCGCAGTTTTGATAAGCGAAAGAGTTTATTACTGCTTGGTTTTGTAGAAAATAGTCTTCACGTATTCTCTGTCCTTTTTTGATGCTGTGCAAGGAGCTATATTTTGTTGGTTTATTTAAAAGAGGGCCTCTTCCTCTATAATAGGAAGCTGAAGGTTGTACAGTGATATGTGTATCACATTTACGATGGAGGAATATGACCTGAATATAGGAGATGAATTTCAAGAATTTTATTAGATAGGATATTTGGGTACCCTGATTGCAGGCAGCTAAAAAGGGTATTTCCGTCTTCATGATATCTGTAACTTCGTTAGAACATATCGGGATTAAATTTCCCAAATGTATCTGAGTAGATAATAAAACGCCGGCAGAGAGACCTATCCTGGAGTTTTTTCCATCGCCGAGTGCCTGTGGTAAGCCGCACAGAAAAATACCAGCATATTCTTTGGTGGTAGAGTAGGAACCGAATTGAAACACACGCACGCACACGCACTCACGAACGCACACATCCACACGCACGCGCGGGCGCACGCACACGAACAAAAATGCGCAAAAATACGTCGCAATATGCGTCGAAAACTGTACTTTTAATATTTGAACAAAATGTAGTATGGAACGAGTGCATTCAATCCAAAGCAGTAGAGTGACAATGTAAAATTAAGGAACGGTGAGGAAACGATGCACTGTTCTGGAAATCCTGAGATTAGTATCTGGTATAAAGTTATTAGTCACATCAGATGTATCTTGGAATCAATAATCAAAATTCCGTAAACAAAAAAGTCTCATATTCATACAAATCTTATTTACTGAGTGCTTATGCTGCAGCCTTCGTACGAAGAAGAATGTTTTCAGCTTTAAAACCGCGGGCAGTAGCACAACTTCTCTCGTTATTATTGAACCCATGAATGTGAAATCTAGCTCACCATTCAGCTCCATCGTCTCACTCTAAACTAGTTAATGTCAACCTAACCTCAATAATGAAGTCAATACAACTGTTCATCAAATATTATTCTTGCCCCAAATGGAAATACCATGCCTGAGTTTCTGAGTTTCTTCTTGAGTCCCCGAGTATACCATTTATCCCCGGTTAACGTCGGTGCGCATGCGTGATTTGCCTGTTGGCAGCCGATGAATCGAAAAAGTGCCTGCCCCGCCCCTCTACTCGTCATAGTCGCTACTGGCTTCGTTCTGCGGGGCATATGTACACGCTGGCAATTGTGACGGCGCCTGCTGCGGGGCTTCGGTAACTGCCACAAGTTTTCGTCCGGTGAACGCACACACCGCTTCATTTATTCGTGACTTCCAGAGCATGCCGGTTATTCTCGTTTAACGTTGGTGCGCATGCGTGCTATGCCTGCTCGCTGCCGGTGAACGGAAAAGTGCCTGCCACGCCCCCTACTCATCGTTGTAGTCTCTAGTTGCTGCTTCCTGCGAGACGTCAACACATGCTGGCGGCTTCAACGACGGTTGCGGTGGGTGTCCGAATCTCCTGCTATTCTCCCGGTGAGCGACGTTGGCTGTGTTTGTTTTAGCAGGACTTCCTTAGATGAACAGTTTCTAGGGCTGCTTTTAGCTCTGTTGGGATGTGTCTGCCTTGTCTATTTTTTAAGGGAAAGCTTCACTACGGTAGGCAGAGGCGCGCTTCCGTGGCACTAAATTTGACCTTCACAGAGTTAGAGGTCATGCATGGCTATAAGTCGACCCACAGCTAAGCCCTTCAGCCTATCTTTTCAACTATTTTGGTGTCGCTCCACATGGTCTTGGCCTTTGACCTTTGGGTGACCTTTCAGTCTTCTGTTAGAGACAGGGGAGGGTTCATCTGATTATTCGCGCGGATGGCGTCAGGTAACCATTGCCATGAAGCTGTCGCTGATTATCATGTTTAACTATGCGAAACCTCTGCCAGTTTTCTTTTTTTTTCGAGGTTCTAGTTTTTGCTGCTCACAATGGCAAATCATGATAACCGCATTCCTTGTCAAAAGTCTCTTCCTGCTCACGGAAAGCTAATGTATTGTGCGGACTGCCAATTTTCATACCATCTCGGAGCAGTCATGCTCTGTAATAGCCGCTAACACGTTTATTACATGGATCACGCCAAGAGAGAAGTCTTGGTGTGCAAAACACACCCGTTTAACAAACAAAAAATTTAATAACGGTATGAGACTACTGACGAAAACTACTGGTCGGGTACTCACTGCTGGATGAGCTTAGAGAACTCAGGAAATATGTAAAATCACTGCCGGTTCTTCATAAGAAAGTTCATGCTGTCCGACTGATTCAGGAAAAATTAACCGAAGTCTCTAAATCAATTCGGGAGCTCGAAGGGTTGGCGTCGTTTTTACTTTAACTGGCTCAAGATGCTGAGCTGGAAGCACTGAAAGCAACTGTGTTTCAAAGATAGCTTTAACACAAAAACAAAAGGACAGCCCCCCCCCCCTCACCCCCCGCAGGGGCATCCCCGCTAGAGGTATGTTGGTGAATAGTGTGCCACCACGTAACCCAGCACCAACGCTTAGGCTGTGCGCGGCTTTGCCATGCGTGGAGGAAAGGGAACCTTGGTGGCTGAGCAGACGCCTAGTGTTTGGATCTTAAAGGCCCCTCCACTTTGGCCCCCGCTTCCCACAAACAGTACCCCCAAATTGAACCGCCCGGGGGAAATCAGCCAGTTGTCACTTCTTGCCCCCCTCTCCACACTTTTTTTTCCTATCTTCTCTCTCCCCCCACCTATCCTGTCCCCTAACTTCTTCCTTATTTTATTATTTTCCGGGCAGCGAGGGTTAAACCTGCGCGTACTGGTCAACCTTGGCTCTTATGCATGGAGTTATAGTGGCCGCGTATGGTTAGTGCGTCTAACGCATTCTCATGTTGGGCTCCATGGTTGGCGACCAGTGCAGCTGCCGAACAAGATACAATATCTTATGGCTAACAAAAACTTCCTTCTGGTCGGTCCCTGAAAAGGGCTGGACCGACCACGGAAAGCTTTCCAAAGTCCACGGAAAGCTTTCCAAAGGTTTTTATTGTGCACTCCGTAACCGACGAGTCAGTAGCTAATTTATCGGCTTTTGAAATCGCTAAGAATATTAGAAACTTTGTTGGAAAAGAATTCAAAGCGAAGAAGCAAAGAGCGAGATCTTCTCGTAAAAATCGACCTAAAGACCAAAGCATCAGACAGCTAACTCTGAAAAAGCTTAGCGAACTGAATGTTCAGGTAACACCTTAGTGAAACCTTTAACTATACCAAGGGAGTCATTTCGGAACATGAACTTTTACAGAGTACTGATGGAGAGATTGAAGAAGTTACCGAGAAAGGCGTAATTTCCGCCCGCAGGATCCCAATCAGAAAGAACAATGCAGAAATAAAGACAAAACATATTGTCCTCAGATTTAATACCGCTACTCTGCCAGACTCCATTCATGCCGCATACTTACACTGTAAGGTGCGCCCTTATATAAAAACCCAAGGCGTTGTTTCAAATGCCAGCGTTTTGGACATGGCTCGGTGTCATGCCGAGGCAGGCCTACATCCGTCACCGGTGGCGAAGGCGAACACACCGAAGAGAAATGCGAGCGCACACTCGAATATATCAAGTGCACTGGCGCACATGGCGCGTACTCCAGGACGTTCTCTATCTGGAAGAGAGAGCAATAAATAATTAGCTTAGGGACAAGAGAGAACATACCATACCAAGAGGCTTGGAAACGGTCCACCTCCCATGAGAAGGGAACTTTTGCTGAAGCGGTGAAGCGGCGACCGCAGCCACGCTCAGTTTCAGTTGGCACACAGGTCGAGCTGCTCGACCTAGTGTGGACATCAAGGTCCCAACCCCGTACATAAAAAGCTGTGGCACAATCCACAGGCCCAGAGATTTATGGGAAGATCATGTGACTTCCGCCGGATGCCCTTCCTCGACGTCATCGGCAGTGGCATCCTCGGTGACAGGCACCCAGAACAGCAACGCTGAACTGGACCTGTCTCCCACCTCTCAACGCAGTCAAAGGTTGCCCCAACAGACTCTGCTACTGGAGCGGAGCCTGGTTTCCGCTGCTGCACCAAAAAAAGGTCACGCGAAGGCCAAGAGCCGTCGCAGCACCGAACTAGCCTCCAGCTCCTCTGTGGCGGACATGGAGGTCTTGTTAACCCCACCGGCATCTTTGCGGCCGAAGCACCGCCGCCTTTCTGGCGGCCGTGGTCGGCAAAGGAAAAATCTGTATCATAACTCCAGGTGAGAACGTGACGTAGTCCTTAAGGCGTAGTTAATAAGTACGAATTGTGTTCCTTTTATACTTACCCTGTGACTACACTCCCTCATGTATAAAAATGGCTGTTTCATTGATGCAGCGGAACTGTCGTGGCATAAGACATAGCTATGACGATATCTGCATATTATTAGAGGAGCACCAACGGCACTTATTTTGTGCTCAAGAAACACTGTTAAACAACACACACAAAAATCTATTCGAAAACTACGCACTTTTTCGAAATGGTCGCGTTGGCACTGCAGGAGGTGGTGTGGCCATTGTCACGAACTCCGGTGTAATAGCCAAGGAGTTAACCCTGAACTCTCCTTTAGAAGCGTTCGCAGTAAGGTTTTAGCTGATGTGTCTGACTACTGTGGTTTCTCTTCTTCTTCAACCAAATAGTTGTTTTTCGGTAAATGACCTCATAGACTTAGTCAATCAGTGGCCAAAACCTTTTCTGATCCTTGGAGAAATGAATACGCACCACTCACTATGGGGCAGCGATAAGACAAATATGCATAGAAAAATAATCTAACAGCTATTTGACGCAACAGATCATATCTTGAACAACAGTGACGCGACGTACTTTAGCAGCGCGAATAGAACTTACTCTTCCTATCGCTTGCATCGCCCGGATTGTCCCTGGTTGATTCGTGGAATGTGATACAAAAATGTTTTGCTGGCGACCATTTTCCTGTCCTCCTCCAAGCCACAACTCCATGCCCAATGCCGTTTGTTCGGCCTCCTCGGTGGAAACTGGGACATTCCAAGTGGATGTATTTAAAGAATATGCGATAGTAACACACGAAGGTCTCGCACATCTATCTATAGAAGAAGAAAATACGGCGATCACAAAGGTAGCTATCGATGCAGCTTCAAGATCAATCCCCCGTTCATGTGGAAATGTTCCAAACCGTTCAAAACCGTGATGGGAAGACTGCCGTCAATCGAGGAAAGCACAAAACAAGGCGTGGCAGGTCTTCAAACGGTATCCCACCATCACAAATCTCATAACATTTAAAAAAACAAAACCAAAAGGGCGTTATGTTCGGCGGAAAGCAAAGGACGGGACATGGAAAAAGTTCTTTTCTGGAGTAAACAGCCGTACTTCAGATAATCTAGTGTTGGAAAAAAATACCCAAGATGGATGATGAAAACAGGGCGTTTACGATCCATCTTAATAAAACTGATGCTGGGAGTGCATCCCTTAAAGAACAGGCAGATATCTTGGGAGAACATTTATATAATGTATCGATTTCAGCAGGATATACGGAGAAGTTTTTAAACATAAAGAAAACGTAGAAAAAAAGACGCTTCCACACTAAAGTGCAAGCGAAGAGTACAACTGCGATTTCACACTGTATGAACTCGAACTCGCGTTGGCAAACTGCAAGGCCACTGTGATCGGTTCAGATGTAATTCATTACAGCATGCTGCAATATCTCTCTCCTTCACATGAAATATTGCTGTCTTTTTTTAACCGTATTTGGGAGAAAGGTGAACAGCCTAATGAATGGGAAACTGCAATAGTCTTCCCAATACTCAAGCCGGGAAAAACCGACGCATTGCAGAATGCTATACTCCGATAACTCTGACCAGCTGTCTCCGGAAAACCTTTGAACGTCTCGTCAGTACGAGGATAGTGTACGTTTTAGAAATGAACAAGCGAATAGATCGATTCCAGTGCAGTTTCCGACGACACCGACTTAAGGGTAGATTTATGGTTGCGCCTTGAAACACATCCGGGAGGCCCACGCAAATGGCCAATACTGTCGGTCGGTTTGTTGTTTTTTTTTGGTCTAGGAAAAGCATACGACACAACCTGGAGGTTTGGAATCCCGCAAGACATCGTCGACACTGGAACTACTGGAAAATTGATCCGCTGTATTGAGAACTTCCTTTTTCCTTTCTACCTTTAGAGTCCGATTGGGCAACATTCTTTCTCATGTGTTTATTCAAGAAAATGTTGTCCCCCAGGGTAGCGTGTTGAGTGTGACGCTCTTTTCTCAAAACTAAATTCATTAACTAATATCATCCCGCCTAGTGTACAGTACTCGTTGTACGTAGATGACTGCAAATCAGTTTTACATCATGCAACTTTGCTATCTGCGAATGGCAATTACAAACAACTGTCCATCACCTCAAGAAATGGGCGGATGAAAATGGATTTAGGTTCTGTCCAGAAAAGACGGTTTCAATCTGCTTCTCACGCAAACGAGGTCTACTTCCACATCCATTCCTACATTTCAATGGAAAAACCATCCCCGTAAAAACCGAACAAAAATTTCTTGGTAGAATTTTTTATTTGCAACTAGCATTTTGACCACACATCAAACAGCTGAAACTCCGCACTCAGAAAGCAACAAATATCCTGAAAGTTCTCTCCCACAAAACAAGTGGTGCATAAAGGCTTTGCTTACTCCGCCTATACCGATCACTGATTCGCTCAAAGATGGACTATGGGTGCGTTGGTTATTTTTCAGCCCGACCATGCTAATGAAAACTCTAGACCACGTCCATAATTCCGGTCTAAGGATTACTTTAGGCGCATACCGAAAGTCACCTTTCAAAACTTACATGTGGAATGCCACGAACCATCCTTGCTATCGCGAAGAATGATCTTAGCACTACTGACATACGCACAAATGATAGTTCACTGCCGGAACGCCCCTGCAAGCCTATTTTGGAAAATACACGTTAGTCGGCTCTCTTCCGAAATAAGACATAATACATACCAACATATGTTAGTGTGGGCAGAGGACAAGAAAGAAAAATAATGTAATACATAGCAAAAATAGGAATCAGGGTAAACCAGACCGCCGAATAATGTTAACTCAATCTTTCTGTAGAGCATCTGTTCCCGTAAGAAAATTACGTCGCACTCTGTGTTAAAACGTCTGTGCACTGTAATGTTGCATTGGCAAAGTACGATAAGAAAGCTGTACCGCTGGCATTTATAAAAAGCGAGTTTTTTGAAATTGAAAAAAATATAGCGAATTTGAACCTTTTTACACAGATGGCTCAAATATACGCAACCGGGTTAGTTCATCTGCCGCGCAAAAGGGTTCAACCGGCCGCGCCATTGTAATTAGGCCAAAAGTAAGCGTGTGTACTGCGGAATTGTATGAAATATTAACAGCACTGGATAACATAAGTAACCAACGCAATAAAAACGCAGTAATACACAGAGACTCCAAAAGTTCAGTGACTGCAATTGGCTCGAAACAAAGATCAAAAACCCTTTTTTACCCTATATCCTGAAACAACTTCATCAGCTTGCAAAACGCGGGTACAATGTACATTTCTGCTGGGTTCCAAGCCATGTTGGGATTCCGGGAAATGAGCTCGCTGACTCTGTGGCAGGAAATGCATCCATGAGCGACATCTACAGAAAGATTTCCTGTCAGGACAATAAAAGAATAATTAAGCGAGCGCTGAACTCTAAGCGGCAGATTGAATGAAACTATGAAGAAAATAATAAAATGCACCTCATAAAGCAAAACATAAAAGAATGCAAAGATTGCCATAGTAAAAAGAGATTTTATGAAGTCATACATTGAAGACCACGAATCGGACCCATACGCTTAGCACACAATTATTTACTCATGGAAGCAAAACCACCAGAATTCCAGCACTATAGCGGCCCGCTTTAGGTCATTCGCATCCTTTTAACCTGTCCATTATATGAAATGCATCGTCATAATCATTTTGCAAACCTTTACAAATGACACGTACCGTTCCATCCATCTCTTCTGTTAGGTGATGAACCTATGGTACCATTCTAAATAGTTCTGAAATTTCTAAATAGCATTGAAATTTTAAAGTTTTTACAGTTTTTATTTCATATCAGATCATCTAAAGGATACCCTGTCGCAGAGAAGGAGGCGTTTAGCCATGCATGGTGGGAGGAAACTCCTCGCCCTCTTGCTCTTGGCAGTGCCCTACATTCAGCCTCCATTTCATCCTAATTTTACCGCCATGATTACACCTCATTTTTAGTTATGACATTTAGATCTTGCTATTTTGTTCCAGCCACATGCACTGGATTTATAGTCTCTTCTATTTGTTTATTGCGCGCAGAGTTTCATAACTGCATCATCTTTACAATTAAACTAGATTTAAATAAACATTGCTTTGGCGCTCTTTGGCTTTAGTCGCCCTTGCGCTTATAAAGTCCCAACTAATTAGCTAACAACTTCAGCCCGTTGCGTTCTGCTTGCTGTGTAGAGCAGCCTCGATAGATATTGGAGCCAATATTTGCACAATTTATTTGTTCATGCTCAAATGCGCTAGTCCGCTACTTCAGTTTGTTCGCAACGCGAGGTGCGACCAGACAAATCCCGATGGATCGCTGCCATACGCAATTGCTATCACATTTTTCCAAACTGGTGTAGTTGCTTTCGGTTCCTTATCTCGAAGCTTCCTTTCCAGCTTTAAATTAAGCGCGGCCAATAACTGCAGGCGTTCTGTCCGGCAAGTGTTGAGCACGCTTTTGGCTATCGCCGCCAGCGAGTCATTCACTTCATTCAGGGCGCGAGTCAGCCCAATAAACAGTTTCTTCTGTTATACCTTTATGGTGTTTTCGTGACTGTCAGACTGCCGTTGCCACCGCGTGAGAAGATTCAATAATTTATGCACTCTGGGATTGAAAGAATGTTCTGTCTGCATCATTTTGCCCCTTGACAATTTGCTCAGCCAACGAAGGTGAAGGAGGCCAAAAATACCTCTAATTAGAACTTCGGTTTTCCTGTTAAAGTTCTGGTAACTTATACAGTGCTAAATAGGATGCAATAGAGCTCATTTGGTCCAAAGAAAGGCCCTAAAGCTTGCAGAAAAGTTTTACTTTTGGATAGGCAGGAGCGCAACTAATCGGCCCCATATTGGTAACATGTTGGCAATGGCCTGTCCTATAAAGACCAGAGTGAAAACAGCCATTTGCGATATTCGGCCAATTACCTGTAAGGATTGGGAGGGAAAAGTAAAGCATCCCAGTTGCAGCGACCAAGAAAGAGCAACAGAGCGAATGGAGCAACACTTTGTAGTTCAATAGCCTCACATTCATTGAGAAGAGAAAGGGGAGAAACATTTTAATTTATTGAAAATCTGGACCCATACGGCTTACGGGAGTTGTAAATCCTTGTCGTGATCTGCTCCAGTTCATAAATGCGACGTAAAAAGGGACATGTGTGACGGTCGAACGGCTTTTATACATCCAGAAGCGCCAAAGAAAACTCGGAGAGGCTTGGGAAACTGCCAGCCTATCTGGTCTTTCACGATTAGGATTTTTAACCGCAGACGCAGCGGGAACAGAATTGGTCAAAATATATGAACTACGACCCAGTTTCAGAGAAGTTCGAAGAAGAGAAGAATCTTGATCTTTCTAGTTGTTTCATAATTTACCTGCATTTTATACGTGTATTTATACGAGAATTCCAACCCAGGCTGCACAGGTAATCGTCCCAATATTGTGCAAGTTATCTTTGCTGCTGGGTAAATTAGTGTTTTTAGTGCAACATAGATCAACATATTCCCGGTGTTGGCGGAGTATGTTTAAGTTACGACGCATTAGCTAAAATAAGAAAAGCAAATGTTTAGAGGCCTAGACAATCCTGAGCGTAGTGAGCGGGCGCCATCCTAGAACGTACTCCTCCCTTATACAATCTATTTCTGGCATTGAATATGACGCTCGATAATACTGCTGTCTTTCAAGACCGTGCAAGCCAATCGACAGCCGTTTCTGGAACACACGCGTGCGACCATCCGCGGTAAGGTCGGCATGAAAACAGGTGACTTACGACACATATGGAAAGTTCCTTGTCCTAGGTCAGGCTTCAAGCAATTTCTCTTTTAAAAAGAGGAAAAATAAAAATTGGTTTTTGGAGAAAGGAATTAACGCAGTAAACGTCTCACTTGTCTAGGCGGACACCCGAACCATGCCGTAAGGGAAGAGATAAAGGGGAAAGTGAAGAAGAAATGAAGAAAGAGGTGCCGTTGTGAAGGTCTCCTGAATAGTTTAGACTACCTGGGGATCTTTAGCGTGCAGATGATATCGCACAGCACGCGGGTGCCTTTTGAGTTTCGCCTCCATCGAAACGCGGCCGCCGCGGTTGGGTTCGAACCCGGGTACCCCATCTGAGTAGAAGAGCGCCTTAACCACTGAGCCACCACGGCGTGTGAAAGGATGTGAAATCTTTAAAAAATGAACGCTAATTCAGCACGCAAGAAAACCAGTCATTTTGAGAAGAGCTTCTTAACTATTTATTTTCACTCGCTGGAAGCGTCGATGTGGCTGGTCCTGGTCGTCTCCTGTGCTATGGAGGCAATGTGCTCCAACTCAGTGTCGATCTGCCGCCGCAGCAGTGGGAAGAGGGAGCGGTACACGGCAGCCTGGTTCTGGTCCGAGTCCAGGTACACGGCAGCGGTCAGGGACTCGAATAAATCGGCAAGCGGTTTCGGAGGGGCCTGTGCCCTGTATCCCGGGTACTCCTACGCTCCGGAGAAACAAAAAAATTACGGTCGATTTGCTTAGTTTCAAGAATTCTGCATAATCCACGCAAGCACAATGTGGCCCTTTTTTGCATAGTTTATCTTTGTTATGCATTGTTATCTTCGTATTGGACTGATTATAATGGTTATGCTTCGTTAGGCGTCATATTTCTGTGGTTGAAGTGGTATATATCACAAGTGTTCCGTGCGATGTGTATGTTTAAGTGGCGTGCCTGAAGCACTGCAGGTACTTGCCACAATATATTTTATGCTACCACGGTAGCTCTATGTGTTCGTATCAGTCACGGTTACATTTAAAAGTTTGCGGTTACACTGTCTCCTTATCTTTGTTATCTTACGCTGTCTCCTTATCTTATAAAGTTGTTAGACACACATGAAACATTGGAAATCAGATTCTACCGGTTGCGGGTACGGGGAGGGGCAGCTCCTTAGCTTGCCGGGTGCTGAGGGAAGATTGCTAGAGGATTGACGCTTCATTCCCCGAGGTTAAGACAGACGCTGACATATTGGCATTTTCACACTGGCACTGCCTCCGCTTTAAAATGTGAGAGCGAAGTAGTGAGGGCAAGCAGTCTTCATCGCAAGCAATGAGCTGTGTCGAATGCGTGCAAGTAGCTGTAGCGTGAGAGTGGCCGTGCAAAGTGTGGGTGCAGATTAGCCGACAGGATATCGTTCGCCGATTGCTAGACGGGGATTGTGCGCGAAGTTCCCTTTTCTTGTGCAAAAACTACATTGCAGGGTGGTTTGGAGCATTAATGAGTCTTACAGAGCCGAGGTCTCTCACAGATGTCGGATCGCCTGATGTTACCTTTCATTGCCGAGGATACACGAAAAACCTTTTCGATATTTACATAGGACTGAGGTCACCTTAGCCTACGTTTGCTATCTATCCATCCTCCTCAGACCTCGGATTCATTTCTGCTGAGCTTGGTATGTATTTATCATTCCTTTGCTTGTAACACCGCTTAATCCTTTTTAGCAGCCGTCATTCCAGAATAATACTTTCAAGTTCGCGCTCCTAATCCTAACACCCTTCCGCATCACTACATCTGCCCCCATATCGCTTCACCGGCTGATGTTTCTGTACATGATTTTACATAACAAACTTAAAGTTGATTCTGCTAAATGCATTACTCTGAACACTTCCACGTGAAACGCGTCACAAAAATGAACTTACCATACAAGAATATTTCTGTGCAAATAATACCTTTATGTTCTCCTTTTTTCCGCGAGCTGTGCGCGAGTGGAACTGCCTTGATGAATCAGTGATTATACAACCAAGTCCTGAGAAATTTTTGGCGCTAGCTGGCAAAAGTGTATTGTCAGGAAAGAAACTGATTTTTATTTCCTTTTTCTAATATTTTTGGTGTTTTTCGTGTATTTGCTTTTCCATGAATTTGTATTTCCATGTATTTGTATATTCCATGAATTTACTTGTACTTCTCGTGATCATGTAAGTAAAAAAAAAGGTGCTGATTACTTATGGGTTATCTTTGTTTTTGGTTTTTTCCAATGCCTATTCTTATTGTCCCCATAATCTTCACTGTACTTTTTGCATACTGGAAAATAGTGTTTGTGACTGGTCGACAGTTTGCCTACGACCAGAACCCACTCCTGTAAAAATCCCAGAAACAGGGATTGGCCGTATTGACCAATAAATAAAAATAAATAAATATCGGGCCTTCTGCTATGAGTGAAGGCCTGATTTAATCATCGCCAGTGATGTGCACTTTGCACATCATCAAAATCATCATCATCAAAATCATCAAAACAAGTCTCCTTGTCGAAACTTTGGCTAAGAACCCTGATGCACCTTTCCGTCGTTCTCTTTGTGTGTTTTCGCCCGCACTACTAAATTATGCCGCGAGATGGTCGAAAAATGCCTGTTCAAAAAATAATTTAAGAAAGGGTTCTTCACAACGTCTTATTATAGCCTGCAAGAAAGCGAGGCATTCCTGATCAAAATGTTTCTCGGGTTCGAGCGATGGGAGTACGGTTTGTTCAGAATTAGTGTTTTGTTGCAAAACAAAGGAAAATAAAATGCCGCTCTCTACGCACGCAGGCGGATCAAGTTGGCATCTTTTAGTTGTCTTTTGGACCTTGTTTTTTATTGAATAAAAAGTAACTTGATATCTCTCTTTATGCGTACGTCTCAACCTTATGTCGGTGTATTTTTTTCTTGTGGAACGTGAACCTAAATGACAAGCTCACAAAAGTTTAGAGATGCATTTATAGCAAGAAATATCTTTTGCGGCGCAGTATTACAAGGTATTGGCGATCACCACAAAACAGGTGAATTGCCTTAAGAAGAAAGTTGGTTAATCATTATCATCCTCAGTCTAGCTACGCCCACAACAGGACAAAGGCCTCTCCCACATCTCTCCTGATTATGCTGTGCTGTGCCAACCGCGGCCACCGTATCCTCGCAAACTTATTAATCTCATTCGCTCACCTAACTTTCTGCCGCCACCTCTTACGCTTGCTCTTTTTTTTCAAACCCAGTCTGTTTTCGTTAACAAAATCTGTTATCTTGCTTTCGTACTGATTACATTCCCTACAGAAGCACATTTCTTCTCTTTGTATTTGACTAGTATATCATTAGCACGCGTTTGTTCCCTGACCCACTGTGTCCTGTTCCTATCTCGTGACGTTAAATATCTGTTGGTATTTACTTTCCATAGCTCGCTTAGATGTCCCCAATTTCAGCTGAACCCGTTTTGTTAGTCTCCAAATATTTATTAAGTATTAACGATTTCAACTGATATAGTTCTTCGCCTGAATTCATTTGTCTTTGTCTGCTTTTGTTTCGAAACATTTTATGTCGTTAAAAGGCAACACATTGCATTTGAAACTGGTAGCGACATATTTATAGGCATCTGAAACTTCCCCGCTTTTTTTGAGAGCGAGAGTGGACGAAAGGTTTTTTCTGTTTTTCGTGCACAGGTGTCATTTCAGCATTCCTCTTTCCTTTCACAACATGGTACCGGAATAGCATCGCCCATGAGGGCAGCGAAATTCTTAGATCTCTGTATAACATAGATTCGAATCTTATAAATCTTGCTGCCTTACAAATGGAGAGCATATCTATGGCACGTGATTGCTAAAGCACCGCTAGGTCCCTGCATATTAGCACGATAGGGTGGTTCTAACTGAAAGCTGGTTTTTACACGTAATTTGAATAGAATATACCCGTTCACGAATAGAGTGGATTCCAGTAGAAATAAAATATAGCAAGGGGTGCCATAGAGCAATTGAACGGTTATGATTATGAAAATTTGAAGGGATAAAAGGGCCGGCAGCTGGCGCCTCACGAGGGTAATTAGGCGCTAATGGCAGAAGAATGTATGAGCGTAGAGGAATGAGGGCAGTCAGTCTGGTAATGACGATTTTTTTCGCATTGTTTCGACGCTTATAACTCACCCCATCTCTGAGCATCCTCACGTACTGGACGATCTCTTCACTGAGAGAAGGCGACGAATAGCGGAGGAGCTTGTGCATCCCATGGTTCGCGACCACGAACCCAAGGAAGCGGTTGCATTCTATCCGCTGGCGCGCCTCGTGCAGAGCCTTTGGCGCCAGAGGGTCGATGCAGCCGTACAGGTGCACAGTGAGCAGCTGCTTCAGCAGGGCATCCCCCATGAAGTCCATGGGCCGCATGAATCCAGGGACAATGCGAGCTCCAGCAGGAAACGAGCCGTGTGTAAAAGCCTTGAGCAGGAATCCCTGAGCCAGTAACAGCACTCCTTAACTTCAGTCTTGTTAGCGGCGCTTCACTAGAACACGTCTAGAAGAGGAGTTATCATTTTCAAACAGGGTACGCTTAATGAGTACCCACTAGCTCACAGTTCGCACGGAACGCTTAACACGGCGCAGGGAAGATGCGTAACTCTACCAGAGATATTTCCTTCGAAACGGCGCGAATAAACTAAATGACTGAAAAAAAAATAGCTGTGGTTAAGCTCTGGTTAAACCTCGAATGACGCGATAGCTACATCTGGACGGGTGGAACTCGCTCAATCGAATTGTAAAGTCAGTGTTCCGCCGCTCCGTTTCGCTGGGCGTTCCTGCTTCATCTTCGTCCCACTTGACACAGCGCATGCCCAGTACTGTTTCAGCTCGGTTTCGACGACGCGCCACGCCGCCGGCAGCGGCAACTGCTCCGCATCACGTGACCAACCCACGCGACCAACCACGTGACCAACGGCAGCACCACGTGACCAACCACGTGACCAATGGCGCCGCGACGGAGCTCAAGTGGAGCCAAGGAGCTCAAACAGAGCAACGGAGCTCAAGTGGTGTACCCGCAGTGGTGGCTCAGTGGTTAGAGCGCTCGGCTACTGATCCGGAGTTCCCGGGTTCGAACCCGACCATGGATGCCGCGTTTCCATGGAGGCAAAACTGCTAAGGCGCCCGTGTGCTGTGCGATGTCAGTGCGCATTAAAGATCCCCAGGTGGTCGAAGTTATTACGGAGCCCTCCACTACGGTGCCTCTTCCTTACTTTCATCTTTCACTCCCTCCTTTAATCCTTCCCTTATGGCGCGGTTCAGGCGTCCGCCGATATAGGAGACAGATACTGCGCTATTCCCTTTCCCCAAAAACCAATTATTATTATTAGCTCGAGTGGTGCCACACTGTTGGGTCGAAGAAGTAGCGTAGTGTAGCTGTCGCTACAAAAATGAAAATTGGTTTTAAGGAAAGGAAAGGAAATAGCGCAGTATCTGTCTTGAATCTCGAAAAACACCAGCACTGCGCCTTAACAGAAAAGTTATAGGAGGGATTGAGAGAAGAAAAGAAGAAAGAGGTACTCACTTTCCGTGCACCAATCATTACACACGTGGAGGAGATCGCCATAGCACTCGCCGCTGCAGAACCAGACTCCTGTGTTTTCAGTACCGACTCCCGGGAAGCCTGTCGAAATCTACAACAAGGACGCATATCTGAACGCGCCGACAAACTTTTACCTAGATGCGAGTACCAGGATTGCCCGGACACACGTGTCGTCATCTGGACCACAGCACATGCGGGACTAGAGGGAAATGAGGCTGCAGACGCCTCAGCCCGCGCGCTCAATCCCCAGGCATCGCCGCAACACTCGCCGCCTAAGATATCAGAACCTTTCCCAGCTATCTCTTACAAAGAAATTATTGAATTATATAAAACACCGCGTATCCGTTTTCCTCCCCCTGCGAAAAGTCTAACCAAAAGCCAGGAGCTTTGGATCCTTCGCTTATACACCAACACGGTACTGTGCCCGGCACTGGTGCAATATTTCAATCCGGCTTTTAACGGGGAGTGCTCGCTTGTGAATGCGCGTTCTCGGACGTGTACCACGTGGTGTGGGCATGCCCCTCTAACCCTGCTTACCCCCCTTTCCCCTCACCTATCCGAGCGAACTGGGAGGCAGCCCTGCCCGGCTGCTCTACGTTAGAGAGCCAAAGAGCCCTCAACGCTGGGGCCCGAGCTGCCGCTGAAGCCACAGGGGTCCCGGAATAGGGACCTCCTTTAGAATTTGTAAAGCGCTCGCCCTTAAGGCCACTCCCCATTCTCTCCTGTAAATAGCCTTTAAGAAGAAATTTCCACCACCACCACCACTTAAACACGCCTTTATAACCGCAATAATGATATGTTCTGAGCTAGTTGATGACAAAACTTTGGGGTAGGTAAGTTTGAAGGCGCCCGTGTGCTGTGCGATGTCGGTGCACGTTAAAAATCCCCGAGTGGTCGAAATCATTCCTGAGCCCTCCACTACGGCGCCTTTTACTTCCTTTCTACTTTCACTCCCTTCTTTATCCCTTCCTTATGGCGCGGTTCAGGTGTCCACCGATATGTGAGATAGTTACTGCGCGATTTCCCTTCCCCCAAAACAAATTTTCAATTTTCAAGAATGTAAGATTAAGAAGCAGGAAGAGATCAGAGGAGGTCAAGTGATATATAATATATAATTGGTTATGGGGGGAAAGGAAATGGCGCAGTATCTGTCTCATATACCGTTGGACACCTGAACCGCGCCGTAAGGGAAGGGTAAAGGAGGGAGTGAAAGAAGAAAGGAAGAGAGAGGTGCCGTAGTGGAGGGCTGCGGAATAATTTCGACCACCTGGGGATCTTTAACGTGCATTGACATCGCACCGCACACGGGCGCCTTAGCGTTTTTCCTCCATGAAAACGCAGCCGCCGCGGTCGGGATCGAACCCGGGAACTCCGGATCAGTAGTAGAGCGCCCTAACCACTGAGCCACCGCGGCGGGGTCAGGAGGTAAAGTGACAAATACGATTTAATAACTTTCTAGTCGAAATAAAGAAGAAATGGACATAGATTTGTCATTAATGCCAAAGCAAAATAATCGACCTTTGTTATTGGTAACAGACTGAATTCCGAGTGAAGGAAAGCGTAGTGGATGGCGTCCCTCACGTGGCGTTCCCATTAGGTTCACGAACCGTAACAGGAACGCAGTAGTAGCAAGGCAACTTAAAAAATTCCTAGAAAGGATCTCCTATTTGGGCAGTGATAGGAGTAGTTCTTTTTGATAATATTAATAATTGGTTTTGGGGGAAAGGAAATGGCGCAGTATCTGTCTCATATAGCGTTGGACGCCTGATCAGCGCCGTAAGAGAAGGGATAAAGGAGGGAGTGAAAAAAGAAATGAAGAGAGAGGTGCCGTAGTGGAGGGCTGCGAATAATTTTGACCACCTGGGGATCTTTAATGTGCACAGACATCGCACAGCACATGGGCGCCTTAGCGCCTTGCCTCCTTAAAACGCAGCCGCTGCGTTCAGGTTCGAACCTGGGTCTCCTTTTTATATTAGATTATTCTACACACGGGGAGCAATAACGCGGATCATCCGTATAAAGCAACTACCGACACCGAGGCAAATGTAGCAGGCAGTGATAGCGTCAGTTGCCAGGAGGGGAATGGGAAGCTTGCGGCGATAACGTAGCTGGTTGGCGCAAGGCAGTAATAATTACAGGTCAGTGTTAGAAACCTTTCGCCTTGAACGGATGTGTTTACAGGGTGCTGATGATCTGACAGCCAAGGATGCTTACCTTGTCACGAAAATCGTAGCCTATGATCCTCTCAACCGCTGTGTAAGGATTTGCCGCTCGCACAAGCTGTGCGTCTTGAGGGTCCCACTGCTCGCGGGGCACGGGCTTGGTCCAGTCGTAGAAGCTGCTGGAAACGGCGCTGAGAGGCATGACTGCGGAACAGTAACGCTTCCTTGGCACGGGCGGGATCTCGTTGTAGGAACTGTTCGAAACGGCGTTGGAGTTCATGGGTGCTGAAGAAAAACGTTCATTGGGCCTGAACAGGGCGCTCGCGTGAAACGATCTTCGTTGTCTTCTTCGTCGAGGTTTCCGCCTTCGATAATTGAGGGGCTCTCGCCGTGATGTTCTATCGCTGTGCTCTTCATTTTAGCGTGCCATTAATTTTCAAACGTTATTTTTTTACGGATACTGTTTTACCCATGTTTTTGTGTCACAGTGCTGTTTTAACCCTTCGCTCTTTTATCGCTTTACGTTTTTTTTCTTTTTCAGCGCTGTTTTTACGCGCGATGTTTTGTGGTTTTTTATTTCCGATTTTCTCGTTTATAGGGTAAAATATTGAGCATAAATTCAGCTAAAAATAAATGCTGTTTGGCTTCCTCTATCTGGCCTCTGCACTAGTGCCCTGCACTGAACATTTTGTTCCCCTACTCTCAGGACAGTGAATTTCGGTGCAAAAACTGAGACGGGAATTTTTTCATTCCTTTGTTTTTTAATACTTCCGCTTTCTGTTCGGTTTCTACCTTTTTGTCCCCAATCACCTTCACCAACGTCCATTCACAGGCAGGTAGTTTCTATATGCCGACAAAATTATATTATTTTGGTTAATTATTCGTTCCTCACTTGTTCTGGGCCTCTGTCTAGATAACCTTATTCCATTCATCCGAGTTTTCTCTACATATCCTTGCATGTGTAAATTTAGCTGTAGAGATTAAATAAATTATGAGACGAGAGATACGAGAGATCCTAGTCTAGAAATTAATTACTCCGCTAAGGGTTAAAAAGTGACTATAATTGGCACCCCAGGCGCGTAAATAACTAATATTTATTAATAAATTTTTAGTGACTGCAGTGACATGGTAACCTTAAAACGAAGTCGTACCTCTAAACAGTTCGAATTGGAAGAATTTTCTATGCACGCCAGTGATATGAGATATTCGCTTCCAATATTTAGGCTTCATCTGCTTGACGGCGCACGCAAGGCTGTGACGATCGGCGCGAAGCTCTGCATTTCAGCCTGACGCACCGTTTTCTCTACCAAAGGCGTAGAGCCAGATGTGTCAAGCTAAGTCTTTCTCTTTCACTTAAGGCTATTTATATAAAACGAACATCCGACCCAACAGCTGCGACACACTAGGGAGGAACTTCCTGCCGACATGGACCGCATTGCATGCATAATTGTGCGAAATCAACAGAAACTCGTGAAAGCAAATGTCTATAAACACGCGTGCTATAGAAAAACTTGAATTGAGCGGTATAGATATCAAAGTGCCTTTATAAAAAGCACGCAGCGGCTAAGAAAATTGTAATTTAACTCTGTCATTTAGTTGCCTGTTTTACAATGACAATCATGATCTCGCTTGTCCACCTGGACACAACTTATGTGGAAGGTTGATTAACATACCCCATAGCACCTAAGTTGAGTATATCTGTATCACCTTGATCACCTTGACATTAAGATCACCTTATTTACCGGCGCCCCATGCACAACGAAGACACCTGGCCATTCTAGTGCGAAACCCTCCTCTCCTGCCTTTACCACAACCTATAGATCTTCGGAATCGGGAGCAGTGTTTCTGAGAGGGACAAGCACTCCTATATCAGAGCACATTTCTGTGCGTGACGAGAGGAATGTTTAAATTGTACACCTCTTCGTCCAGCAGCTTGTCTTTCCTCAATTTTTCTTGATCGGTATATAATCAAGGCTGTCGTAAACATTACACTTTGCCAAAAAGTTTTTCTTCAAACAATAACCCTCATAAAGTGGGCGCCACCTTTTTTCGCATGAACACATATTTTCACTCATTTATTCCCAAGACAAGCAATGAATGGAACCACTTGCCCACCTCAATTGTCGCACTTACCGACTCTGTTTTGTTCAAATCTGCTCTCGAAATATATGTTTACTCCCAGCAATCTGCATTTTACCGCGTTAGTGTTCTTAATGTTTTCCCTCTGCATTGCCGCCATTCCTGTATTATAACTACACACACACGCACACGCACACACACACACACACGCGCGCACGAGCGCACTTATTTCATGCATTCCACTCCCTTCTCTAGTGCCCCCGGGGGCCTTGAAGGTATGCAAATAAATATATAAATAAATAAATAAATATTTACCACGGGAGAAATGACCTAACATTCTAAATTAACTGGTTATGTTGCTAATTATTAAGGACGGAAATGTTCCCACAACATTCTGGGACATGCTTTCTCCTTATTAGGTGATGCTCTGGGCGCCATTATAGGAGGCCAGTTTTTATAAATGGCTGCAAGACTTACACTTATCTTGGCCACACTTCCGTTTCCTGTGTTGTAAGTAGCTGCCTACCCAAGGTTCGATCGCGTAGGTGATTCTCTCGTGTCATGAAGAGGCGAGCGCTCCGTGATTTCAACCTCTCTCGTCAGTGGAAATTTTGTCGCAAGAGCGGGCAGGGCTTCCGTGTTGATCGATACGCTGTGGGGCGAAAATGCTCCGGGCAAATTGTGACGGATACAGGGCCACGACCAAAATCACGCGGGCTTCAAAGGGAACGCATAAAAACAGATACGTGACTGGAGGGAAACTCACACGCAGGGTGTGAGACCGGAGTTGACTTTGAGCCTGTTTTGTCCTTTTTTATTTTATGCGGCTTATTCTCAACCCAGCCATCACGTTGCTTGTCGCTTTTGGCGTTGTAGGAATCCAGGCACACTTATCATACTTGCTCGCGCATTACAAGATAGGACAGCACAAAAAACAGAACGAATGTCGAGCTTCTTTGCTGTCGATGAAACGCAGGAGGCAATGAATCCACGTCTATGCCACGTGGTTTTATTGTGACAGTCGAGGTAGAAGCTTTTCACACTTTCTGGCATGGTACTGATCCCAGACCGACCAATACTGGAAGCGGCGGCCTTCGGAGAGGAATCGCAAGTTGAAGACCAGGAGTAGCATGCAAATGCAAGCAAAAAAAGGGCGCCGAGGGCACTGGTACGCCAAGATAAGGCTTGGAAAGGCCACTTCAGGTTAGTCACAAACGTTTCGCAATCGAACAGTGCTCGGTTAGGATTATGCTTAAAGCAAACCTTTCTTTCTCTAGAGTGGTTTCAAATTGATAGATCTCCAGAAGGTTTTTCGGAAATGGTGTGACCAGATACGAACACTAGTGCAGTGAATTCGCTTGCACACGAGCCACTGCCACGTAAAGAGGCTGCTGAACGAAACACTGGAAAATGGAAAGGCAGAATTTCAAAATTGCTTTGCACATCTTTCTCTGCGACTGCTGCGTGAACCAGCACTTTTATTGGCATTTATTGCTTAATGCGTTGTCAAGCAATGCGAAGTTTGTATCATGTTTGCCTTTTGGTAACGTTTTTTACTAGAATATACTAATTTATGCTTGTTACGGTTCATCACCTTCCACGTAATGTTTATTCTACTGCGTGTGTTGCATGTATTTTGTTTATTTGCTTAATAGGAGGTCTCTACAAAGCTTTTTCGCATTGCAGTCTTCGTATTGTGTGCAAAAGGGCATTTCCTTTTCTCGTATAACGTCGAAAAGGGGAATCTCAAATGATAGCGACTGCTGTGCGGACGTCCCATAACGTGTCATAACGTGTCTCATAACGTGTAAAATTTTGTTGCGTAACTTTTTATTTTTAGCACTGACGCACTTCTTTGCGATTAAAGTATTGTAACGAGTCATCAGGACATGCAGTATCTGTTGTTGCTTCTCTTGTGTTGTCTACCTTTCTCCTTGTCTTTTCCCGACTGTTCATCACCTAAGGTAATGCCGTACCAAAAGACAGCTTCTGATTCGCAGCAAAATAAAATTCGCTGTAGAGAAGTGTCATTGCGTTTGGAGCAATTGGCTGGGCTATTTCGGCTATCCATCCACATTGAAGGTGGTCGCCAAGCTATCGTAGCCACGCCTACCTCTCTCTCGCCTGCTCTAGCGGGTAAAGCAGGACTGAAAGTTCTAAAAGAGCGTGATTGGCCCCCTACGAGCGATAGCCCCCCCCCGTGGCCGAGATTAATCAGGCTTCAGAGCCACCGCGCCGCCTTTCTATGCGTGCTTACGCCTGAAACTTCTAGTGTCGCAGCGACAAGGGCACTTAAACTTTTCCACTTGAAAATATTGATGTTGAGGGCGATGACGCGGGCTACAGTTATCTAATTGCAACCATGCGCGGAACGCTAAAATTAAGAACTTGAGTGGCAGAGTTTCATAAATTACTCTAGTATAATCAAAGTTCCTCACAACAATAATCAAATCAGCGAATGCCTCCTCTATGATCGCGAACGGATCGTCATTTTATCTAAAAAAACTTAGCTTTGAAAGTCAGTTAGAGTCTGCCCGCCAGCACACTGCATATAGTTTCAGTTCAAGTCGCATGCTGTTTTGGTTGTCCGAAAAATCGCGCCTGTGGTACATGATTTCCCACCCTTCAGCTTTATTTATTACCCGATAACCATTTGCGGGCAATAAACGGCTGGTGCTGTATTTCGATTTCACCTCTGTGTTTCGCCACTCCTCCACGCAACTGTGACGTCCGGTTCCTTGGGCTATCTATGGATATATATTTCTTTCGACCAGTTTCTCGGCGCAGTAGGTTTCCCTAATCGCTGCAGAATGGGTAATCATAATATAAATTTGTTATAGCTAAAATCGGTGTTCTAATTTCTGAGCATCGGGAATCGCTTTCCTGTACGACAGCATTCGCTTAAAATGCGGTCGTTGTAGGAGCCGGTGAACACTTAGGGTTTCAGTAGCTGTGTCTTCATTTGTTTTAAAACTATGCAAGCAGTTTTCTTTCCATATCAAACCAGTAAAAAAAACAGATTTCTCTCTCTCTCTCTCTCTCTCTCTCTATATATATATATATATATATATATATATATATATATATATATATATATATATATATATATATATATATATATATATATATATATATATATATATATATATATATATATATATATGCATGTTATGCGTGTGTGTGTGGGAAGCCACAGTCACCGAAACCAAAGTGCATAAAGGACTGTTTCTATTCTTTTATATATATATGGGGGGAGGGGCTGCAACTGGCATTACACCCTTGCATTCCCAGAAAATCTGTAGTGCAGACATGCAAGAAGCGGAGTGTTAAGCACTGCCAATGAAATTACAGAACCATTTTGGCGGATAACAACGCTAAACGTTGCTGCTTTTGCCGGACAAGAGGAGAAAATCATTCCATTGAAGAAAGAATATATTCACTTTTTTGAGAACGTACAGATAAGCTGCGCGAACCGCCGCCTTTCAGGTTTCAGGCGTCAGTTACGCAAAACATTTCCGAAGAAACGATATGTTCATTTCATAGTTTCTGGCGTTAGTGCAAATTTAAGACCCATCCACAAGCACGTAGCATATAAGTTGCGTTCGCGCGAACAGAGCCACATTGAAAACATGCGGTTTTAAATTTCTCTTCAGGGTGATCGCGAAAAATGAAAGACTACACATAGTCGCTTACGGGAAACATGTTATACGCAATCATTATATTCAGACACCTGTTATCGAGTTCTATTCGCTGCTCTCATAGGTGTCAGAATTCAGCAGTGCAATTCCAACGGGCATAATTTTCTGTATTGCTTTTCCTCATATTATAGAATATCAGACGGCCCACGAAGCAAATACTGGCCATACTCTTTCGAGGTTCAACATTAAGTTACTGTCATTATTTTAAATCCGCCATAAAAATCGCGTACACGAGGAGAACGCAAAGTCTTCGACTGCTCTAGGGCCGCCTTGGAACTTTACAGATGCGCAATGCGCCGACAGCGCTTTTCTCTTGGTTCTATTTTTCTTGTCTGGGTGAATCAAATTCTCCGTGTTTGGACAAGTCGATGGCTGGTCCAGACGAGGCGGGGAGCCGTTCAACTCGGTTCCCTTTTCCCCGAGAGAAAATAGGGTGCCCGAGGGCGCAGACCTGCTATGCTATTCTCTACGGCGGACTTGTCTCACCAAGCCATGCGTCTTTTCCCAAGGAAACGCTTTGCGTCTTTACGCGATGCTTTCCGCCCTGTTGCGTCCTAGTTTTTGCTCCTGTCTCGCAACAGCCTTTCTTCAAAGAAGATCGGGTCGAAAGCGCTGGATGAAGAGAATACAAGATTAAAATTTTGTTTTCTTCTCTACCTCGGATGTTCTGGCCGGCCTGCCTTGTCTGCATCGTGTTGTTTCATTCCTGCTGGTGGCTCACGAAGATCGCCAGCGTGGCCCAACAAGTTGTTTTTGTTGTTGTTAACCTTATACAAGAAAAATGTCTGTTTGTACGCTTCACCTTCACTGGGAAAATATATGGCGCGAAAACAGCGTGGCGGGCCCAGCAAACAAGAGAAAAAGCTTAATCGCACTTCTTGTAAGTGTGCGCGTCTGTGCTAGTTCCGAGTTTTTGCAGCGTTGTGATAGGATTCCGAAAGTTCTTTATTGTGTTTTGTCCTTAACCACAAGGTACATTAAGCTGCTAAGAACAGTCCTGCAGTAATAGCAGGCTGAATATCTCATGTGTATAATATAACCGTATGATATTTTAACACTGAAAGTATAGAAGTATTGGCAAGCATATATTTATCATGGATGAAAAAGAAGTCAATTTACGAGTGGAACTGTGGAGTTGGTTTGTGCGCGGAATTACGGGCCATGAGAACAAATATCCCAGAGTGCAAGGAGGCGTTACAAATCAACACAATGTTCAAGACATTTTCGAAATATTATTAACCTATGAACAAAATATAACCGGCATGCCACGGAATAAAACCACATGGCAGTTTTTTTTTTTTGGTCTCAGCTAATCTCAGCGTCCCAATTCTGCTGGCTAACGAGGCTTTCTTTTTTACTATTGGAGATAGCGCAGCGCGTATGAAATTATTAAAGTAGCACAGGTCCTAGGTGGCAATGCAAAATTGCAGGAATAAGGTGACCAGAGCTGGCTCAGCGCTGAGGTGATCGTTAATCAATGAGAGAGGCCTTTTTTATTCAGCCGGCATAACCACATAAATAATGATAGCAAAAAAAAACCTTAAGCGGTCGTGATTAGCATCGGTATTTTGTATCACCAGGCACAAAAAGCGATATGCGCCACCCGTACATTAATTTTTAATTCAAGAATAAAGAAACCAAATGACACCATTATAAGCGACGTGCCGAATTTGAGTCATATCGAGTGTCTTGATCGAGTGTCTTGATTTGTCTATCGCTTGTTTATTCTCTGGTGCTGTCTAGACGGAGCCTTATATATGGGGCGGCGGGCTCGTCAAGCCACCAAGTGGCAGCTTTTTTTCCGTGGCCCCTCCATCTGTAAAACCTGACGGAAAATAAAGATTTGATTTGATTTGATAAACAAATGCCGCAGCATGTGACTTTGACCTTGGCTTTGCAGACATTTTAGCTGTGTAACTTCACCTTGACTAAAATTTAGACGTGATACATTCGCTCACTTTGCACCACGGGAGTATAAATGGGGGGCAGCCTGCAAGAAAACGGTATGAACTTTGCAGTGCCAAGAGAATGCACTATAAGCCCAGATATAAAGAGGTAAGGCTAAATTTAACTGAAAATGTCACTTACGCAACCCAAAATATGCCACTCTCCATTGCTTCGTGCTCTCAGTAACCAAACCTCTATTCCCCTCAACACCTGGAAGTACTCTTCAAAGGGTTGCCACGTCGACATTTCATCAATATAAGCTGCATCCTACGGATGCTGTGCAATTGCTCGCAATACTTGGGCACGACCTTTGCCTCGTCACTTGCATCTTTTCTTCTTACGTGTGCGTTGCCTTTCACCACAACACGTTTTGATACTGCAACATTTCCCGAATTAAACCAAACAGTGGAAACAAGGCCCTGACAATTTATCTCAGTCATAAGTGGGCGTTTTGGGTTGCTCAGTAGGGAATGATGGGAAATAAAAATATACCAGTTAACGACAAAAGCTATATATTTGTAGGCAAGGTAGGGGTAAAAGCCAGAGGATGGAGTGTTGGTTAATATTGTCAGAAAAATAACACTGCAGAGAGAATCCGTCCTATAGAGGGTTCTTGTGGCGACCGGTATTGAAGCCATTCTTGTTTCGAAATTGGAAGGGCTCCTATTATGTTCCACAAAAAAAGCGGCGATGGCTGAAAACACCGTCCATACATCAGCGCTGATGAATTAGGTATTGTTCAGTTCTGACGCGTAGTATTGTCTGCTTCCATAAATATAATTCTAGTTGGCATAGCTCGGTTCTTCTTTTGCAAACAAGAAAGAATAGTAAAAACTGTGTTCTTTGAGAAGTGTTTTCATTTATATTCATTTGGGGAAACGTAGTTTCATCTCAGAGTAGTGGACGCTACTCTGAGATGAAGCTGAGAACAAAGTTTTCTAGGTTGCTGGCGGGTAACAAAGAGGTATAAAGGAATAGACCAACTAATCCTTTTAGCGAGGCCATTGGCCTTGTACCGTGAATTCCTCCCGAGCCATTTTTATTATCAATAACGGAGAGCCCCCTAGTCTACAAGCCTCCATTCTGTAAAGAAGTTTGGAGCAGGGAGACGCTTGTTAGCGCATTTTTCTCTCGTGGCTGCGCCTCATCAACCAAACGCAAACTCGATTAACGCCAGGGGCTGAAACACTTTCGTACGTAAAGGAAAACGGCCATGCGGTGTAACAGCGTTCCCCATCAAGAAATTGCGTTTCCGATTCGCAAAGCACTGACCTAGCCATGGAAGTGGATCATTTCTGGCGAAGAAAGAAAACCATGGTGCGCATCATTGCCCAAAAGCCTAGAGCCCAGTGCTTTTGCTTTTAAGCCAAGTAGTGGGACTACTCTAGCATTCATGAAACTGCCACCTTTAGGAAGGGCCAGAACAAGGAAAGTTTCTTACGTTCAGGAGTTTTGGAACGCTGGGGTTGCATTACGAGATACAAGGTGGGGTCCGAAGCAAACATCCTGTTCTATAAACTTTTGACAGAAGATGTATATCTAAGCACAAAGCGAACCATGTACGAACAAAGGATGAGAAACGATTATGTCCCAAAGATTTCGGTGGTAGCAGTTTATCGGGCAAAAAGGGCAAACTGTAGAGTTTTTGTTTTGAGTAAACATTGCTCGCTTAGGTATTTGTATCTATGTTCATTGCTATTCTGCAGCAACAAAGTGTTTGCTGAGAATAAAAGTGTCTTAAATATGTAAGATAATTTTTTCACCACGCCGTCGGCGGGCAGAGGGGGGAGGAGGGATTCAAGCTCCTAACTTCAAAAACTCAAAAAATTAGCAATCATAATATTGGTGCAAATTGTTGTCAGGTCTAGCATCGGAGATCAACCGTAGCACGATTCACAGCATCGCAGTTGTTTTGTAAAATAGCGGGTGGAGTTGGAGCCTACGTATCATTTCTTCGACTTTTTTATTCGTTTGCAAACAAAAGTAGTTTTGCTTTTATGAGCCCGCAGTCATCCCTAGACACAAACTTTCTTAAAAGACATAATTGAAAAGTGCCGCTTTTTTCTGCAGAGAATGACTCCTGCAGCCTTCAATATAGCATGAGATCTCTCTGCCAGTGGGACTGACAAGGCATACAGAAGTTTTTTCTTTTTTGTTAAAGTAAACATTTGCACCGACCACTGGCGATCAGCAATGCCAAAATCTTCTAATCACTAGGCTTTCAATGCAAAGTTTTTGTCGAAAGCACTGCTAGTGCACGCTCTAGCAGTGCGCTAGTCTTGAGTGAAAAATGTGTCTTGGGAGATTGGAGTTGCAGACGAAAAAAACGCAGCCGCAGAATTATTTACTTCTTTACTCCTTCAATGAATTAAAACGTTCTATAGTCACAATAATCTATAATACACGGCTTTTTTACTTCGCATAAACCAAGCGGCTTAATTTAACCGCTTAACTCTCCGACTGATCATATTTGGGATAGCTTTTTGCGCTCCACACGCAAATGCGAGGACAGCACTGGCAACCATTTTTAGGACAGAGTTCCATTCGTTCTGTTCTTCGCTTCCTTTTGAAATCTCTTTCCCCGACGCAGAAGACATAGCCAAAAATTTCATGTGGGCAAGGGCCGCACTTTTTCTTACTAACGGCTAGTGCAGAAGTAACACCTTCTGCGGCCATTGAGCTTCTGTTCATCAATGACGAATCTTTGAAGGTTTGCGCTCGAGAGCTCATGAGGATGATATGAGGTGTGCTGCGCACTACTCGCGCATTACATGCAGCTTTCGCGAGAAGGGGGGGGGGGGGGGGCTTTGAGGGGGCCCTAAACATCAGAGAAGTGCTTTCTCTCATTTCGCCTCCGGCCAAATGTATCAGTAACAGCCGTCAGGGAAACCCACGGTCCAGCACTTTGCCTGCGAACACCCTAGCAGCAAGTCCACCTTGGCCGGAATGTCTATATGTGTCCGTCACTACGCATATAGTTTTAGAGGCGCATAATAATTAACGTAGGCTGAATATCGCTCTGAGGTTGCAGAATTTTTTTTTAAGTTCCACACAATTCTTTTTAATCGACACCCTTTGTGCCGTATGATTGCATTGTTCCTTGGCACTTTTTCACTGGTTTTTGTCGTTCAAAGCACAAGATCAATAAAGAGTGTTTGAAGTACAGTCTAAAAAAGGCCTAATGCCGCACTTGAGCCCAGTTTTAAAAGCAGTATCGATGTCTTCAGCCTGTTTTTCAAGCCCTTATTGTACTCCCGTGCATTAGGGCATTCACGCGATCGATAACTCTTGAGCAATATTTCAATAACCACATACAAACAGCAGCCTTACAAAAACGGTTGGATGGCGATGTCACTACGCGGTCCTGGTCGGATGTGGGGAATTCTTCTATATTTTTATAATTTTGTACTTTCTAAATTCTACTGTATCTGGCTTTCTGTTCCCGGTTACAGAAAGAAACAGGGGGGAGGGGGCTTAGGAACAGTTGTCCGAGTAAGAATACACGTAGGGGTATTACGAAGTACTCTTTTATCTGGCCATGCAAACAAAGCATTCAAACAAAACGTGTAGTTTGGCCACCACTGCCCTTGCGTAATCTTCAGGCAAAACTTCCTTTTTAGACCGCCCTTGTATATCCGAAATGAATTAGCCTTTCTTAGCCGCACCAGAACAGACTTGTTACTAGCTGGCACGGCTTCCCGAAGAATGCGTCTAAGCACGGTGTGACTCAAAAAGAAATACGCCATTAAATAATATATATTTTCAAAAGTAGCGCATTAGATGCACGCATAAAATTTTTCGTATCTCTACAGAACTCAAAAGCATAAAAAACTCAAATCCATTCGCTTTTCCTGTTAATAAATCTAGCCTACGGCAGTTAATACTCTCTAGTGTATTACTTATGAAGTCCTAAACTGGTTATGAGATGAACTTTTGCGCATTTTTTCAATATATCCTTCAAATAAAGCCACAAATAAACTACGCCCGAAACAGCACAGGTAATTGGTTCAATATAAGAAAGGGATGGATTCACACTGGACATTTGTAGGACCAGCATTTGCCAATATATTTCCAACACTGTGCAGATTACTTGTGCTGCTCGGGCAGTGTTGTTTCTGCTTTTTACGAATTCCCAGAGAAAGGAGTTGGCCCTTGCCTCGATAAACATCGTCTGGTTCTTCATTTCTCATCATGTCGACTGCCAGCCAAGAGGCGCTTTCTGCCCCATCGCTGTCACCGGGTGTCCCCTGCCCTGTGATGGCTACGCCAAAGCCATTCGCCAACTCAGCGGGCATTCAGGCCGTGCACGCATCTCGCCAGGACTTTCAAATGTAAACATCAATGTCGCAAATGCAAACAATGAACGGCGCAACAATTTCAGAGGAACGATTTTCGAGGAATGCGTGTAAACACGCGAGGGCGAAAACTGCGCTTCTATGCACTTACCTCGCTCGCCGTCTGCGAGAACATCAGAGCAGGGAGCTTGAGGAACGTTCCACCCATATACGGGACAAATGTTTTCTATTTGCCTCTATGCGAGAGCGGCAACAACAATAAAAATTACAAAACTGGCGCGCACGCACTTGCTTGAGTTCACTTCAAGCTGGGGAATTCTCTCGAACTATAGGAAGAGCTTTGTCTATCTTTCGCTTGAGAGAACTTGTCGGCCAGGAAACTTCTCGTGTGCATTTAGTTATTTATTTATTTCGAACACTTTCCAGGCCTGAAGGCATTACAGAAAGGAGTGGTATTGGTACTTAACGAAAACAGTGCATATTATACAATATTATTTTACAAAGCGGCAGAAAATACAATGGTCTTGAAGTTGTTAATGTCAGAAATGGCAGCGATGTAGGGAGGAAGATCGTTCCAGTTTGCGCTGGTTTTGAGAATAAATGAATTATGACCCCCTTTTGTTCTGAAAAATGGGACAGCAACTTTAAACATGTGGTCAGAACGGGAGTATATGTATGATGGGCGAGCAAAAAATAATCCTTTAAGACAGGGTTATGATGATACATTCTATGGAAAAGACAAAGTCGAAAGCATTTACGGCGTGAAGAAAGGTCCGGCAGGGCAAGGGTGCTTTTCATGAAAGTAATGCTGGCGTGACGGGAATAGTTAGATAAAACGTGCTGCGCGATTTTGAATGGATTCAAGTGTGTTTATTAGTGTGATCTGAATGGGATCCCATACTGCGCATGCATATTCTAGTTTTGGCCGCACTAATGTTTTGTACAATGTTAGTTTTATCGGCAGAGGCGCAGTAAAGAAATTTCGACGTAGGTACCCAGGAATCCGGTTAGCGTTATTAGTGACGTGTTCGACGTGCATATGCCATGATAGGTTACGTGAATTACGCACGTGCATGTGCGCGTGCGTGTGCGTGCGCGTGCGTGTGCGTGTTCGTGCGTGTGCGTGTTCGTGCGTGTGCGTGTTCGTGTCTGTGTAAAAGTGTATAAAAACTTTTGCCATTGTCCTTTGAGCAGAAAATGCTAAACTGCTAAGACCACCACGGTTCAGACAGCATGCGGCAAAAGTCAGAGCTCCAAAGATTTGCCACACATTTGCGGCAGTTAATGGGGACTGAACTCAAACTGGCGCTGCCAAGTTTTCTGTTGATATTAGTTTTATGTTTCGGCTTTATTCTTTCATACCCGTGCCTAGGTCAATCAGTTGGGCAACATGCCATTTGTTTTTTAAATCTCGCAGTTGGTAATGTTCACCTTGTGAGATTTTCGCATTTTGCAAATGCGCCAGACAACCTGAAAGGGGTCTGGAGAGAATTCCCAACCGAATAAAGTAAGATGAAAAAACAGTACCTGGTAACCTAAGACATGCAAGTAAACATATCGTTTCTAAATAAAGTGCCATAAACATATTCACACACTCCATGAAAACCTACAATAGCCACCTGCATACTGGTTTCTATTTCAGCTTCGCTGCTATCTTGATCTTGATATTGTAAGACTGGCCACGGGCTTTAGAATCTTCAGAGGCTGGCGCTCAACGAAGATGACGACGAGAAGCGCCGAACACTGCGAAGCTCGAACGCCGAACACTCCGAAGCTCGAGCGCCGAACGCTCGGTCGCTCGTGCGTGCTCTGGACTGAACGCGGTCTCTGATCTATGCCTTTACGGTTCCGCTGGTTGTTCGTGACGCTGTGCTTATTACTGTGCTGTGCTGTGGTGTGCTGTGTGTGCTGTATTAGTAGTGTGCTGTGTTCTTATTACAAGTGGTGGAGGTGCCAACGATCCCTCGCCCTGGAGCTTCGCACCCGCGCATTGACTACCTCCTCTGCAATGCCTGAGACCGTCACCCAAACCGCTTCACCGCTTCCGTCGGCTGTCTACTGTTCCGGCGCCGCGCGGCAGCGTGACCCGACCATCTTCAGCGGCACAGATGACACGGATGTGGAGGATTGGTTGGCCTCCTATGAACTCGTAAGCGCATACAAGTGGGACGATAGCGTCAAGCTCACCAGCGTTATCTTTTATCTTAGCGACGTAGCCAATCTCTGGTTTCGAAACCACGAGGCTGACATCTCAAGCTGGGGAGCTCTAAAAACCAGTCTGACAGAAGTCTTTGGCCGTCCCGCAGTGCGAAAGCATCGCGCCGAGCAACGCTTGGGAAGTCGGGCCCAGCAAACCGGTGAAAACTTCACCAGTTATATAGAAGATGTTGTCGACCTCTGCAAGCATGTCAACCCTTCTATGAGCGAGGCCGACAAGATCAGACACATTATGAAAGGCATTGAGGATGATGCCTTCCAGATGCTTGTCGCCAAATATCCCCAGGCTGTCGCCGGTGTCATCGGCTACTGCCAAAGCTTCGATAAGCTGCGCAAACAGCGCCTTTCTACCCGACGTGCAGGCTTTCAGGAGGCCGCACTTTGCAGCTTGGCTCTCCCAGGGGACGGTGCTCTGGACCAACAGTCGCTCCTCCAGAGCATCCAGCTGTTTCTACGTGAGGAAGTCGCACGCCAGCTATCTTTGTCTACCTGCCCGCCTACCCCTGCGCCGTCGCTCACTCCAAACCTACAGCGTGTTATCGAGGAGCAGGTCGTTGAAGTCCTGCCACCTCCTTCTCAGCCTCCCCTGATCGCGGCTCCTCTGACGTACGCCGATGCCGTGGTGCGGTCGCGGCCCTCACCTGCTGCCCCTGTCTACAGGCCACCTACCCGGCAGTTAGAACCCCAGCGACCTGTAACCTCACGTTACCGTCCTGTTGCCCGCCCCCGATCACAGCCGCAGCCACTCATCCCCTGGCGCACACAAGAAAACCGCCCTATTTGCTACACCTGTGGCGTCGCTGGTCACGTAGCTCGTTTTTGTCGCAGTCGTGACCACCGTCCCTACGATTATAGACGTGAGCCGACGTACGACCTTCCGCCGTCGTCCTCGCCTGCATCACACTTGCCGCCTCCAGATTCTTCTTCTAGTTACCATCCCCGCTCCCACCGCTCGCCGTCTCCTGGCCTTCGTTTCCGTTCTCCAATACTCCGTCGCCAACCCGCCGTCCACGCGGAAAACTAACCACCGCAGTTCCGGAGGCAAGAACTGCGTCACCAGTGACTCACTCAAGACCTGTTTTTGCGCCTGCCAATATTATTACCGCTTTCGTTGAATGATTCGCCGTCGAAGCACTTGTTGACACTGGCGCACCCGTTTCGCTTCTCAGTCACACCCTCTCTCGCAGACTCAAAAAAGTGACAACGCCCCTTCCTCCCGTTTCTCTCCGCACGGCCAGCGCTCCGGACATTCGACCGTTAGCCGCCTGCGCCACCCGCCTGCTGATCAGGAACGTTCCCTACACAATCGAGTTCATCGTACTCGCCCGCTCCTCTCACGACGTTATCCTTGGCTGGAACTTCCTCTCCTCACATCACGCCGTTATTGACTGCGCCCGTGCTCAGCTTGACTTGTCGCCCTACAGTGACGCCCCCTTGGACATAACCGGTGCTGCTGCCGCTACTGTGGTCGTCTCAGAGGACAAAGACGTTCCACCTTTCTCTTCAGTACTGGTGCCTCTTTCTTGTGCTGCGCTCTCAGATGCAACAGTGACTTATACCCCCTCTTTACGATGCGCTGACCAGAAGTCTGTTTTGCTGCCTCATGCTGTGCTGACAATTGCTCGTGGCTCCAGCGCTATTTATGTGGTCAACCTGTTCTCCTTCCCTACCACTTTACTCCGTGGCCAATCGCTTGGTAGCGTTGCCGTTCTCGATCCCGCCTCCGCATACCCCCTCGTCGATAGCGCTGCCGGCCTTCACGTCAGCGCCATTACACCTGTTCCCATCACGAATCAGTCGTCTATAGATATTTTTCACCGTTCCGTCGACGCCGCCCTGACGTCTACCCAACGAGACCAGCTTGTAGCCGTTCTGCAGCGGTTTCAAGCTTCGTTTGACTACCAGCAACCTTCCTTGGGCCGCACCACCACCGTTACCCACTGTATTGACACTGGAACCCATGGCCCTTTGCGCCAACGTCCGTACCACATGTCAGCCGCTGAGCACAGCATCATTGACGCCCAGGTGACCGACATGCTCCAGTGTCACGTGATACAGCCGTCGCACAACCAGTGGGCATCGCCAGTGGTTCTGGTCAAGAAAAAAGACGGTTCCATCAGTTTCTGCGTAGACTACCGTCGTCTGAAAAAGATTACACGCAAGGACGTTTACCCTCTCCCCCGTATCGACGATGCCCTTGACTGCCTGCAGGGCTCCGAGTTCTTTTCTCCATTAGACTTGCGCTCCGGTTACTGGCAGGTGCCGATGGCGGAGGCCGATCGCCCAAAAACTGCATTCGTCACACCCGACGGGGTCTATGAATTTAATGTCATGCCCTTTGGTCTCTGCAATGCATCCGCCACATTCGAGCGCATGATGGACAACATACTCCGAGGGCTCAAATGGCACACATGCCTTTGTTATCTAGTCGACGTTGGAATCTTTTCCTCGGACTTTCCGTCTCACCTCCAGCGGCTCGAGACTGTTCTTCGCTGCCTGGCCGACGCTGGCCTCCTTTTTTCCCTCTAAGCGTGCAACAGCTTGTACAGTATCCAAGTGATTTTTTTCGCGCGTAATTTAAGCAGGAGTTTTACGCAAACAGATGTACAGAACGCAGCCGACGGAATTTATTACACCAGATGAGGCGGACTACCGCCCAGAAATATTGCGATATCAACAAAAGTCGGAAAGCAGAAACAAAATTTGTCTATTTGTTATGTGTGTAGTTCTTACGGCGAAGCGAGAACAGCCAAACACATACCAGTATCGCCAGGATATATAACCCAAGCAGGACAGGTAATCAGCCAAATATTGCAAATGGATGGTTCTACTCTGGTCCTTCATAGGGCGGACCTTTGCCAATATATTTCCTATATTGGACTGCTTAGCTGTGATGCTGACAGGATAGCGACATTTGTTCATCTTGAAGGCAATTTCTAATTATCGATACTTGCTCTTTGGCGTAGGAGAGCAACATATATGTTGTTTTCTTCTTACGATCATTTTCTCCCAAAGGCAGGAAAAAAGCGCCGTCAGAATTATTGCGGCCAAAGGAAACAAAAAGTAAGCGGCGAACGGTAGCAGTGAAGCTACACACGTACGAACACTGCGGGAGTGCTCCTGACTGCGCCCACACGGTTCCTGGATTCCCACAGCGCATTAGGCTCAGTGGTCCGTGTGTACACACTTCTGCCGGCGTTTTCTCCGAGCATGGCTGTGACCCTTCGCCGGCAACTATTGATTCAGGTTCTAGTTTTGTTGGCTGCAGTCCATCGATCGGTATCTGAGCTTGAAATCGAATCTAAAGGGCGCCTTGAAAGCCAATAAAACCAATACAGCGAAAAGGAATTACAAATTATCTTTTTTCTTATATGTATTCAGGATTGACCTCTGCCTTTCTCAAGACAGCCTCTACAGTTATGTGATTTGAAATAAGCATGGCGCTTTTAAAGTTAGAGCGAAGACACTGCAGTACCAGTGCCACTACTGGTTCTACAGATCATGTATGCTTTTTTATCGAATAATTAGGCAGCCTAGTTCAGCAACAGCATATAATAAGGTTGATAAGAGTGGTCAGAAGTGTTACTATCTTAGACTAGCGCGCTCTGCTTTGACGAGTTAGCGCGTTTCAACCCTGCATCGCGCACAGCATGCAGGCGTGCGATTTCCTACTGTTTACTTGTTTTGATTAAGAAATGAATAAATTTCACTTATAACTGCACTTAAGCTAACGCAAAGAGCGCTAAGTCTTAAGGCGGCGAGAGTTGCATTTATACATCTAGATATGCCAAATATGGCTACTAGGCTTACGTTTTCCGCATATCTGTCCCAGTTGTCATCATTCTGTTTAGCGTTTTAACTGGGTTAGCAGAAACAACCTTTCAATTGAGGAGCGGATATTAGACTTTGTTTCAATGACAAGTAAACGACGCATGTTTCAGTACCGGACATCGACATTTTTTTCCAAGGAAGCAGAAGAAAACATTAGCGAAAGCGTTGGAAACAGGAGAGGAAAAGAAATTCCGAGTGCCAGTGGCCACCTGTGTCTTACTCAGCGCAGACAAAGTGGGTATTAACGGCAGGAGCGTTTACTCAGTACCTGACGCAACCTACAAATAAGACACATGAAATAGATTGTATCAAATAGTATAGCTGTAGAAGTAAGGCCTGGTTTTTTTTCTAATAAACTGGAAACATGCGGTGAAAAAAGTGTACTTGTGCTGCTTTTTTATCAAGATTTACTCGGGATACCATATCCGTGGTGTTCTGCATACTGAGATTAGCACAAAGAAATAAGACCGGCTGCTTTTGAAACAGTTTTGAAAGCATCTCACCACTAATCCTTTTAGTGAGGCCTTATTCCATACGCTCCTAACAAGCCATTTCTCTTCTATGGAAGCGAGCCCACTTGTCTACAGTCCTCCATCTAGTGGAAAAAAAGTTCAGAACAGGGTGAAGCTCGGTTGTGGACTTTCCTTGTACGGCTGCGGGTCATCAATCTAAAGCAAATTGGATGAACACCAGGGTTTACAACATTGTCTCATGCAACAAAAAAAGGCTGCACCATTCGATCACGTTCATAATCAAGAAATTGGGTTCCCGTTTCAGAAAGCACCAACCCTGCCATGAAAGCTACTCATTCTTACCAAGTAACAAAAGCCAGGCGTACGTGTCAGCACAATGACAATCATATCCGGGTGAACGATGACAGATGACCAGAGTTGGCAGAGTTTTAGGCTTTCGGACTCAAAATGACATTGCACACAAGTTCATAAAGTTTCTGTTCTGTGTAAAAATTCACTCTCAGCTGTTTCTGGGTGTGTTGACTGTTATTTTTTTAATCGTATTTAATGCCAAGAAACTACAACTGAAAAGAGGGAGATTCATTTTACCGCCCTTCTTCCCGCCTCCTTTCGACTAAGGATCATGATCTATAAGGACTCCGGACCACCATTCGGAAGTGAAAGGCATGTGATGTAGCCGTAGAGGTGCGGAATAAACCAAATCGCAGTTTTTTTTAAAGCGATAACACTTAGGTTATCGTTTCACAAAAATTTCCGTCTTGACTAGCCCTTATTCCCTAATTGGTCGAGAGATGTAACATGATCTTGAGACGACTTCACAACCTACCCACTGTGGCAGTCCCCACCTACCCGTCGGATTGTGAGCGAACTGCCCACCGTTGCCAATTCACTGCAGTCGACCCCATCCAGGCGTGACGCGGCACATGAGCCTTACGGGAGCCTGAGAAGAGCAACCTGGTTCGCAGAAGCCCAAATGGTGCCTTGGCTTTGTTTTAAAGAGTCACCTGCCAGTCAAGCACCCCTTTACCGCTGCGTCTATGCGTCAGAAGCGCTATGAGGACTCCCAACGATTATTGAATGTAGCTGACAACGTGAGCAGACTTAAAAACCAGGTGGCCACCAGCTGGACTAGTCACAAAGCACCGCCAACTTTGCAAATCTGACAATCGCCGAAGTTTGTAGGTTGACTCAACCCCCAGTATTCAAAGGACACAGAAAAACTTCGAGATGGGCGTATAAGCGGCCGTTATAAGGTGGAATATGGGTCGAAAAAGAGGAAAAAAAGTTACCAGACAATCACACATCGTTAGCGAAAGTTCTGCTGCAGAAGTTTGATTGGCATTTGGTTATTGTACTTCGATGCTTTTATTCTATGCGCGGGCTTCTCAGACGCGACCGAAATTTTGAGGAAGGCGGAGGTAGGTGAAAGGTGGTGGAGGGTGGTTGCAGTTGGCTGGAGTTTAGTGCTTCTGGAGAGCGGAGGCTCTTAGCTTTGGCTGGTTGTTTGATTTCAACCGATGTCAGCTTTCTGGGGAGGGGGCGGGTGACGGGAGCACAGCTTTCGTAATATAGCAAAAACAAAGGAGAAATAATTCTTTATTCAGTAGGAAGAGTAGCACAGCAATGCGTGAGATTCAGTAGAAAGCTGCATCGCATGAGGTATACTTTCAGCGTTATCCTCTACCTAGTCACTCCAGGAACTTGAGCTACGGTTATTTTATTTAGGATCTCCTCCGTAGTTTTCGCAGATTCTTGTTCGGACAAGGCCAGGAATGCTCCTAGATCGACATGGCGGGATGGAGTTAGAGCAGGAGGCGGCTGTGTAACATGCGATGCGGTTGACAACAAAATAAAAAAGCATCGCATCTACGATTAACGCAGTCGGCTCTTAAAGTTTTCTTGCGTGTGCCACATGTCAACATGGAGTGAATTCGTGATGTGGCTGGTGGCGTGCTTAGACACGCGAACAGGTAAAACAATGAATTGATCATATGCTTAGAAGTACCAGGCGACTCCCGTCACTCAATAATTCTCAAGCAGGACATGCGACACTGAACCCCTTGAAAATCCAGGATCCCCATCACTCCTTCGCAAAACCCTGCTGCCAAAATATCCTATGTTAAATCTCCAGTGACTTCGCGTGAACAAAACTTTCAGCTCTTTTTTGTCGGCTTCCAAGCCGACTCTCGTTTAAATTGCGAGATTTATCAAGAAACGAAAGAGGATTTTCTCTACAAAAATTTTCCAACCCGATTGCCGGTGTAGTTACAATCTAAACTGAAAAGAGTAAAAAATGAATAACCTTTCCTTTCGTGCACTCCCTTTCTAAAAAGGCAGTGCGCCAGAGGAGAGATAACTCTCTTTTTACACCGATATAGCACTTCTCATTTAGCTGGTTGGTTGCAAAGGCGAAATATTTTGATGACCCGCCTCGTTGGCTCTCTGATTGATGCAAAATGCAAAAACACCAATGTGAGATGAAATTTAAATTAATTATAAAAAGCCCCACGGAGAGAAAATTATATATGAAGCCTCCAATGCAGCGTCTTTCGCAACCTGAGTGTTGTTCCTCTGACAGTTATTTTCATGTACGATAAACACACAGAAGCGGATAAAATTAATGTCGAGGGTGCCACTCAATTCCTTACGCGAAAAAAAAGATACGAATCAAAGGTATAAGTGACTTTTCACACAGCTTATTAAAACAGGTAATTAGTTTTGGGAATGAACTAAACTACAAAGTTATACTAATAAAAACTGGTTTTAAAATCACTGAAAGTAAAACTTCAAAGCGTGCACTTTCCTTCATCTCCGTTTTAATTAAATATCCCATGACTGGCAAGAAGATCAGGGGGTAATATAGCCGCTTGGTATTCACTGCAACACATAACATGTGAACAATATTTCGCCATTATTCAAAAAATCTGGTTGTTTCCTCACGCCGCTCTCTTTCTGTGACCTAGTAGGCCTCTTAATAGTGAAGAGTTCGCTGCCTACTGCAAGGTAAAATTTGTCTGGCAGACAACATCAGAAAACGAACACTCGTTATGTTCAGCAAGTTTCAGAACAAACTTACAGCGCAAAAACTTTTCTTTTTCAGTGCTTCCCCGTAATTATTTGCACTTCTGAACAACCTTCCTTCCATCAAGAAATGCAAATCTTTTTTACATTGTGCAATATTCAAGATGCTACTCCTCCTATCCTTGAAAGAATTTCGAGTGATGCTCTCAAGGTTGTTCAGCAAGAGTAATTAGAACGCAGCGGAGAGCTTCTGTGTTTTACTGTAACTGCTTCTCCGCCAGCTGCATCACTTATCTTGGACTGCGAAAACCACCTAGCAAGTTTGGGGCGAACTTGCACTTTTGACGAAGTTTTAAACTTTACGCGCTTATCCAAAGTGATGCGAACTTTTTTTTCCCATAAAGCTGCAGAATTAATCGGAGAAAATCAACAAAAGTTGCTCTCTCCTTTAGTCAACATTCTTAACTATTCGAAATAAAGTGTACATTTTTCTAAATGGCGCGATGTGCTTTTTTCATTCCTCCTGACCCACGAAAGTGAGCAGCTTCAGCACTCAATGAAAATTCACAGTTAAGAAATGTAGACGGTAAGACTGTTACGCTATCAGTATAAAAAGTCGAAGAAACAACAAATGTAAAGCACCTGAAATTACGCATTTTAACTTTATGAAATCTCTCATAAGACAGAGCTTCACGACCCTACCACAGCGGTGGCGTAGTGGTCAGAGCATCCGCCTCGCATGCCGGATGTGCGGGGTTCGAACCCTAGTGCCGGCGGGTACGCATCGGTGATTTAATGGGTACAAGCATTTTTCTGGCCTGGTGCTTGGCTTATTTAGGGTGAAATGCTTGGGAAATGGGTCTTTGACCTAACCTTGAGGAGAAGAAGATACCTTGTGCCATGGCGCTCTTTGGCCACAGGCATCCTTGTGTCATAAAAATCTATCAGCTTCAAGCACCTGAAAAACAAAAAAGCTAATTTTAATGTTTGTTACACGGAGCCAAAAAAAGTTGTAAGCTATGAACAACTCTTATTATTTCTGAAAGCGCGCTAGAACATGCAACTGTTTTGCTAAAAATAGACAAAAAATTTCCAGTGCGGTAGTCGTCATCAGTAGGCAGAAATATGAAAGGCAGAACAAGAAAAAATGTAGATTTTACGATGGCGCACGCACGGTGTCATCCGCAGCTGGATATCGGCTTGCGCCTATGAATGCCGGACGTTTCGTCCGCTTCTCTTTGGTAACGGGGCGTGCTTGGTCGACACGGTTTCTTTCGCAGCTTGAACAGCCACCAACACTGTAGTCGTTGGCATCCTTGGTCACTTCAGTGACCGCACTTGGCGCGGCGTTCTGTAGATATTTTTTCCTGGTTGTCTCTGGCACCCGCTTCTTTTGAGAATTAGCGAGGCGTTACTGCACTAAGCCCACATTCTTACCCTTTGTGCGTTTGCATAGAGATAGTACTGCCGATATATGCAAACCTTTCTACGTGTTGACACATCCGGGTGTGTTGCATGGCCTCTGTAGCGGCACTACTACCGCCACAATTCTAACTTGCAGAGCGAATGAATGCAGAATGACAATGGTTCAATTTTGCCCCTAATAGTTTGTACAAAACAATAAGGACCTACAGAGCGAGGTGCTTCAAAGATGTTCGGGAGGCATGAGACATCGCGAAACAACGCTGACCACTTAAACTCCGCTGGCGCTGACCGACCACAGTTCAGTCTTAGGGTTTCACAACGTTTCTGGCTGGTGTATACCAGTTGGAAAATTTTGAAATCTTCAGAATAGGTTGTTTGAAAGGTTTGGCATTGTGTTACACAATATTCGTCCCAGTTTGCCAGGAATGAGAGCTACATGAGTATCATGCAGATAACTAAAGAAAAAAAACGCCGACAGCAGTAAAAATGGAAAAGCAGTCCTTAAGCCAATTTGTTACTTCCCATTAAATGTTCTTTCCACTGGCATGCACAGCATTGTGCATCCAGGTACTTCGGCTGTAAAGCACGCTTTTCAAGAGTTAGTAAAGCTGTAGAGATCAGAAGACTATAGGAAGGAACCGGAAATTGCGACATGAAAAATACAATAAGAAACAAATAGAAAGCAGCTGAAATTCTGCGTTTTAACTTCGTGATATCCTCCACAAAACAGCGTTTTACAAAACTGAAGAACAAAAAAATCTAATTTTCGTTTCTTCTGATAAATGGCCAGAAAAAGTTCTAAGCGATAAAACTTTATGACATTTCTGAAGCACACTAGAATCTGCCAGGTTCATTGCAAAAGCTGCAAAACTTTTTTGGTGTTGTAGTCGCCGACAGTAGGCGTAAATATAAAATGCACATAGAGAAAGTGAAATGCACATTCCGCCGTATATCACAGATGTATCATTGGTTGGATACGGCCCACCGCCTTTGTCTGCTGGCCATTCGAGCACGAAATTATACATATTTTTAGCGCAACCAGGCCAGGGACTCAAAGAACCGAGGCAAAACGAGCATTCGAGCACTATTTGCCCACATTTCTTTCTAGAGCAGGGCAGCGTGCTTGATTTACTTGGTTCTGGGTTCGCACCCCTAGGCCACCGGGGACCCTCCTGATTTTGTAATATGTACAAGATTTTCCCCTGCCTAGTGCTCAGATCTTCTGGGGTGAAATTTCTTGAAGAACACCTTTGGTCACCTCAGCCTGTTTCAAAGGAACAAATGCCTCAAAAATATGTACTGCACAAACTGATTTCAGTCCCTCGAGGATTTTCCGTCTATGGCGGTTGATAAAAGGGCCACAAGTGGGCTTCACTGAACAAGTCGGATTTAAGTTGTTTGAAGGCAGAACGAATCACAGACCTGTCAGCACAATGGTTTGGTCGAACACCATTTTCCCATGCACTTCACTGCATAAAAGCTAACCTAACTGACAGCCGAGAATACTCACGGTTGTAGTGCTGTGCCTGCACTACAATGGTCTACAAGAAAAGATAACTGTGTGAATCGAAGTGAGATGTCATGTAAACAGAAGAAATATCAACCCTGAAAGTGGCCGGCGTATAACTTAGGTCTGCGGTTTTGATAAATACAAACACAAATGCGGTCGAGCATTTGTAAGAAAATTACTACAAAAATTCTTTTTTGGGGGGATGCGGTGGGGAGGGGAGCTGAGCCAGTGAGATATATCTTAATTTTGTTCTAGGAAGAAACTCGGTGAAATACAGCATAGCCTCTGTGCGATCACTAGTCCAGCCATCCTCCATACTTTTCTTTTTCATCATGAGCCTACTGTTTGTGTCTCAGCTGCCATCCTTCGTTTTTCCTCTCGGAAGACAGCGACGTGTCTGACAACTGGAACCACGCGTAATTATCGATGATCGCTGTAAGTCAAGCGCTCCTTCTTTACCCAGTGCGCATTAGGACCACCGGAGATAACACAAAAGACATCAGTGCACCACTCCTCTGACAAATGGTGGACGTCAAGTAGGAGGAAGTTGTTCATAACCACAACGGAAATGACCACACGTTTGGAAGGCGAATATCACCGCGAAATACGACTTCCGATGTCACGAGGCTAACGGAGCGTCCTGCTATCATCCGCGTCTGTACATACATCGGTTCAGCTCAAGAGGTGGGTTCCCGGAAGCCTTAGTGTCCATTCTCACACATACTTGTACGACCTGGCACATCTTGCGTATTTTGCAGGTGTAAGTCGAAAGGGTTTCAGCTAGTGCATTGTGCCTGTTTACAGTTTTGCCTTCACCTGCTGAGATATTTTGGTATGCATGGTTTTCGAGCTGTTACAAAGGTGCTCGAACTTTTCGGTTTAGAAAATTTGAAACCAGGGCTGTGTGACAACACCCAGTAGTTTGAACAACCTGCCAGACTTTGTTTTGCAAGGAGAGACAAGTCATGATTTATAAGCGTACGAGCGACGTCTGCTTTGCTTTCATAAATTTATGCTTTAAGAACGCCCAGCTAATAATTTATTATTACCACAGTAGCATCTGAAGCATGCTTGTTGAAAGTGGCAACCTGCTACAAGCAATCGCTGGCTTCAGTCAACTCATTTCTTGTATGTTCCTTACGTGTGATGGCTTTGATGTCGGGCAGACGGGCAGACATAATACTAGAGTGCGTCTGTAAGAACACGAAAAGTGAAAAATGTATCCGTATCTGAGAATCTGGCCACTTACTTTCGTGTCTGCGGCAAAGGAGAATGCGATGAATATACAGAGCGTGCCAGACTGAGGTTGATACCATATCCCTGTTAACGTGAAAGAAAATGGAGACTTGCCACATTGCAAACCGTGATGACTGACGCGTCAGTGACTTGTGTGTATTTTTTTTAACTGAGAAAGAACTTTACCGCTTCTTAGGTATATTGTAAAGGTTCACCTTTCATGGCGCATGGCAACGTTCTTTTTTGCTTCCTGATTATGATTCAGCTTTCACTGCTACCCATTGTGCATAAACTCACTGCTTCGTGAATAAACTTGTGAGCTGACTGTAAGCGCTGTGTGTCCGGCTGTCCTGTTCGTGATGATTTTTTAGGCACAGTGAGCAACTTCAACATGAACAACCAGCTCGTCCAATAGTCTCCCCTTCCATGCAAGGAGGACCACCCAGTGAAATATATATTGCAGAGGTTCGCTTGCACCACTGCCTGATAAAGCTTTCTAAATATATATGCTTCCGTCTCCCCCATAACAAGATGCATTTTAGTGCTTGTGCGCATTGACAAAAAATGAAACCTCGAAATGTGTAAAGAGCCAGGGTTTATCGTATTTATATACTCTTCAACCAATACTCTCCGGGAACCTGTTGTCGTGGGGTAGTAAAAGCAGATTGCTTCCGACGGCTGCATTTCCAGCAACGAGCAAATGATCACCGGTGACGTCGTAGGTTTACTGCATTCGCTGTTTGCTTTGCACCGTGCGCTTGAATTCATCTTTTCCAAATGTAACGAAACGTACCTCCAAAGTAACGAAATCGTACCTCCGAAAGCTCGAGTTGCTGACTTATTCTCAACTACAGATGCTGACAATGATTGCGCCCCATGTAGAAGAGGTATCAGCAGTACTTTTCTTTCCTTTAGCCAGTTCTTTTAATGCGCGTTCCGGTTTCAAGTGCTCAAATACTACATAAAATAAGCTCCCACCTGCTTCGGGTTTTGGGTCCCAAATACGGATTTAAACCTAAAACGGCCATTGACGATTTGCGTAGTCTTTGGCCACGACGAATTTTATCACCCCGACTGACTAGCTAGCGGCCAAGGACTCTACAGCTGGGATGTGTTTGTAATTTTTTTTTTGAGGCTAAATGCTCACGGAAAGCTTACGGCAAAAGGAACTTTATATAAAGTTCTATATAAAGTTCCTTTTGCCGTAAGCTTTCCGTGAGCATTTAGCCGCAATTCTTCCTTTTACCGATGCCCCGCCGCGGTGGCTCAGTGGTTAGGGCGCTCGACTACTGATCCGGAGTTCCCGGGTTCGAACCCGACCGCGGCGGCTGCGTTTTTATGGAGGAAAAACGCTAAGGCGCCCGTGTGCTGTGCGATGTCAGTGCACGTTAAAGATCCCCAGGTGGTCGAAATTATACCTGAGCCCTCCACTACGGCACCTCTTCTTCCTTTCTTCTTTCACTCCCTCCTTTATCCCTTCCCATACGGCGCGGTTCAGGTGTCCAACGATATATGAGACAGATACTGCGCCATTTCCTTTCCCCCCAAAACCAATTATTATTATTATTATTCCTTTTACCGACACATGCATGCTTGAAGACCTGAAGGCCCGTTACAAGGTTGTCCATGAAACGTTTATTCGTGTTGCTTGTCTCCTGCGAAAGCGATCAAAAATGGCACGTCACGACGCCTATCGGACTGATTTGTAAAAGTTTGTCTCTATCGCCAACCTTTGCCTTGCGTCCTGTTTTCTCCATGGAAACCAGCCGTATAAAGAAGAAGTATGGTTCGTCAGAAATTACCTAAGCTATATTCCGTGCGCTTGATTAAGACCAGTGCATGGGGCCTATGTGATATCCCGTTTCGTAACCACTGTCTTGGCCAAAACACTGGGATTTACCATATATCTCGTCTGGCTTATCTTTTCATTTAGGTCTGCTACGCGTGCACTGTTCATATGTGACAACCGTCCCCACTGGGTCACAAGGTCTCTGAAGGCTGTAAATAAAAGCACTGTGGCACAGAGCAGCGCTCCCTATCTTACGCAACGCAGAAAAGCCAAGAGACGTGGATATATTGCTTTATCATATTAATCCCTGGTTGCTCAAGGGTGTTCCCCAGCCGCACTTTTTGACTGTGTTTGCACTAAGACAGTGTCTCAATACTGTGTATTCTCGGTACAATATCAGTATTTTTTCTTCTTCGTACCTCACGGTATCGAAGATGCATTGTTTTTTGTTTGTTTTTACATCCTGGTGAAATAAGCGCTCCAGTTTAGAGAAGCGTATGCTAATATGAGTCACCCTGTCTTCCTAATATAATCGTGGAAATAAATTAGAGTTTGTCTAAGCTTGCTTACGTAGTGTCGCTGTCTATCCCAGTAATTTTGGAAGGCTACTAATTTCTAGGATGGAACTGATTTTTGTTTTTTTCTCCAAGTACTTCTTTCGGAGTTTAAACTTACTGTGCTCAAGTTTGGAGGCACTGCAGTCAAACTCGGTGTCTTCAGCGCATCGTCACAGCACGTGGTAAGATGTAGCCAATCAGTATGTCTTGACGGACGCAAGATTTGTAATACTTCGCCGACGTAGATGACTCATTTTGTGAATTACATTTTACTTTTCCTGAAGTGCCATTCTGGCGTAATGGCTCCGTTACAGAGCCATGATATAAACCCTGAAAAATGGAAAATATATGTTTAGAATTTTACGAGCGATCATAGCAGGTCACTGATTCTTCACATCGCCTTCCTTATACGAGAAAGCGGACATGGTTCACTACCAACAATAAAAGCTCCCATAAAGTACTATACTGATGGTGACACATAATATAATTGGGACGAAGACGGCACCGGCAATTAGCCCATGATAAATTTAGTGGCCGGAAGAAAGTCTTCTTTTTTTCTCTTGATATGTCTCCTTCCAGCTTTTAATAAAAAAAAAACGAAACACCAGACAACCGAAAAAAAAAACAAGGCAAGAAGCCTAATGTTTCGAAACAAACAGAAAAAAAGGTACGCAATGAATAACTTAGAGACTCGAGGTTTCTTAACACTGCCCAAGCAGGGTCAGATGGCGTTAATGCTAGTGTGACTTAAGCCAAGCATTCCAAGAAGAGTAGAAGGGAAAAACTATGAGGTGAACATAGAAGATTGAAATGATAACGAGCATGGCTGTGTGGTAACCTGGGCATTAGAACTTTGATGTGCGCTTTTTACCTTCATCATTTTGAGTACATTTTCCCATATATTGATCCATGTGACTGCTCATCATACCGTCCAAAATTACATTTTTTTAGAAGATATGTCTAAAGTAGTGTCTGGTAAAATAACTTAAGGCAACCACCAAGATGTAGTAGATTCACCATAAAAGAGTAATTGCTCATTGGTGTCCTCCCAAGCGCTGCTGTACGGCATGAAAGTAAAACTATAGTGCTTCCACAGAAACTTTGTAGTTTAAGAAAATTTCTTCTGGAACTACCGCTAGGAACCTGGGACCACAGCTTTTCTGGGTAAGTCACTCTACCAACTGAGGAGAACGGCACAGCTTGCATATGATAGGGCGTGAGTGAATTCATCAAATATAAAAAGGGAACAGTGTTGAACCAACGCTGTTTAGCACTGTACACTAGCTCAAGTGTGCTGAATAAACACTGATTTAAAGCCGCTGAACGGAGGGTGAATAAGAGATGCCATCAGTGGCACCATGTTCATCGAACCAAAAATTATTAGATGCATAAAAAAACTCATGGCCATGCTCTGTACTCCGCGTGAAAGGAATTTATGCTGCCGAGTACCCAGTTTGTTACAAAATTTCGATGACACGACCACTTCGAAAGCTGACAAAGTTCCTCACTTGCACCGAAAGGATCGTGATATTCGAATTAAAAAAGCAAACCATGCTTTACATTGCATACAGTAGGGAACAGTAATTTCTGGACAACGTGTTCCTCAGACGAACCCAATAGCTCTGCTATTAGCCGGCGGCCTCAGCCCCACTTGTGGAGGTGAAAGTCGAAGTTTTGTTCTTTCATCTCCAGAAGTGTGGTCTCCAGCCACCGGGTTGTAGTAGAGCTATTGGCTTTGTTTGAGGAACACGTGGTCTGCATAGTTTCGTCATTGACTGTACCTGCCCTGAGCTTAGCTGAATCATAACATCGTGTGGTGTGTCTAACTTCTCTCCTCCGCCGAGAGAGCCTCTCTGCAGGAATGTTCTGCCTCTTAATCCTTCACAGAACACTAGTTTGATAAGGTAAGAGAGCGACAAGGATAAAAAATACAAGGCGTATTCGGAAAGGAAGGGCTGTTTGCTGATACTTATACACTACTGGTTCTGAAAAGTGTTGTAAGCATGCATCTGCTGATATCCATAGATTGTTCCCGAAGCCACTCGCAGCCTTTGGCAGTCTTGGCCTTGGAGGAAGGCTATACAAGTGGATTGGGCATTATTTAAAAGAACGACAAATTTTTATTACCACTCCAAACGGTTCAACACGCTTTCACGCAGTGGAGAGGGGCGTACCACAGGGAGCGGTGCTCAGCCCTCTCCTGTTCAATATTGTCCTTATTCACATAAGAAGACACCTTCCGCGAGGGGTCCGCATAACAATTTATGTTCATGATATCTGCATCTGGACCGCGTCACGTTCGCGCTATATTACCCAGCAACGTCTTCAGAGAGCACTATTGCACATTTCGATGTACCTGGCTTCCAGAGGTCTTCGTCTCTCGCCAGAAAAGAGTGTTGCAATGGCGTTTACAAGAAAAACGATGACCCGATATCCGATGCTCCTTGGCGGACGATCGCTGCCATATGTACGATCTCAGCGATTCCTGGGTGTTGTAATCGACTATAATCTGTCATGTCACCTCAGATCAAAAAAACTCCGTGCGAGGATTACTGCAGCATCGCAAGTGTTCAGGTTCATTGCGGGAACAAGGTGGGGTAGCAACTGCCGATCAATGCTTCTGCTTGAAAAAGCCTACGTTGAAGGAACCTTGCGCTACTGTCTACTAGTGCTTCAAAGATTATCTACATCAAGCAATAAGACTCTCAATGCCGCACGGAACAACTGCCTGCGAATATGTCTTGGCCTCCCAAAGGGTTTCTCTGCATCAGGAACAGTAGCGGAGGCAGTATGTCTCCCACTAGAGGTAATTGCCGCCCAGGAAACTATGCGTACCCATCTCCGCCATGTCCTGCAAGGGAAGAAGCACTTCCTACACCGCGTCCACCTAACTCACAGCAACTCTAGCTTTGGCCAGGCATTGCAGCTCCTGCCCCTTCCTACTATTAATCAGCCTCAGAAACTACTACCTCTGGCCTTTCCTCCATGGACACTCTCTCCTCTAAAGGTGAAGAAGTCTGTTCCAGATGTGAATGAAAAGAGCCGCATGCCACAGCCAGCACTTCTGCAAGCTACTCTCGCCTACTTAATCGAAGAATATACGCAGCACACCCATATCTTCACCGATGGTTCAACTACTAAAGAAACTTCTTCTTGTGGCCTTTATGTGCCCTCAACAGGCCATGCCTTTTCTTACCGGCTGCAGCGGAGGACCTCCTCTACAACAGCTGAGCTTCACGGCATTAAGGAAGCTGTTTCTTACATCCTGCGCCGAACCGCCGACCGTTGGGTTATCTTCACCGATTCAAAAGCATCTCTGCAGATCCTGGCCAACCTGCTGAAGAAAACGAATCACCAGCCAGTTTCCCTGGGCATTGGGTATATCCATCATTTATCTATTGCCGCAGGCCACTGCATAAGATTTCAGTGGGTACCTGCTCACTGTGGCATTATGGCTAATGAAAAAGCAGATGAAGCGGCCCGTAAGGGCCATCAACATCAGAGATACATTCGAATTTTTCTCACGAAATCTGATGCGTCCCAAATGGCTAAAAGTTTTGCGTACGAAGAAACGTATCGGCTTTGGAGTTTGCCGACACATCAGTACCAATTTCTTCACTCAATCGACCCACATCTTAGATCAAGACTCTCACCCAGAATTCCTCGACAACTCGAAGCACTTTATCACCGACTTCGTCTGAATGCTGCAATATACAAATAGCCTGCGATACCGTTTTGGACAAATGAACAGTCCGCATTGTGACAACTGTGCTTCGATAGAAACTGTGGAACATATCCTGCTTGAGTGCCCTGCGTATGCTAACGAGCGTGCGTACTATGAACATTGCATGCAGAAGCTCTGCCCAGTGCCCCTAACAATGGACAAAGTTTTAGGCCCCTTAGCCTGCTTCAGGCAACAGAGACTTGCAATGAACTTTCTTTTTACATATTTAAAAGACATTGGACATCTCGATAAGCTCTAAATTCACTTGCAGGTTACCTTCATGCATTCTTCTTGCAGTGAACTTCGTCAGCCCATTCGTCGGACTATGCACTCCATCATTCCATAGGTTACATCAATATACGCCACTGCATCCTTAGTACCCATTTCATGGCTGCATTTTATCTTCGTTTTTTTTCCACCTCTTCCACGCTGCTCTCCTTCAGTCTTTATCTCCCAAATCCCCCTCCCTACGCAGAGTAGCATGCCAGCGATATTGAAACGCCGGCTAAATTCTCTGTTTCTTTATTAAAGAGTCTCTCTCTCTCTCTCTCTCCCGAAGCCACTGATGTTATTGTTTTGATTCAGTACCACAGCAGCGCAGGTGATTGGCCAAAGTTTGGAAATGTATTGGCAAAGGCCGATCCTACAAAAGTCCAGAGTAAAACATCTATTTCCAATATTGGGCCTATTATCGGGGCTACTTGGGTAGTTGCTTGCCTCTCGCTGAATGCAGACAACAATCTGCGAAAAAGTTGTTGCTCCCGCCAGCTGCAAAGTGCGTGCTGCGATTACATTCTTGCGTGCAAAAGGATCATCAGCTGTACAAATTCATCAGGGGCTGTGCCTGTGCTATTTTTACAGGTGGCGTTGGCGAAACGTAGATCTACCGCACCAAAACAGAAACAGAACACTCAATTCAGTGCCCTACAGATCTTTGTGTTGATTACCGGAGCTCAGACGCCATTTTTACTAGCTGTCCTTAGGTTAGTTTCTCTGTGAATTATCTTACAGAACGTTCTTTTATTTATTCAAGAACCGGTTTTTCTTAGCCTGCTATGTTAGCTGCCTGATGCTGACCACGGTTTCTTGCATGCTCATTTTTCACGTATGGCACTAACCAGCCTCGTCTTTATTACGTCCTCTCGGCAATGTGCAGTATAGGTGGGAATACTAAAGCCAGAACGGGCATCTCGTGGCCCTGACCTGCACTTCCTCTGACAGAAATTTGTGCAGTATTGTAAAACACGCATTTGCTTTCCTGAAAAGAGCTACCGTACTTATGACAATGGGAAAATAATCTCTTGTTTCTCAGTGTAAGTAGTCAGGCCAGTCGCATAAAGTGATGAGCATAGAAGCGACCCCGGAAAATTAGCTAATCGTATCGCGGAGTGGATGCGTCCTATTTTTGCAATCTGAAGACGCCAGCAGCAGTTTCTGCAGTGTAGCGTTCATTCAGTAGTGCACAGCACTGTGGACATGACGAAAGCCTTCTTAGACTACTAGACACCTTGTGGAAAGTCCTATTTGCAATGAAAATGGAGAGAATATAATTTATCCTCCTTTTTCACGTAGCTGCTGTTCTGGCAGAGGAATGGCACCTTGCGCTGCCGACAGTGCTCTCTATACTAATTATGAATGCATTACTGTCGACAAAATAATGGATACCTATGGCCTTCACCAGACGTAACACGTTTAACAGTTGTTAGTACGTATCTTCTGCTGCGACTGTCGACATGTTTTCGTTTATTGGTTGAGCCTGTCGTTTACATTTACGCGTGCCTACCAATAAACTCAAGTTGAATGTTAGTGCTCATCGTTTTGTGTTTTCTTTCTCTCAATTCGAACTGTTTGTACTCAACTTATAAACTGATTTTTTACGGCTTTCAGGCATGCGCGTCTTTCTTCTACCGCTAGCATCATCAGTGATAACATCATCAGCTGATCGCATCCTTCAAGACATGCGGAATTATTCTTTTGGGAGCACATTCTAAAGGAACTGTCGACGAGTCGCACCACTGCCTGAGATGTGCCTCCGACCACGCGAGGAGAAAATAATTTCCTGGAAAGACGTGATCTGTTCACAGCAATTCTTTAAGCCTTGACGCTGTGAAAACGATTTCCGCTCGTTGAAGCGTTTTCTCCCATGGCGAATGCTATTGGCAAAGTTGTAAGAATGCATGTCAATAACGTTTTCTTACTCTACTGATTTTTCGCCTGAAGCATGAAGGTGGTCCTTAGGAACACTTTTCCTGCATCTGTTGCCGCTGTAAACTCTTGAGTCACAGATAAAGGTCACTCATAGTAACGGAGCCGATAGGCTAACAATAAGCATGCACTTAACGCATAACAACCACATATAAAGTATAACGAGCAGTAATAAGAAAAGCGTTCTCTGGTGTACACATCAGTATGCTAGTTCTACTCCGTCTATTCTGAGTGGCTGTTCGTGTTTTTGCTGAGCTGTTCATAAATCCCATTTGTTTTAGTTGTACCTCTGTACATTCAGGGGGGCTCCCTAATAGCAAACACCTTTGTTGACCTCCTTTTTGTTTATTTATTTTCTTTCCACTTTCTATGTTTATTACCTCTGTGTTCATGTACCTACACATGTGCTCCGTAGTAGGGCGCACATTTCCTAAGCTCTTCTTTATAACCTTTCCTTTCCACGCTATATGCCTAAGTACCCGCACATCGGAAATGCGGACCCCTTATTCAAATAACGATGAGAAAAAGAAGGAACGAGGAACACACCCACGTACCGCGGGCAGCCAATCAGTCCACTCCTTCCCTGTTCCCCTAAAATGCCCCAAGAATCACTTTTTGGAATTACCCCATTTTTTGCGCGTCTTCTGGCAACGTTCTTCGATCACCTTAGTATCGGTTATACGCTGCCTTCATTATCTTCCCCCTTGCTTCATTACACGCTGGTTTGTGCAGGGCGCGCAGCAATTTCTGTCTCGTTCTTTCCTGAAGTTTCACCGCAGCAGTTCTCGGCATTGTCTTACCGGGGACGCACGAGCGAAAGCGCACAGACAAACCGAGCAATGATGCACGGTAGGCTATCATCAACATGAAGCTGACCTCATTACCGGGTCCGTTAGGGCTCCCGAAGAGTAGCTCTTCCAAAGTGAAGAACGCTTTGGCTATGCCTGAGCCAATATATAATGTCATTTCGTGGTTTGCCTGTTAGCGATCTCTCCTATTACGGGAATTGCGCCATACATCGTAAGCCTTTGCTCTGTGGGTTGTGCCTGGTTCCTTGTTCTTGGCAGAATGCTCCGTTTTTTCTTGACTGTTCACTGTGTCGTCTTTTGCGTGAGAACTTTCTCGTGCTACATATTCTCCTGGTAATGTACTATACTGTTTTGTTCAGCAGGTGCTGCTGTTTGTGAAGAAGCCCTGTTGTTGTTATGTGGTTAATTCCTATTTAATAATAAAAGAACAAAGGAAGGAAAAGTTGTTGCTAGCCGCGGCATCTGCCATCGAAATCTGAAGCCCCTGAGCTGCGACTAGCAGGAATAAAATGATAGGGAGAGGACAGGGAGAAGGAAACAAAGGGTGAGTGATAGTAATAAAGGATAGGGTTAAGGAGTAACCTACACTATGTACAAATAAAGAGTAGGAATTAAAAGTAGGGTGCTGCGTGCGCATGATAGGAGTAAACCCAGCTCTTCATTATTGTTTTCAGTATTGTGGGTGTGTTGTATTCTTCAGTAGAGAACCACTGGAATTCATCATTTTTACGGGTGCGCTATTATACAGAACCCGCCGCGATGGCTCAGTGGTTAGGGCGCTCGGCTATTGAGCCGGAGTTGCCGGGCTCGAACCCGACCGCGGCGTCTGCGTTTCGATGGAGGCAAAACGCTAAGGCGCCCGTGTGCTGTGTGATGTCAGTGCACGTTAAAGATCCCCAGGTGGTCGAAATTATACCGGAGGCCTCCACTACGGCATCTCTTTCTTCCTTTCTTCTTTCACTTCCTCCCTTATCCCCTCACTTACGGCGCGGTTCAGGTGTCCAACGATACGTGAGAAAGATACCGCGCCATTTCCTTTCCATAAAACCAGTTTTCATTTCGTTTTCTATTATACGGAGCCCACTCGGGTTCTTCCCGCGGATCAGGTCCATTGAATTTAGCGGTACGTTTTAGAGGCTCGCGCGGGGAAAAGGAACATCTATCGCAAGGTGCTCCGCAGAAGGTAGCTTCCATGGGGGAGGGGAAGCAAGCATCACACGCAGAAATACACACACGCGCACATAGACGGACGCACCGGTAAAAACAGGCCATGGTGTTGTCGCCCAAAGAGGACCATAATGCGAACGCGTTAGAACAAAATTTATTCTCATGTTGGAGAGGAAGCAGCAAGAAAAAGAAAGCCAGAAAGATTGGAGACACGACGGGAGTCTCCCTTCATTCTTCCTGGTACGAAGGCCGCGCGGCATCTTGAATGGCACCAGCCACAAAAACGAAAGGGCGCGCTTTAAATTGCCATGAGGTTTGCGCTAAGAAGGTCTTGCGGCAGCAACAGTGTTCTATACGACAGCTCTAATCAGGGAATTGCGACCACCGACGGCTCGTGGCAAAGCTTTCGGCCGCAGCCTAAGTTATCAAGTTTTTTTTAATACTTTGCTCAAACTGGCTTTCAGGATATTCAGTTCGATGACTTTGAGATCGGATGATTAACTGAGTGTAGCACTGACATTCCACGTTATGATTACTTAGTTTAGGCTTTGGAAATTCCTTGCCTTGTTTAAAGGAGTTGGCTACTACCTCTCTCGTGTCATAATAAACGTGTAGGAAAAATAACAAAAGTGGACGTTATCACAATTGTGTAATTACCAAAGCAGTTTTCAAGAACAACTACGTGAATTAGACAAAGACTCAAGGAAGACACACACAGACAGGCGCTGCCTTGAAAATAAAGGTGTATAGCTTGGAATGTGGAATTCAATAGATCAGGTCCCAACCAACATTACCTTGCCTAATTCGAGCTGTTCTTCTTGAAAATGGCGGACCAACTCGACTAAGCATCAGTACCAAAGCAGGCTCTATAGTATCTGAAAATTATTCCTACTGCAGTCAGTATCCGTTCTCTCCATCATATTTAGCACAGCACTGTTCCTAATGCTTTGGTGCGCCAGGCATTCGCATCTTTCTCCGCTTGTCCTGGGTCCAACACTAAAGAAATGGTGGTCGTGGCGGTTAGAGGTAGCCGTTGCTCTTTATTTTTAGTATTCTCATCACGTGTCGCTTACTCACTAGAAGGCTTGGCTCATCGATCACTACAAGACAGAGGTGTGGGATGCGGCTTTCCCTCCATGCACTTGTTCCTTGCCACAGATATTTGGTGGTCTACCGATATAGGCTGCCAGGAAAAGAAATGAGTGTTCTAAGGCTTTTCGTTTTGTGATCGCGATAACCGTTGCCGACCTGGCTATATTTATAAGATGACCTATTTTAGTACATGCTCTGCTGGATGAGGCGCCTTAGCCAAGCGGCAAAATCGGCATTTCTGGACAGTATTGATGGTCAAGCTCTTTAAAAAAAACAGAACCTTAAATGAATCGCTTCCACTCGCTCGCGGCCTAAACGCGGCTTTGTCAATAATGATGCTAGATCGCAAGGCACGACGTGAAGCTCCCTTTTGAAGCTGGCTGAGGTCACCGGTTTTTATTTTTCGCACTGTGCATTTTAGGTAGATTGAAATTCTCTTTCTCAGCAGATGGGACACCCAGTTTTTCTTATGTTGTTTTGTGTAATCCAGCATTCTTTTACTTTAATCCGAGCCTTAGATTATTTGCAGCCTTTTTTAAACGCTTTATTATGCTTTTTTTCGCATTTTCATAGAATAAAACGCTCCTGCAGAAATACCAACTGTGTAGATATACACCATTCTACTTTAGCAGGTCTTTAGTTACCTTCACAGAAACATGAAAAAAGATGATGTAGATTTTCGTGTTTGTTTTAGCAATGGGTCCAAATTGACATGAAATGATATTAAGAAATGTTTCAGCGGAAAGAGAACATTATACTTACACAATTTTTTGGCTCGAAACAACGTGCATTCGAAGTTCTATTCAATGGTCACAAGCCATGTAATCAGAAGCAGTGTACATCTTACGCTTCTTTTCTTGTCACTTTGCCTCAGTAGGTCTCTGTATATGTCCTACCGCTCTGACAGTAAAGTACTTTCTATGACGATTTGTCTCACACAACCATACCAAATTTAGCACGGCGCTGACATACGAAATGCCTTGATGTGTAGACGGAGTTTTCACAGGACATTAAATCGAACATTGCAGACACTGCTTACTGGGAACTCTAGGCCCAAGGCAATAATTAGTAGTAATTTTAAGTCCTCTCGAAGGCAGTTCAGCGCGCACTCCAGGAGAACGTATTTATATAATTCATTGGTAGATTGGGTTCGTTCGTGCATGCACTTCCTAAAATGTACTGAGTATGCTTGTGACGGAAAAGAAAATTGTGTCCTGGACAACTGATTTTGGCGAGAATTTAGGCATTTTGTGGTTATTTCGTGACATGGCTTTTGTGTGCTCAGAAAATGTCGCGGTATATCGAAATTAGCACGTCCAGGCATCGCTTTCAATAACAGACATGCAGAAAAAAAGTGACCCAAACGGCCTCACGCACATTTTTTTACGTCGATCGCAAAAAAAGAAATGTTTATATATAAGCACTAATCAACCAATAAATCCCGCGCATCGCTAAAGCTGAGAAGAGAGCCGATAAAAATGAGTCAGCGTTCAATATAACATAAAATTTATCCCCTTTGATGCAAGAGAACGACCGCCCACAAGTAAACGACCACTAGTAATCAAAACACGTACACAAGGCTGACTCACAGTCCAGACTTATTAATGCAAAAAGAGGCGCCTATATAGTAGGATGAGAGAGAGAAGTGTTGCCACCCTCTCCCTTGCTCAGAAACACCAGCTAGGTGAGAAACAGATCTTTTTAATCACTGGTTTTTCATCGCCGCTTCTTTTGAGTTTATTTTTAATAACAAAAATGCTGGCGAGCACAACTTGTATTAAAACTTGACCCGCCTTCTCATGACTCGCCATTAAAACCCAGCCTGTTGTGGCTATACTGAGTGGCGGAAAAGCGGTTTATTCTTTCATTATTTTTCAGGAAGATTCGGATATTCGATGTTGGTTGGGTGAGACACAAAATACTCTTCTTTATTTCGTCTAATCTTTTTGCTTAGTATTATTAGTGCTCAACTCAAGCCATGAAACAAAAGTAGCCTGTTGGTAGGCTTCACATTGCGCCTTGAAGTTTTCGTAAGCACTTGGTCGAAAGTGGTTGAAGCCAAAACCGGTCTGTTCAGAAACCTTCTACTTATTTGGCCTTCACCTTCGCTATGCACTGCGCGGTGCGGCAGTGCATAAAGAGGTCACCGTAGGAGAGTTTCATATGCGCATTATCTCTTAAAGTAGCGTGTACACGTTATAAACGGCATTTGCTGAACTATCCGTACGCCCCTTTTGCATAGCGCCTAGGGATGAATCTTGGGCGCTAAATGGGATTTATACTAAGCTGTCTTCACTCGATTCATAGTTCACCGGGACCGCCTTTAGGATTATTGTAGATTCGTGAGCACCGAAAGTGACACAACGCAATGAATTCTATTCAACTGAGAGAGTATTTATTCATTCGCATATATCCAAGCGCAGATATGTGGCCGGAATTGAAAGCTGCACTTAATAAAAACTTACCAGTTGAAGAAACATACCTTACTTATAATCGTTTGACTGTATTTAAGCGGGTGCTAAAGAATAATTACTTCGTTAAAAATTTACTTCATATTAGGCAACTCTTTTAACACGTTAGTCAGATATGCGATATTTGAGTGGGCAGCATTGGAAACGATTGCCAACTGCGCAATCTTCTTTGTCCTGATGCCTGTATTCCAAAACACGAACTTGAGCTTGCATTATGAACGCCAGGCACCTATTATGACACCCTTGCTTTGCTGTTCTTTTTGGCGACTAGTAAACGAAAGATGTAACTTGAAATCAAAACTCAAATCACTACCAATAAATATGCATTAAAAAACATTGAAAGCATTAAAAATGACAATTAAATACCGAAAATAATTATGAGTCATAACCTGTAGATGGCTCCAAAAGTATCACCTTATAACATTCTGAAATGCACAGACCACGTATTGTATCCTGGAATGCCTTGTATGCTAACTTCAAAAGACACTTATCCGGCTTACTATAGCAGCCCAGCTGCTGCCCGCGCACTATCCTGTCTAGCAGTTCCGGATTACCTTCGGTCGGCTCAGTACGACCGGGCAATATGCAGTGTTGACTGCCCAAGTAAGACGAAGTGCGCACAAGATTGCGTCCCGGTTTCGGGTTCCCTAATCTTGTTCAGGTATGCCTTGCAACCACCGCAACTTGCCTTCTCAGAAACCGAAAGAGGTTCAACACTAATTTGACCAGCAGATAACATCTGTGACTTGTTTCGGGCAGTACTCTTTGCTATGGGCACGTGATCTATTGCAAGTGAGCACTGCTATGACGTCCGGTTTCGACAGGAGGTGGATGGATTTTCGATGCCAAGAAGTAAGCGGCGCTACGAGAGAAAAGGCAGACGCTAATTTCTAATAGTTCAAGTAGTGGCATTTTTCCTTTTCCTTGGGTGCGATTTTTCTAATAATAATTGGTTTTTGGGGAAAGGAAATGACGCAGTATCTGCCTCATCTATCGTTGGACACCTGAACCGTGCCGTAAGGGAAGGGATAAATGAGGGAGTGAAAGAAGAAAGGAAGATATAGGTGCCGTAGTGGAGGGCGCCGGAATAATTTCGACCACCTGGGGATCTTTAACGTGCGCTGACATCGCACAGCACACGGGCGCCTTAGCGTTTTTCCTCCATAAAAACGCAGCCGCAGCGGTCGGGTTCGAACCCGGGAACTCCGGATCAGTAGTCGAGCGCCCTAACCACTGAGCCACCGCGGCAGTTCACGCGATTTTTCTCAATTCTTGGACTTGTTGAAGTCAAGGATGCTTTATTTTACATGTCTGGAATGAAAAAGTGAAAACCAATTTTTTGGACTATGATAATTGGGTAATCAACAGTTTTCAGATGTGACTTGATTTGAAAAGTTGCACAGAGGCAGATGGATTATCGTGCTTCATGATAACAGTCAACTGGTGTTCTATTCAACAAAGTCCTGGAGTTTTTCCGTCGAATGCAGAAAATTTGTCTCTCCAACACAACTATCGAGAGAATGTTTACGATTACACCTTAGGTAGCCTTGTTCAGAAGAAAAAAAGATTAACTCTCTGGAAAGAATTGTTTCCGGTGCCGGTTCCAAACGTACGTGATTGGCAGGCAGTCACGTTTCACGCGGTGATGAGCGCACCGTGACGTCCTCCTTGTTGGTCCGCCTCGCTTGCGCCACCCTTCTGCTTATCTTATCGCACCCCTCCTGGTTCCCCTCCTCCACTTATCCTCCTTCTCACTTATTTGTTATTTGTCACCTGGTAGCAGAACTCGCGCATGGACAGCGGCACCTGCGCCACTGCAATCCACCCCTGTAAAAACTCACAGCCAGTTCCATTTGAGCGACGCTTAGTGTACAGTACACTGCCTTTCCGTCCGAGTCCCTACATCTTTTAAGAAAGAACGCGTTGACGCACGGCTGCAAATTCGTCCTTGAAACGCACTTTGTCATCCTTACTTGTTCTTCAGCTCTGTGGCTCGGAGATCGCGGGGGTCGGTGATAAGCGCTGACAGAAAGGGCCACTATAGTGCTTGCACCCGTCTTCTCAGCCACGTGTATTTACCGACGGTCAGTAAACACGGACCGCAAATGAAGGCTTTCATCTTCTTCTGGCTAAGCCTAATCCTGCACCGTTGGTGCGAGAACGTGACTCGACTACGCGTTGCAGTCTTTAACCCGACGTGCGCGGCCACAATAACAAGCGCTTCCGAGAGAGTCTCGACATGCAAACAACTGGAAGAAATTTATAGCACCTGAACTTCGCTTGTCTCGAAGCGAAACAAAATAATGGGTGTTTCACCTAAGATGTTCTGCAGTTTTTATAAATGTCGTTTTTCTAATCGAAAAAGTGCTTTTTTTTTGCGCTAGCGTTGTAAGCGGTGTAGCGCATTAGAATATAGCCAAGACGTGCTAACTTCTAGGCTGGATTACTGACTTTGAATAGTTAACATTTTAGCTGTTACTGTTGATGTCCTTATTTATGGAGAGTCATGTAGTCCGCCGTAAGTACTAGTCGTGTCAGTTTTTATGACCTGGAAAACGCAGTTACTCTAGGATTTTCTGCCGAGCAAATGTTTGCTATTTCGACGAGTTACGTAGACTAGACGGGTTGCTTTCTTGCTTTTTTCCTTGAACTGAAATATTTTGGCGTGATGTAGGCAAACTTAGTTGGACCAGAGCGGCGAGGGTGCCTGCGTTTTTGAAAGTCTAAGAACTATAGTGATACTCAATACGGTGGGCTACACGCCTCTCAATAACTAACGAGAATTATATTAATAGTAAAAAGTTTACTATTTAGTATAAGTTAACGAGCATTCTAGTTAGCACCTCTTAGCTATGTTCTGATGCGCTGCGCAGCCGAAAGTGTTATGCCGCAGAAAGCACTCTTCTAACTCAGAAAGCCTGATTTTAAATATTGCGGAGCATCTTAGGTGAAACACCCGGTACAGACCCCTTGTCCAGAGAGGCCTGGGCACTTTTGCACGACTTGGTATTCAATCAGAAGGTAGAGCGGTCGTTGTCGCTGGTTATATTTGGGGACAGAATATATCGGGGAGCCTTTTTCTTTTTCATCAAGACTCGCGTGTCTTCGTATCACATGATATCACGCTGTGTTTCTTAGACTCACGTCGGCAAATCCTCCTGATGTCCTATATGGGAATAGTTCTGTCCTTAAACATAATGCGCCATCTGGTGCACATTGCATGTTCAAAAAAAAAGAAACGTAGTGCTTAAAGTGCATTTTTGTCTTTGTTTTATTGGCGCCTGTGTGCTCATTGAGAAAAATCAAAATTTATTTGGCAGTGCACGTTAGAGATCCCCAGGTGGTCGAAATTATTCCGAGCCCTTTACTACGACACCTCTTTCTCTCTTTCATCTTTCACTCCCACCCTCCTTCCTTCTTTTAAGGCGCTGTTCTGGTGTCCAGCGAGATTTGCGAGACAATTACTGCGTCATTTCCTTTCTCCAAAACACAGTTATTTGGCAAAGCCAGCTCAGACTCCTCCTTTCAATAGACTGTAAGTTGTGGGCTCTTTTAATGGCAAGTGCTTTCTTAAGATGTGTGTTGATAATATTTTGATATCGAAGTGCTTTTTGTTTCTGGTATGAAAGTGTTTAATATTATGAATTGGAAACCTGCTTTTCCAGCTAAACATTTGATGCTTCTGCTGTACATGGTCATAGCTTCGGCCAGGCAAATAATGTTTAAAACATCCGGCTGGAAAACTAACATCTCATTGTGAAATATGAGGCTGTTTTTCAGGCTATTGCACCTGTTTCGTGTAAAGCAACGCTGTTCTAACTACGAAGAAGTATGGCGGAAAAAAGACATGTAAAGTACGAAAGAAATATTTATATATAAAGGCAACAAACCTCCCGGAACATGATAGGTTAGATTATTATAATGACACTATGGGAAAATAGAAGCTAGTGCATCGCCTTAATGCGTGAATGAAACATTTTTTGTTTTAACTGTTCTCAGAGATTGTGTTTTTGATATCTTGCTACTATACTATAGTGCGATACAAATTAATCACGGAGTGGTGGGTACCCTTCAAAGGAGACCTTCAGCGAATTGAGGGAAACGATTTTTATGACACCACGGATAGTACAAAGAAGCCGTGGTTAATCTTCTTTCTTCTGTCAGTGCCTGCAATTCATGGCTATCTTGTCAAAGGGGATTAATCATGATGTCATGAGAATCGGTCGACGCTACTGGTTGCAGGGCCTCCGTTGAGGGGACTTCCTGCTTCCTTCTTGAGTCTTTCCTGACTCTAGTAGGCCGCAAGCACATTAGGCATCTACCAGTAACTGACAGTGTTAAGTGCTTTATAGGCTTTGGACCATTTGTGAATAGTGAAGGAGCCGTAAATCATTCGTCACTTCATTGGCTCCGAATTATTATACGAGCTTCGGTTCTGCTGGTCAAAAGCTTCTCTGCAATTGTTAAAGGCATTTTTGTTTGTGTATTGGGAACGTTCTTCCTGTGGTAACCGCGCTACAAATGTTCCTTCGAGGTATTAATCCCAACGCAGACCCTTATGTACGCAAGCGAGCTCTACCTTAATGTTTCATAGATAACTATTGAGGCTGCTTCTCACCGGAGGGCGCATGGACGTTTATCCTCTTCACGAATGAATAAGAGGAATGGGTTGTCATTTAAAGGCCGTATGTGCTTCATAGTTACAATAAAAACGTAATATATCTCGGTAACATGTTCTTGTGCCCGGACAACCAGCGCGGGTTCCAAATCAACAAGAAGCTTTATTTATCCAGCGAACGCTTTCTGACAAGCCCGGTGCTGCACCCTAAAGCGCCCTTGACAAGCTAAGATGCTGCATTGCTAGACAGCGGCGCCCTATGAAGAAGCATCGGCAAGCAAGATGTTCAGACGTGCATCAAATTGCTAGACAGCCAGGCGCCGGGTTCCCCTTTCCCCCTGGAAGTCACCTCGAGCGGCAAACATGTAGCGTGTGGCCAGCGCGGTCGCTGGTTGGACCTCTCTAGCGGCCGTGAAGTGCTGGTTTGTATTGGACCGTTTGAGTGACTACCGTTTCTCGGGGCTTTATAAGCCCCAACACTGCCGCCTGGAGAGCACCTCCGATCCACCGAGCCCAACTACAGAGACCGGCCCACAGTGAGCCGAGTGCCGCTGATGAGGGGAGTGAGATGTGTGACGCGTTGGACCCTCGCCGGATGTCGCCGTGCGAGAAGAGTCGCGTTTACTGTTAGCTCTCGGCCCCCGTGCCGATCTTGTCCTGTAAAATGACTTGTACATACTGTATAAAACCCCTTTTGTTCTCACCGACGCCTGACTCGGAGTCTTCGCTACGGGTAGAGAGCGGGCAACGCTCTGTCACAAAACGGGTGACGAGCGCTGCGGGACCACCTCAATGTCACAACATTGATGGCAGCGGTGGGATCCTCAGAGTCGCAACAATGTCTAAAAGCCGAGTAGCTCAACAGTTAAGTTGTTTACCGCGGCATAAAGATTTATTTTAAAGCGACACCGTTATGGAGGTCCGGTCGCGGAAAAGCCGGTTCGGCGTTGCGGCCTTGTCAGACGAGAATCTGCAAATAAAAAATCCTAATGGGATGCAGAGAATCGATCCCAGGAATTTTAGATTGCGAGGCGAGCACACGCACAACACGCCATGGAGGGTTTTAAGAGCGTTAGCTCTTACTCACCACGTTTCGAGATATCGTGGGGTCTGCTACCACCCTGAGATCACAGCGCTACCTGTGGCAGCAATTAGAAAACAGCACATCTAGCATTGAGGCTTGTAGCGCCACCTAAAAAAGGAGTATACAAACGATCACCTGCCGCGTCCTAATGAGGACGTCATGGTCATATATTGTGGATAGAGGTGGAACCATGTGAGTATGACGTCTGGGGACAAAATAGCAGCATAGTTTCGGTTTGTCGAATCCCAGATGTCGGTCATTAGAATTGGTTGTGCCCTGCCATCTCTCTCGTACCTATTTTAGTAGAGCTTGTACCTATTTTACCAATAGGACCTGGTGACGTCCCTGACAGGTGCCTGCCATAGCCGCGGCGGGCCCACCAGAATGATGCCGTACGTGGGCAAGAATAGGCGCCCACTATTCTCTGCAATAGAAATAGGCGCCCACTATGCGCACGGCCTCGACAGCCCCATTGACACCCTTAAAACGCTCCCATGGTAAGATCAGTACAAATTCAAGAGGCGTGTGCCTGCAAGCTGGAAAGATTGTTTCGTTCCTGTGGCTGTGGGGATCAAGCCCAATGCTCAGAAATGAGAGTCAGGAGCTCTCATTTCCGCTTGCCACCGTTTTGAGAGCCACTCCAAACTCAATGAGCGGAATTTGAAGAAACAAAGAACATTTCCGAGCTATGCACCTAGAACCGCTGAGCAGCAAAAACTCGCCAGCCACCTGGTCTTGCCACTATCTTTCCTCATGCAGGGTAATTTCAGGAAGTGACATCGATTTAGCAAGGTGAAAAGTTGGGTTGGTTGGTGCATGATCTTGTGGCGAGAACAGCGCAGCACGAGACAAAGAAGAGAGAGGCAGCACTCAACGCTGTCAGCGCCGTGTCCTGCCTCTCCCTCCTTTGTCCCGTGCTGCGCTGTTTCCGCTTCAAGTGACAGCGTTCGCTAGAGGCAGAATTTGTCCTGAGTCAGGCAGTCAGAAGATATGAACCGTACTACTTAGAAGTTCTTTCGTTCCAAGAGACACCAATAATTGCATGCTGTACAGAGGGATGCGTCCGTAACAATCGACTACATGTGATATTCCTCTCTACGGAAGAATTTATTCTCAGCGTTTTCTCTTGCAAGGGAGGGAACAGAGGTGGGATGAACACGTATTGCAACCATGCTGTTGCCAGTCGACAAGAAGCAGACATAATCACTTGCGAATGCGGGGGGGGGGGGGGGGGAAGGGGGGGACGGAACCGTGCTTTTTTCAGCGCGCAAATTGATGACTTGTACCGTGAGATCGTTTTTCTGCTCCATAGTCTCAACAAAAGTCGAGAATCACTTCTGTCCAATATTCCTTCATTGTAAAATTTAATTCACCACTTTTTGCTGTTTTCTTGATGTTATTACAGCTGCAGAAAATGTATTTAGTGATCGCAGATGATAGGTATGGAAATTGAATATATCTGTAGTCCGTTTGCTCAAACTTCGGACGTTGTTGATGCAATGAAATGCGAATTTTTCTCTCTTTAGACTGTAGAAAAACAGAAGGCACAAAAGCCAAGAAGCTGCTTAAGATTTTTATTAAGCGCCTAGTGCATGTTCATGCCAACAGGATCAGGTTCCTATATGTGAGCTGGATAAGTGCCACAATAACAGAACCTCGACATCCCACTACATACAAAGAAATTGTTTGCGTAATTGCAATAAACATCCTATATGTTCTAATACATCATAAACTTTCACAGCGATTTTCTTAGTGGATATTCTTAGTACTTAGTAGACACTCTTTTAATTATTAGTTACGTATTTTTTCTGTAAGCTTTTAAGGTATTAGGATAAGTAATATAACTGACTGTTTCCGGTGTCAAATATGGTTAAACAATACGCGTAAAAACAAATTTATCGTACATTTTACACGGATATGTTATGAAATAGATTTTTGTCATACGTCTGAAATACATTATTATTTATTTATTTTTATACACTGCATACACGCACGAAGCCGTGGCAGGGTTAGCTACCAAATTAGACAATATACATACATATAAAAATTTATTTCAGTCAGCACCGAATCTAACATGGACTCAGTAATCGCTGGAGGATATGGATGACTTAGTGGTGTGGCCGTTGAGATCGCAGTAAAAACACATTGACAGTATTCTTTAGTTTCTTTTTTTAGAATTTTCTGATCTGTAAACGGTTTTCTTTAGTTTCCAACTCGATCCTAAGAGCAATCAATTGGTGCAGGCCGACTTAAATTGGTCCCTAGTTTTCTTCGCGCCCAGCACGCAACGAAGAAGCAGCTCACAATATCCCGTTGCCCATTGGGCGCAATACATTGATGGTTTCAAGCTATTAGCGTAAACGTTTACGCAGCGTATGTCTCAACTTTTCCGTTCCGTCAAGGTAACCGCACGCCGATAAACTAATATACCTTCCAAATTTCCCACGTTGACACCCGTCACGCTCCCGCTTTTTTATCGGTTTTGTTTGTTTCTCCACAGCAAACCTTCAGCATAACAAGTTGAAGATAATGCAGGTCTCTGTGCAACTCCTCAAAATAATTTTTCTGACATGCTGGCTCCCATTCCTCCTCACACACAGACAACTCGGTCAAAGACAGGCTGGTTGAATTCAGAGATGTAGTTCTGCACTGTACACTAAACCGCAAACTTTACTCCAAAGTAGATCGCAAGGTCAGCAGAAAGGATGAAGCAGTTTGGAGGCTGTTATAGGCGGGCACATACCCGAATCCGCGCATACTAAGCAAATGGTACAGGAGCCGCCGCGGTGGCTCAGTGGTTATGGTTCTGGGCTGCTGGTCCGAAAGGTTCGGGCTCGATCCCTGCCGCGGCGGTCGAATTTCAATTGAGGTGAAATTGTAGAGGCCCGTGTATTGTGCGATGTCAGTGCACGTTAAAGAACCCCAGGTGGTCGAAATTTCCGGAGCCCTTCACTACGGCGTCTCTCATAGCCTGAGTTGCTTTGGGACGTTAAATCCCCATAAACTAAACAAAACTAAACTAAACAAACAGTACCCGGGGCAATACAACGGTACAAGCAAACTCTGCAAGGGATAGGCAAACATGATCCACATGATATGAACATACAGAACCTTAGAAAACAAAACAAACATGGGAGGCTCTGATGCTCGGCTCGGACACAGATCAGCAAAAGGAAGTCATCAGTCAAGCCCAGGCAGGCGCCAGGTCCGAGGGGATCCTAGCCTTTGAAGTTAAAACTTCCTCGAATTTGATTGCCGCCAAAGATTTCTCTCTCTCTCTCTCACATCCCGACCAGGCAGCTTATGCCGTCCAGCGCAAAAAAAAAAATATGCCACATTTATTTCCAATCCAGGATTCGTATCGCTGGCAGTTGTCGCGAAACGTGGTTTTGAATATTGATGTAGCATTTTCATGAATTAAATACTCTCTAAACTATCGCATATTTCTTTTTCTCCTCTCTTTCTCTTGTGTTTATTTGTCAAGTACGGAATTTTCCTGGTACGAGCTAGTGCAAATACACGCCGCACATCGACAGATGACTCAGTGCCTCGCGGGCATCGCCTTAAGCCACCCAGCGGCGCGCAATCTCTCGCAAGCGGGAAGCAGTTGCGGAAATTTATGGACCCAGTCGACAGAGTAGCAGATGGCGCAGCGCGTTTATGGGATATTTCGCCACGGCGGCCGCGAACTCGGCTTCGCACGCTTCTGCACCACAGACTCCGAGTAAGCACCAGTGAGACCACGGCCTGGTATATGGAAAAACATCGCAGAGCTTGAAGGCAACTCTGATAAGAGTTGCATAAGAAAAGAGCATAACAAAAGAGCATGCTGCGCACCACCATCGATCAGGAGGACTATTTCGCATTTATCATCGTTGAAGCGCGCGTGAAGGCTATCTTAACAGTTCGCGGCTAACGTCCGCTTGCTCTACATTGGCTTGCATAAACTGAAAATAACTGCGTACCGTTGAAAGCAAAATGTGAGCTGTTAAACGACTGATAGTGTTGGTTCGTGTAATTTATAATGTGATAAAACAAATAAACCTGAATAAAAAATTCCAAAACATGAAAGAGTATAACTCCGTAGATAGCGTAGAACTCGCAAAGCTGTCAAAGCTAAATAATAGGCGTAAGCTAAGTAACAAAAGGAAGTTTAGTATGGAGGAAATCTGCATGCTCTAATTTACGAAGATATTCAACAGCAAACAAGGCATGGTCAAAATTATAGCTGTTGTATAAAAGAAAAGCATTACTCAATGTTATTATAAGGAGAAGAAAGATTAAATTATCCAAGTAAATATGAACATGTATGCCGAGCACCTGGAATAACTTAGGCGCCATAGATGACGGAAGCAGTGCGCGGCAATTTGATATCCGGCCTGTAATGAAAAAGAAAGCAGAAAACATATAATCCATGGATAGGAGGCAGTTGACTAATCAAGAGCAGGTAACTGCAAATATGTTCAGCAACAAGGTGAAAATCTAATTATGGCACTCGACATCAAAGGGGCTTTCGACAATGTCAGCCATGCGGCTATAATGGAAGGCATCAACAACACCAACTGCGGGAAGAGAGTACGCGACTACGTAAGATATTTCTTGACAGAAAGAACGGCCACATTGGGCTTGGGAAATATAAGAAGCGAGACCATAGACACTCCAAACAAAGGCACGCCGCAGGGCTCGGTCATATCGGCAATCCTTTTCACCCTAACCATGATTGGCCTGGCAAGAAAATTGGAAAGCATCCAGGCATAAGACATGCCATATATGCGGACGACATAACTGCATGGTCGAACCAGGAATCTCTGGGGCAGATGGAACAACAAATGCAAAATCCTGCGACTTGTGTTGAGCAATATATCAAGAAAAGGGGTTTAGCCTGCTTAAGTGAAAAATCGGAAATCCTTAGGATAGGAAAGAAGCCCACTGATGTAAGAATAGAGATAAATCTAGAGGGCAAGATCATCCCGGAAACGGAGATCATTCGAGTTTTAGGCATGTGGCTACAGAGCAACGGCAAATGCAACCACACGATTAGCCGCCTTAAAAAGTCAACGGAACAAGTTTGCAGTATGTTAACCAGAGTATTATCCAGAAGATACGGCATGAAAGAACGCGACACGCTAAAGCTGGTGAACAGCCTAGCCATCAGCAGAATAACTTACTCACTTCCATATCACGGCATGCTGAAAAGTGAAGAAAATCAGGCAGAGGTCCTAATCAAAGGAGCCTACAAGAAAGCTTTGGGCTTGCCCAGAAACACATCGAATGACAAGCTGGCAGAACTGGGGCTGCACAACACGTTCGACGAGTTAAGCAGGGCACGAGTCATGTCACAGATACAAAGGCTAAGGAACTCGGCAACAGCGAGGGCCCTCCTAAGAAGGCTGAACTATAAGGGGGTCCTGGACATAGAGGATAGATCGGAAAACATCCCAGACGAAATACGTCGAACCTACCAGGTTAGCCCTATACCCAGGAATATGGACCCAAATCTACACGCAGCCAGAAGACAGGCAAGGGCTGAATATGTAGAGGAGAAGATAGCCACACAAGATCAGGTTGTCTACACTGACGCCACTCACTCTGTACCCGTGGACTCGTAGCCAAAGGATCAAGAAAACGGTATCGTTTGTCGGAACAAAGGAGGGTGGCCTCATCAGCGGCGCATCCACGAGAGATGGGACGATAGCTGAGGCAGAGGAGATCGCCCTAGCTCTAGCGGCAGCCGAGGGTTATCGCACCAACAAATCTCTCACAATCATAAAAGATTCCCAAGAAGCATGCAGACGCTACATGGTAGGAAGAATCAACAAGAAAGCACTAAGGATTCTCTTGAAAATGCAGCGAACCAACGAAAAGATCCAACATAACGGTAGAGCTCACGTATGCAACTATCCTCAAACTCATCAAAGGCAAAATACGCAAATATTCCCAGCCACATCCTCTGCTAACACAATATGAAGCGACATGTTGGAGAAGACTCCAAACAGCAGCCTTCCACAACCTTCACATTCTACATAAGATGTATCCGGCGCAGGATAGCGATACATGTCCGTGGTGCGGGGCAACCCCCACGCTGTATCATATCACATGGGAATGCATACACAATGTAGCTTTCCGAGGTAACAAAGAGCCAAATGTGGAGCAGTGGGAGGACCGGCTAACCAGCAGCCATCTCAAGGTCCAAAGAGACCTAGTGAGCCACGCATGCCGGATGGCCAGGGACAGTGGTGCCTTGGACTAGGGGCGCCAACCACGCTCAGCCTGGAAGACATCGGCAATATTCGGACAAGCAGCAAGACTCCTTTATTAGAGCAATAAAGTTCATTCACTCACGCACTCACTCAGTGACGTTGAGGAGAGTGTACTAGAGAAAATTGCGACTCAGTACACGCAATGTCTAATGACACCGAGAGTACAGGAAGCGTGGAAAAATAGCTATCATAGTTAACGAGGACACGAAAGACTTGGAAACCGGCATACCGATAAGCTTAACATCTGTTGCCTTCAGTTATTTATTAATGCTAGTAAACTAGCTGAAGCTCAGATTTCAGTCCGCCAAAAGGACCACGCTGGCTTTCGTCAATATTATTCGACGAAAGGCTATTATTGTGCCGTCATTAAGGTGAAAGAGAAATACAAAGGATATAACAAGCCTATATAAGTACTTTCGTAGACTTCGAGAACGTACTTGCCTCTGTGGAAACTCAGCATTCAAGCACGCATTGCGGAACCAATGTCTAAAAAATATCCGGGGCACCTGCACACCCACCAATGCTCAGCAGGGAGCTGTGATAAAAGGGCTGTCGCGCAGGAAGAGATAATCTCTCCAGTACTATTCACCGCGTGCTTCTAGGTGGCATCCGGATAACCATTTTTGAAAATGTTAGGCATAGAACTAAATGAATAATTCCTGAGCAATTTCCGATTAGCTGATCACATTACCTAAGTAACCCGATAGAGACTGACAAGCATTGCCAGTAATTCTTAGCGCTATGGTATCCAATGCAACAGGATGTTTGCAGAACTAGCAAAGATAGCTTCGTTCCCCAGATATTGCGTGGTGTTCGCCGACTCGGTATATGTAGCACATCACCGGTGACCTCATCCAGCGATCAGTAGAAAAGGGGAGGAACCGAATAAGAACCAAGGCTCATGATGCTGTGGAAGAGCAAGAGAATGTTAGAGGGGCATTGCTTTGAGCAGTGCGCTGTTGGTTTGAAGCGCCGCGTTTTCCTACATATTTCTTTCATTGCGAAAAAAAAATTTCTAGCCGTGCGGCTCACGTGCCTCAAGGCTAGGCGTAAAGTAAAGTCTCTGTCAAAAAATAAACATAATATATTCAAGGAACCTAGAAAGTGACGGCACAATTTTGCTGGAGTTTCGGTTTTTAAAGGATCTTCATATCTGCAACAGAACAAGCTGCGCTCCTGTTTTACTCATATTTCAGAGCCTCAGATATCTGCGTTATTTTCAGCATTTCCGTATCAGCCTTTTTTCTTTTTCGTTCTCTTTGATTCCTAATATCGCCATGTATTCATGCAGGGCAGAGCAAAATGTAAAGAGCTGCCTATGATGCTAAACATTAAACGTTAAACCTGACCTATGCCTTAAAGCTGTGCCTTGGCACAGCTGCAGCAGCGAACCTTATCACTAAGACGTTTTATAGAGCCCGCAGTGGCGCTGGTTGCATTTGGTCAAGAGCTACAGCAGTGTGAAGCTAGGAAGCCGGTGGCACACGAGGTGAAAGTTCAAACCTACCGCACACTCCTTGCTTTGTTTTTCTGTTCAATGTTTCACCATTTCTATTTCTTAGAGCGCCATCCTCCGCAACCGGAAATTTTGCCACACGAGTGCTGGTGCATTTAATACAGATTGGTAAGACAGCGTTAAAGCAGCCTTCAAATAAAAACATAGCGACCCATTGCAGCTTCTGTGTTTTACGTGCCAGCACAGAGGAAAAGAGAGAGCGGAAATTTACCGGCATTAGACGCTAGCCTATAGCCTTCACTATTGCGCCGAGCAGCGGGATTTATAGACGCGAAAGAAAAGAATACTGGCGTATTTACTAATATAAAACTGAACCAAGGAGGGAATTTTAAGCACTTCAAACATTCCTTCGAAAGAAAACTTAAGTTGGGAATATCTTTCAATTAAATTAGCCAAGGTTTTACGCTGCTGTCGCTATTATTTTGGGAGTTTGTCTTTCGTAAACAAAGTGATAATGCTAAAGCACTCAATATGTCTCTTAGGTCATGTGATTTTTAGCTATAAATGTGTATATGCTAGTTAAAAAACGCTGTCGCGACCGAGCGCTTCGCTTTGTGTTTCCTTATTCTCTGTATTTAATCCGTTCGCCCTGTTTTATACCCAAAATGATAGTGACGAGGTGAGAATCTTCTTCCTAATTGTTTAAGTTATAAGTCAACACAAACACTCGCGTCGAAATTTTTCATTTCTGCGAAAAATGTTCCCACCGGATTGGGAACTGAGTGAAACCACTGAAGTAAACAACTTGGCCTACCCGCACAAAACAACTGAATGTCGATTTAGAAAATGAGAAAAGTCTGCTGGAAATTCACCGAACTGACAGCCCTTTAATAGGGTTGTTACCCAGCTTTGTACTGAACCAAAATAAACTGCCCAGGTGCGTTTTTGTGACATAACAATTTGACGAGGTACACCACTTGCGTACAGTATATGTAGAAACTGTTCTTCACGCAACTTTATATTCGAGCGAACAATTTTCATAGGCAGAATGAAATTAATATGTCGTGGTAAAACAAACACAGCTTTTCTAATGATAAATAAATATTATGAATACTGGCTACACCGATAACAAAAGAATCAATGCAGGCAGTCTCACCCCGCTCGTTGATATTGATGGTTAACACCGCACTTAAGCAACAGTTCATATACATGTATATTGTCTGTTAGAAACAAAGTGGCGCTGGATTTACTGGCCAAGAATATCGTTTAGCCGCAATTGTTTCCTATGTCAGGTATAACGTGGAGACAGCTGTATTAAAGTACAGTGCTATTGCTGCCTTGATTTGCTTTAGCATTTGTAATAAGCTTAAATGCCGTGGAAGCACACAAAAGGGGATAATGAAGGTTTCATCAACGCTAGGAAAGCAAATTAACCAGCAGTGAAACGCCTAACTGTTAAGAGCGAAAAACTGTGCTATGGTAGTGGAGCTTCGCCAAAATATAATTAAAAATGTAAGTTACATCTTGTGACAAAATTCTTTATGCTGCAATGTAGTTGTCCAATGCATCATTCGAGTTGTGTTTCACTTTAGTGGTGGGTTCATTTTTGCAGGCGGTCGTTTGGCTGCCACTGGCAAAAATTTAGTGAATTTCTGGGCTTATATTTGGTAAAGCTTAGCTGTATATGCCGCAGTTACACGCTAAATCGTCTGAAACAACAATTATCCTATTTATTGTCTTTACAATCTAGTGATTAGTACCCCAAAGATTACAGTTTACCGACATGGAGAGGCAATGAATTTTGCATATAGATTATTATAAAGGCCACCATCCTTCCGTTACAAATTTGAAGCCATAAGCAGTGCACCTTCAAAATATGTTGTACTGGCGATGAAGTTATTGCGTTTCCTCATTTCATTAAGACAGGTCTCTTAACCACATATCGATTATTGCTTCCGTGGCCATTCCTGCGAGCCATTTGTGTCTATCGTTTGAGAAACTGGTGATTCACAGGATTCTGCGCTTGTGATCCCCAATTTTCGCGAATCTCTTATAATGTCTTTGCAGACATGACTTATGTGTCGCCTCCTATGGACAGAGGATTCTTCTTATTATATCGAAATATTTCCTTTTAGCGCCAGGCGCATGTTCTGCGTCGATACGAATTTTCTTGAACACTACCCCGAGGTCGTGCCGGAGTCCTTTATTCACCCCATTATCAGGGGTGCTTCACGTTACTACTAGAGAGCACCTGTTATTACTACAGAACAGTACATATGCTGACAAATTAGACGAGTTTTTTTTTTTTTTTACCGTGACCTCTAATGCTTTCTGTTACCTTCAGATTCGTAATCTACACCAAAACATACCTGCGTTCTCTCATTCAAGGTCGCACATACTGTTTTCTTTGCAAGAATAGCAGCGTTACCCGAGGCTACAAGTGAACGATAGACCCTAGGCTTTATCCGCAAGCCGCCGCGATGGCTGAGTGGTTATGGCGCTCGGCTGCTGAACCGAAAGACGCGGGTTCGATCCCGGGCGCGGCGGTCGAATTTCTATGGAGGCGAAATTCTAGAGGCCCGTGTAGTGTGTGATCTCAGTGCACGTTAAATAACCCCAGGTGGTCGAAATTTCCGGAGCCCTTCACTACGGCGTCCCTCATAGCCTGAGTCGCCTTGGGGCGTTAAACCCCCATAAAGCAAAAAGCAAAAGCTTTTTCCGCGCGGACTGCTGGAGCGTGGTTTCGTTGATAATTTTTTCCTTAAACACCAAATAAATTTATTTAAAGCTCAGAGTATTCTCTCTTACGAAACATGAAACGATGAAATCAATGGATTTCTTGACTAAATCTGGTTGTCTTATTTAGCGCTTTTGTTTCGAAATTTTTGATAACAGAAAGGCAAGTAGTACAGCGTTAAGTTTTTTTTTTTCATTGAGTGCTGCACAATGTTCTTTTTTGTCTATTCCATAGTGTAGTACACATTGAAAGAAGAATTGCCAGAATCGTACTGTGCATATCTTAGTTTCTGTGGCTACTCATACCGAAATTTTAATATCGGGACTAGTTTCAATATACAGGGCACAAGAAGTTACCATCTATCTTGACAGACCAACGGTAGGACAATGAAATCTGCCAGCATTGCAATGTTTTTTTTTTGCTTGTATCCTTGCCTCAACTGCGTTGTCTTCTCGCGAGAATGAAAAAAATAATGGCATCTAGGCCTCTGCTCTCCTCATAGTAGAGAGGTCAAAAGACACGTCTATACCAACCAAAATGTGTGTTCAGCAGCTCCCAAAGCCGCTGCGACAAGAAAGGCATAAAATGACGATGAAATATTTAGAGTTTACCTGCACATGCTTATATCCAGACTATTTTTAACCAAATATATATTATTATTTTTCACGTTTTCAGCTGAAAACACACTCAGAACTTGCTCTAGAAAAGCTTTTTGCCCTAGGTAGAGTTCTTCTCTCACAAGAGCAGCAAGAAAAAGGTGCATTAGGCGTGGCGGCGGAATGCAGCACTACTTTGTTGTTGAAATGTCTAGCCAAACCTGAAATTCATTTTTATTATTTGCGCATCGTGCTTGCTTGTGCCAATAGAAAATGGCTGGAGCTTCAGGGCGAGTCAACTTCGTACGCCTTATACTGAAGCGCTCTTCTCACAAAAAACTTCTATAAATATGCGCTGTTCCTTTCAAGCCGCTTGATATCCGATGCACCAGCACGGCAGCCTACTGTTTCGCAAGTCGAATATATTAAGGCATGGCATTTTGAGGCTACTAAACCTACCTAATAACCTTTACGGACGATCAAGCTGAAAACGTTGAAAAGGGTCGCTGCACCCTACGGCTGCCTGTATTTTATAAAACTGTAGCCTCAGTGGAATTCATCCGCTTTATGTTGTGGCTTACGTATTGTTCGATTTGATTGTTATATTAGTGTGTTCCGTTCGCCATTCCCTATTCTTTATAGGTTTGCACGTGTGGTCAAAAGCTACTAGCAACGCTCCCTATCCTCAATGCTTCCAAGACTCTTTGCGCAAGTTTCCTTGACATTTCATTGAAGACTGTAGCGTGTTTTTTTTTTTGCTTTCTCACTAAGTAAAGCTGTGAAAGCGAGAAAAAGTAGATATAAGATATCCTCCTTTTAGTATTGGTCATACTGATCAAAATTTCAATTTTTAATGCAGCCTTCTAGGCTGAAACGTTAAAAAAGTTTGCTAGGTCGGAAGTGCCTTTGAAGTATGTATCAGTTCAAAATTCTGCACACACGCTATAATTTATTGAAATTTCGCATACAAATACTAAACCGAGGGTTAGGCTTCTGTCACATTTTATAGAAGCAAATACCAGAGAGCTTAGGTATAAAATATATACATTTTTATTTACAATACTAGAAGCCCTTCATGGGCTGCTAAATGTGAGAGAAAATACAGAAGAAATTGGCATTGCTACAAAAAGTACAAATGTCAGCGAATTCGTGTCCTGAAACACGTGCGCATTCAATTTTGTGGAACTGAACTATGGTTTTCGGGAGGAACAAGTTCTTAATTATGTAAGGACTAGTTGTGGGTGGCATAATGACGAATGGGTAGTTAATACGGGAAGATAATCCTTTTTGGAGGTCGAATTTACAAAGTAGAGTCGAAATAAATCTATATTCACGAAGCATATAAAGAAATTTGAGACGAGCAATTTTTCTACGTGTGGCTTGTTCTGGAAGTTGAGCTTGGAGGCGTAATGCTGTTACCGACTGTGTTTTCCAGTAAGAAGTGAAAATAAATCTTAAAGCGAACCTTTACACTTCTTACAATTAACTAGAATGTTATTCGGTTCAGTGAGTTCAGCACACTAGGACTTTCCTTCCGGAGAGCACCCCTGTTTAAATGGAGCAATAGAAGACTGAGATTTGCATAAATCCCGTGGACGTTGAATCTTTACAGCGGTGAAAGACTCGAAATTAGTACCGATATATATTGGTTGCTTAACGCTAGCTGCTACAAAAAGAACTAAACTTTTTATAATAACAGCAAAGCATCCAAGCAGTGCTCACTTATTTTCTTCATTTTCGTTATACTGCGGTTTTGAATTTTCACCGGGATAGATTCGCGTAGGCGCCTGGCGCAAAGTGAACGCTAAAGAGTGTCTCGTGATCAACCTTGAACACTACTGCAAGGAGATGGGTGAAGAAAAATCGCACCATTTGTAGAGCTGCACTCTACAACCTTTTGTTCCGCGCTTAGTTTATTTTCTTTAAAAATTTTGCATGTGCTTGGTAAGCTAAGAAGTGTTATTTTAGTTTCGCGACGTGCCACCGCCTCAATTAGTTGGGATATGTTAAAGTGAAAAATGCTGGACGTGAATTAAGATGTGAATGAATAACGGTTAGAAACAGCAAATAGCGCATTTAGTTTACCATATAGAATTTCGCATTGCGGTTCCAAATCGGGCCTGGATCCAGAATTTTGCAGCACAATCATGCCATGCACGTCTTGAAGAACACATATTTGCTTCAAGAATATGCACGCCCCATCTCATGAAGCCAGCTGATAAATCAACTTTAGGATGAGGACACTGCGCACGTGGTCTTTTATTTCCTGCAGGAGAGAAACATGAATATGTCGTTTTGCCTTTTTCCTTACTATTATTACTTGATGTGACATCATCGTAGCCTGAATTATGAGGCAGTTATTTTCCTACCCGTCGCCTGATAGCGGTGATGTGTGGTACTAGAGGTAAATGTTTTTTTACATATTACACTCTTCAGAATATTAGGCAAGCGCATGTGGCTAGAGTGAACGTGGCACTAAAACGCAGGAAATTGGGTACACGAAAGGCACCCGCGTGCATATTCTGAAGAACCACTTGATATTTCATTTCCGCAGCTTTCCTCATGTGAGAGCCGTATATAAATGCATCCGAGCGAACGACTGCAGAAAATGGCATGGAATGCGATGAAGTGCTAGGAGCCAAAAGAAGCCATTTAGTGCGATTACAGGCACTCGTGGAAATGTGCAATCAGATCGTCCAAAACAACGGCAACCCATGCGACACTTTCTTAAGGCATTTTCTCCGCTTGAACCTTCAGCGTGAGAGTATTCCCGCAATTTTTTATCAGTCCTGGTATAGATGGCTGATGCTCCAGCGAACCTTCAGTAGTGGTCAATGCTGACAATTTTTTTTAACTCTGTTTGCTCAGAAATGCATTTACTTCGAGAGGTTCAATACAAGGCGTCCAGTGCAGCGAACGTTCACTTACATAGATAGCGGACGTGGAATGTACCAAGCGTGCAGCTGTTCAGCAAGTTTTCCACTGCACCACGTCACAATAGTATTAATGAAGAATTAACGATACGCGCATTGATAAGGTATTAGGCAAAATATTTTTCAGAGAGCTATACGGTGTAGTGAAAGCCTTCGATTTATTGATCCTGTTTTCGACAGATAAAAGCTAGTTAGGGGACTAAGTAAGGCACAGTGGCATGAATTGAGAATATCTTCTTATCGGAAAATGCATTCAATTTCTTTACGCTGAAAATTTTCTTAGATGCAAGACAACATGAAGATAAGCGTGATAAATCATGAATATTCTGTTCTGCTCACAAGCCGACAGTTTACCTGAATGCGGGAATAACATTTCTTTCCAACAATGGTTGAAAACTGGGAATCTGCCTGATAAAAAATTGCTCTCTGCATTTAACTTCTTTTCTTTTTTGCGACACAACATCGTGGTCTAGGCTCTTCCCCTAGCGGCTTCGGATAGCGTAGCGGCTTTTACGCTACCAATTAACTGCCCACTCCTGTCTGTTGAACCAAATTACTTAGGTGCTGTTTTGAAAATGACGATTGATGCAACACCCTTCTCCTCGACTTCGTAGGCCTCTTTTCTATGAGTATTGAAACTATGGGGACGACTACGGCGGTGCACAAATGTCACATCTTCAAAGATACACCTTCCGTGGGTTTTTACATAACGAAGCGTTTATAATAGTAAAGCATGCTGCCGTTCTAATTCAAGCTACAAAGCTGGACTTTAAACATGTCTCGTTGAATACTCGGAAAGAGATGAAATCGAAAGCGAGCACCCGGTAGACGTCAGCTGCATTCGAGAAGCCAGGAGTTGTGTGGATGCAATTGAACAAAGACGGTTCCTAACAATTTCAAACATTTTATTGACGCCCTGCTCTCTGTACATATCACAATTACTAATATTTTATGGTTCTTCATTGTGGTTTTTGCTTGTTGTTCCTCGATGCCTACTCTAATATCGTTTTCATCAACTCCAATATTTTGAAATTATAGTTACTGTTTAGATGTGTAGTTTGTTTTACATTTTCTTTAGCAAAAAGAGATACTGCGCTCCTTTGTTCTGCTTGGTTGTTTGTGTTAGTGCTTTTTCGTTTTCTCCCCCCCCCCTCAATGTCATTCCCTGCTGGGCCTTTAGTGTGCACTGAAGTAAATAAATAAAAATAAACTACTTCCTTGAGGATAACAGAAAGTACTCATACTGACATCCTCTGTTTCTTCTGCCGTGCATTTATTATTGCGAAAGCTTGAATCTGGAGCTTGAGAGCCTTTCGAAATTGTCTCTTGCCGATTTGCGTACGGTGGTTAAGTGCCTGGCAAAAAGAAACATCGTAATCCAAGACTGGGAGTCTAACCTGCGGTAACACGAACAGATGAGCTTCAAAGGCCAGTGTGTGGGAGCGCGAGGCTATTTTTCGACATGGCGTTTATTACACTGAAAATGTGTTATATTTGTATGAACTATTTGCAAAGTTCTAGGAAGGACATCTCAAAAAGACAAGGCAACAAACACACCACAAGACGGGAGGTAATGCAGAGCACCTGACCAAGTGGGAATGCCACACCATTTCAAAATCGGTTTGTTCACACAGTTCCCTCAGCTGACCAATCATTTGGCAGAAGTGAGATTTCGTCGAAACAAATGATTCACAGTGCCGATCCATCATTCTAGTTTTTCATAAGCTCTGCTGTCTACTCAGAAAAAAAAAAACAGCCGAACACGCGACGTGTTAACCTGCACCAGACTCGCGCTGTACACTAATAATAATAATAATTGGTTTTTGTGGAAAGGAAAATGGCGCAGTATCTGTCTCATATATCGTTGGACACCTGAACCGCGCCGTAAGGGAAGGGATAAGGGAAGGAGTGAAAGAAGAAAGGAAGAAGGAGGTGCCATAGTGGAGGGCTCCGGAATAATTTTGACCACCTGGGGATCTTTAACGTGCACTGACATCGCACAGCACACGAGCGCATTAGCGTTTTTCCTCCATAAAAACGCAGCCGCCGCGGTCGGGTTCGAACCCGGGTACTCCGGATCTGTAGCCTAGTGCCCTAAACACTGAGCCACCGCAGGGGGTGCGCTGTGCACTGCAGATCGTCGTCTTCGTCAACTTCCTTCTGCTCCGTCCCACGGCACTGACCGCGCAGATGTGTTGTTTAGCATCGATCACAATATTTTTTTTATTACACCAAACTCTATTGTGCGCGTTTGACATGAAACCTGTCTTTGGGCTCACTAGGGAACTCAGAAATACGCAGTTGTGGTATGCCCTTCCGAAAGGCATTCGAAAAGATTTACCATTTCTTATTCAGCTCAACGGAGATTGTTTCACGAATCTCGACAGTGTTCCGCATACGGGAAAGGGCATCGAATCAGGAATCACGTCACGTTTCGTTTTCGAGTGCGGGCCGAACGTGACGTCTTTCAAGAAGGCTTGCACTCCCCTTGCCGTATAAAATTGACTAAAGGCTGCGAAATAAAGAAAAGAGGCAGTGAAAGAATCGACTGCATGATAGGGAGACCAAATTTAATTTAGCGCAATGACGCTCGTCTTTTAGAGATAGCTGGGCTGCCTTCCAGTAAAAGATTTTTTTTTTGTTCATTTCAGATAGAATTGCAGCATTCAGAAAAGCAATATGAAAATTGAATTTAGAGGCGAAACCTGAGCAATGTTTGCTTCTCTTATAATTTTTTTTTGCCTACTTACATTGCAATCGATGATAGGCTCAATTAAACTGGTCAACTTGGCCGCAATGCGGCTAAAGTGACGTATTTTGAAGACTGACTTTAATATTCACAGCATTTAATATACCATTGCGATGAGAATTTGTCATAAGAAAACTTTTTAAAGGTAATCAGATACTGCGCAGAGAAATTGTCTTTCTTAGAGGCCTAATTTAAGGCGGACACTTGGGCGAGAGTGCATGCGTGTTGCTACGTATTGCTACGTAGTGATCACCAACGTATCACTTGTGAACCTAGAATAACGGGACGTAATAATAATAATCTTTATTAAGCACCCAATAAAATCAGTACAGGAAACGGCCCATCTAAGCCAATAGTGGCTTGTGTGGCGTGGCCCGGCATCGTCAGCTAAGCGATGTGGTTGCAGTATACATGCACATATTTAAAAGCAATAAAGAAAAAGGAAACAAATAAGAGTTATGAACGTAGATCAGGTTTCGAAGGCATCGAAACAAAAGCATAGAGTGATGACGACTTAACTGCGACAAACAACAGGAAAATAAGTACATACATATGTATTACAACATGTGCAATAGACTCTTCAATTTTGGCTGAGAGTCGACAGAAAAATATTCGTTTGACAAGCTATTAAATATCTTGAGCACATACACACAGCGTTTTAGAGCTCCGTATCTAGTCGATATGCTAAGTACAACAAAGTGCATTTCTTTGCGCAGCGGTCACGGGGAGACGTGCGGATGCTTAAATTCTTCCGTCCAGAAATGACGCAGCACAACCGTAGAAATGAATAAAGATTGAAAGGACGGGAAACCGAGATCATGAAAAATGTCTTTGTTCGATGATGTCGCGCGATTATAAGCCACACTTAGTCGACTGCCCTCAAGGCTTACATTGCACTCTTTGCCTACTTGAGAGCGACTGGATTGAGTGACAAATTGTGAAGAGTTGTGCGTGTGTGTGTGTTAAGCCTTTTTCCCCTTCTCTCTTCCTTCTTTTAGCCCCCTAATCCCTCTTCTCCAGTTCAGGGTAGCCAACCGGAACCCCTTTCAGGTTAACATCCCTGCCTTTTCCTCCTCCTCTTTATCTATCTGTCTATTATAATGCATTTTTTAAGAGGTTATCAAATCTGTATTGCCAACGTGTTGGGAGCAGGAAGCGATAACTTTTATACCATACCTTCAGCTGCTGTATGCAAGGAAATCTTCTGTAATTTTTTTATGGTGTGAAACGGCACCAAGCTTTTAATGTTAAACAGCAAGCATGCAACAGATCTCAGTTTGAAGCATACATACACCCCATGATTATGCTAAGACAAGTCACCATCGAAATCAATGCCGAGATACTTAACTGAGTTTGTATTTTCGACAGGAGTACACTTACAGGATAAGCAGCCTTGGGTATGAAGAGACACTGGTATGACTGTGGTTCCAGTCTTCAGGTGACTTTTGAAGCATATAATTTTTTTCTTTTTTGATTGACGGTAACTCTGCTTTTAAGAAGCCAGACCATATAGCTTCATGCACCGATTGCAGCAGACATTCAACTGCCTTTTTTTAATTAAAATGCTTTGTTAGAATGACGATGTCGTCCGCATACTGGTGTTGTAGAAGTTGTTAGGGTAATAAGTGTTCCGCAGTTCTTAACTACTGCCATGAAAAACAGCCTCGAGTGTTAAGCCTCATACAGCAAAAGGTATCTCCATCGTTTTACTTTTGCGTCATGCCTGTTCGCTCTTCCTCTAGTAATAGTTATTATGGATATATCATTACTTTCGTACGGGCGAAGAGATAGTTGCAGAGCAATGAAAAATAATTTGCAGTGGAGCAATCTTTCTTCTTGTAGAATAACGTTTACTGAATTCGTTGTGACAAACATTTCATGACAAAAACAGGATTCATTGTGGAAGTTAATTTAAACAGCCACTTTACGTTTCTAAACGAAATGACCGCACTTGTGAAATTAGGGAGTAAAGGGCCAGGAGGAACTTGTTTGCGAATTTATATTTTATAAAACTGTGCAACAATTCTCTGGCTGCTTTGAATGGAACCGGCCTTCGGAAAAGCAATGCGCTCTTTTTACGAAGACGTGTATTTTTGCCAATATGTGATTCCTATGCTATAAAGCCTTCGGGCAATGCGGGGAAATTCTTTAATAAAGAACGAATAATGGGAAGCAATATAAATATGCGAACGTGCTGTGCCGCACATCTTGTTCCTGAAATAAGCAGTAAATGTGCGCAGAGTGTGATATTAGATCATTTTCTCAAGTTATTCAAGCTACGTTAGCATTGATGAAGCCATACTGACTCGTAAACTTACTCAGCATCTCCTCAGTTTCATAATGTAGAAGGAATTGCTGCTCTCTCATCTCACTTGACCCCTTGGTAGAAGACATACGCCCTGCCTGAATTCTATTCCTTGGTAAATCTTACTGGAGCTTTTTTTTATGCGTTTGCCTGCGCTCCAGTTTCCAGCGGCCTTCCTGTCTGTATAGACTTTTTCACTGTTCCCAGCTTTGAGGGCGCTTGCGTGTTGGACTGTGCTGTTCATGCGCAGTAGATGACTGTATCAAATCCGACAACCAGAACGCTACTGCCACAGTCCAGTGGTAGTATGACCAAGTTTAAACCGGCAAATGTGAAAAGGTCTATATGCATGAACTTTTGGCTTCAAGAAACATACTAAGTGCATTGATACGTTGGTACAAGAAGCAGCTTTGCAAATGTGTTTCGCCAATGCTTGTGTGATTTCCAGCGGCTTAGAGATTGCAACAATTAAGTGAATTTTCTCGTATTTTACCGTGGTTTTCTAATACCTCCTTATTAGGAACACAGTATAGTCTCACACGACGCTATTTACAATGAGACCTAACGAAATAAGCCGTGAAAATGCATTCCTTATTGAACTCACGTACACGCTTGAAAATACAAAATACGGCCCACACAGGCAGAAGAGGGGCCACATCGAGCAGCATTTGTCGTAACATCTGCAAACAGCAGGAGAAACTGCCTCGAGCATTCATAGCTATTGTCAGTTCTTCCGTTCCCGTCACACCGAGTTTCTGGGAAGAGTCGATCGTTGTTTCATCGGAGTAAGTCCGTGTAACTGACCTGAGTCAGATACAGCAGGCGCCTACGCTTCCGGCGTCCACTTCAGCTCAGCGCATGTCACGCGAGATAAGTACTCGCTGACGACACATGTCGAAAGAGCCGCCCAGAAATAGCAGGGTACTAGCAGAGGCATTTCCTACAAATAAGGGTTACGATTCGGAAGGCGGTAAGTACAATGTTTCTACCCACGCGCTGCCTCTCAATAAGAGACTTCCAGGCGAAGTTCCACAGCTGCTCGGGAAGTGTCTCCCTATTAAGACTGCAGATATTTGTGCGTTGTTCTCTGTAGGAAAATCTGTTTAGCACCGCCTTTGCAGTTAGCTCTTCCTACATTGTAACCTTGCTGCTTAGTATCTGCATCCGCCGCTACAACATTTGTTAGGGGCCAATTTTCATAATTGAGATTATTGTTATATGTTTCGAAATTGTCATTTCATAACATTACAATACGACGCACTGTTGCTGAGCATACAGCAAAAAAAAATAAGAATGTTCGCATTCAATAAAGACTAATTTCTCTCAAGTTCTTTATCTTCCTTGATGCTCTTATATCAATCATCGTTGTGGCGGACAGTAGAAAGAGGCTGTAACGGTAGTCATGAGTGATAGCAAGCAAATTATGTGCTATTCTTAATATATAAACAGGAAATATTGTGCGAAAGCAGTTTTTTGCAGGTGGAGAACACCGCCGTGTATCTGAAAGCGGGATTGAGACGTCGACTGACCCAAGGCGCCAGTTTGCACGTATTCAACTTTTTCATCGGCAATGCCGATTTTCTCAATGTGCGCAGGCGACCTATGCTCCAGTGCCGCGCTTTTGCATCAGTGTTGTAAACTACAACTCGTATTACTGTACGGCCGTGTTAGTTCCATAACATTGGGCACGCCAATGCACGCAGCCCACTACCGCCACCTAGCTGATAGCGCGAATATTATTTTGATAGCAGTATTAGTTGAAACCACCGCGGTGGCTCGTCGTTATGGCGCTCGGCAGCTGACCCGAAACACGCATGTTCGATTCCGACCACGGCGGTCGAATTCTGATAGAGGCGACATTTTAGGGGCCCGTGTGCTGTGCGATGTTAGTGCGCGTCAAATTGCCGGTTGTCGAAATTTCCGGGGCCCTAAACTACGGCGTTCCTCATAGCCTGTGTCGCTTTGGGACGTTAAACCGCCATTAACCTTGTAGTATTAGCTGAAGAAGACGATGTGCAATGCACAGCTTACTAAGGAGAAGAAGAAGAAGAAGAAGAAGCGAGACAGTGTGTTGCAGTTTGACACCAGGCGTGATCGGCTGCAGTGATAGCATGGTGCTCTCGCGCACTGGCCAGCAAAGCTGATCTGTTCGGGCCGCCCCTTGTTTGAATCGAAGTCGCGAATATTTATTCGATACAGTTCTACCAAATTATTTATTTCATTTGGCACGAACTCCGAAATGTATTGCTGGGGGGTTACGTATCGGAATAGGGCTTTCGCGCTATTACTTGACGCTCTAGCGCAAAGAATGAATGCACGTTTTCTACAGTGTGCATTTGACTACCCAATGAGCAATTCAATGTAAACAGCCGGCCAGTTATTTTTCAAGATACTTTACAAAAAGTCGTGTGCTTTGATGCTTATAAGGAGCAATTAAGGCAGAAAGAATTATGATAAGCCATGTAATCTTTTTCGAACAAGCTTATATATAAACAAGCAGTTGGAGGCAAGTAAAAAAAAACTTGTAAATCTAACGGCAAGGCAGTCTTGGAGTAGGGCGCGTTACAAGTTCGAGCCCCTATAGAGGGGCTTTTAAGTGCAGTTATAATAATTACAAACACGATACCCACTTATGAGCAGTTATAACTATAGCATAGAAGAACGATCATGTAACTAGGCAATAAGAGGACCATATGAGCTGAGCTTTTTTCACGACAAGCAAAAACAACAGAGAGTAATTATAATGAACGCTGAGCAAAACCTTTATTTGCATACCATTTTCAAACCGCTAATAGCACAATTTTAAATTTAAAAATCAAGGTCAAGACACAAAACAAAGAAGGTAAAGTTTGCAAACGCACTCGGTTCATGCGAGGATAAGCCTATGTTTGTTCCCAGGATGGTAGTTGTGCCTCTAGTACATGACTTAGACCATCTTCCTGATGAGTTTAGCTGACATGTGCCAAAACGATGCGAGTTTAACTTCTGTGTTTGTAAAGTTCGATGGTTTGTAGTTATGTCTGTCGACAGGGTGTAAGCGAAATTGGCGCATTTTTTGTCGGCAAACTCTCAAAATCTATGTAAGCGTCTCTAGTTAGAGGACCTTGCGCTTTTCGCTGCGCACCTGAAAGTGTCGAAAGAACTGAATTTGATCACTAAACATCAGTGATTATATGTACACGCTCATCAGAACCAATCAAAGGAACCGGAAGAACCACGCTAAAGGTCAGGCTAAGGCGCGCAGGGAAGACTAGAGCATAACTATCATCATGGTACCACAGCAGCCAACTGCACGCTTCTGGAGCCTTCCACTACACTCTTTCGGAGAATGTGCGTACCTTTTGGTCATTAAACCCCACATACCAAGGCGTATAGCTGAGAAGTTCTTAAGGAAATGATCTCTTTGAGTTAAGCTCCGTTCGCTACTCACTACGGACAGCTGAAGCTGATTTGTGTGGTTCAGCCGAGGTGGGCCTAAATAAGTGCAAATAGTTTTTGAGAAGTCTTACGAGATTCTCATGCCATATGTTCGAGCTACGCTTCGAGGCTTTCATATTGTATAGTAGGCAGTACTGTAAAATATTCGTTAATAAGGGCACATCAAAACTGGGATCAAAGCTAGTGATGAACTTCATTTTTCTGAAGAGCGCACTCGATGGTCTTCGAATGCGCCCTTTTTCATCAGGTTTCTTGCCTTCCTGGGGTGGGATACGAACAGACAGCACGCTCTAAGTCGACTCGTTTACTCCACCGAACTCTTTGCGTTCACTGTTTCTATTTTTTTAACAGCGCAAGAAAACTGCATGGTTGATGAGTTGTGCACTGAAGCTACGTCTCGGCTTTCGCTTTCGTGTAGCGTTGCGCAAGCACTTCCTGTGGCTAGTGAAAGTGAGCGGAAAATTGAACTTTTCCGAAAAGAGGTCGTTACGCGTTTGGCATCGCTTCTTTTGTAGAGCTACGGCAATGATGCCTGCTCCGTTTTTCTTGGCTTGTTGCTCCCAGCGTCGAAAGTGTGTCAATATTGAAAAGCGCGCTTCGATTATTTCTCTCTTTCGGGTTCCTGGGGTAGGCAGTCTTTGTGAAAATATCTGCAAACAATTTGTGGTGCGTAGAGACATAAAATTGCTTCGTAGTAAATCGCATTTAAAAATTTTAGGTATAGTTATTATGAAAATTGTACTATTTTTCTTATTACTAGTTTATATAACTGAATTGTGCTCGCCCAAAATTGGCAACCTTGTCAGATAATTACTACGACCTCTATTTAACTTCCGCCTGTTTTTATGAATATTCCTTTCATATTGAGCCATTTGGATTGGTTTGTTTGTTCATAGAAGGTTGTGGCCAAGTACTACACCAGGGTGACCAGATCCTTCTCTGGTGAGGGAGTATGTTGTCTTTTCTGGTCACCGAGATCAGGTTCGGGAGTAGTTAATCCACACCTAATTTTTTTGATAACCGGACTATGGATAATTCCCTTAGTGGGGGTGTGAGTGATTATACGAATCAACAAATTATTCGATGGAGGAATAAGAGAATGACTTTGGATCAATCTCTGCATGCGACCAATCAGGGGGCCTGCAATGACGGAAAAGGTAGTGCTCACGTTTACAGCTGAACTGTCCCCCGGGTTGAAATCTTCGGCCTCTGCATACTAGCACTACCTTATCAGAAAGATATTAAAATAAAATCGTAGAGGCAAAGCGGGAATAGATGACTGAAATTGCGCTTCAGTTGTATTTCGAGGTGCAGTGCTGGTGTCATGAAGTACGATGTACCGATGTTTCTGCGCACTGTAAGTTTGGTAATGCGGTTTGAGAAAGTTTGAGGGAAGGGCGTTTAACAGTTATTTGCGGCAGTGGGATAACAAACACAGTTGTGTTGTTCAAGGACTTCTGAAAAAATAATGCATTACAAGTCTAGGTTATGCTACGTGGGCAAAAACTTTGGACGAGATATCGAGTGAGAAAAACGAATTAATGATTCCCAACCCCCGGAGAAAGAGTTAGCGATATCACTACCACACTAACCTTCTTTGGGTTCCTAGAAAATATTCGTCCTTTTATGATGATGCAATCGAGTGTGAGAACGAGCGGTGTTAAAACAAGCGGGCTGATAAGGACACTCAGCGCAAGACACTGGGAGCCCCATACGGGACACTACCCAATCAGCTGATCTGGAATTCACAGAATGCTTGAAGCGTTTCATTAAATTTTTGGAAGCATGCTATGGCGACACCATTTGTATTTTCTCCTGCATCGCAGAATAAACTAAATTAAATAGAGCCAGGCATTCCTTTTATTGATAGTGGATTGTGGGAATGACAGGTTGAAAGTCTGGCAATCAGGGCATCGCCGTGGCCATTGTCTAATAGCCATTAACCGCACCGAGCTATGACGTCTTGAAGGCTACTTTATCCTGTGCGTTTTTGGAACAATACAAAATTGCGTTCGAACGAAGCTCCCTGAGCCCCTAACAGAGTGGAGGGCCCTATAGCGTTGCTCAAAGATGCTACGTCCAAGCTGAACAATAGAGACCCATGAAACGACCTTTCCCGAGTTCCACGCTTCGGCACTTGAGTGGAGCCATGAGAAATTTCAACGCCGACACCAAGGTTCTAAAGGAAATTTTTCTGCTCAACAAATCACAAGAAACGAAAGCACCTTTGAGAAAGCCGGTAACAACTTCCCTTATGCTAGGCAGCATTTGAAATATTTATTTGAGCGTAATGTCCTTTTGAATTAATAACTCTAGGACATGTGATCAGTGTTCCTTAGTTTCTTTAAAAACTAATTGCATTTCGAGGCAAAAGCACAGAAGTTCGCTACCATGTTTTATGCATTCCGTTCTTTTTCTTATAACTCAGTACACATTCCAACTTCTGTTAGGAGGCTAAATGCTATGATAGGAAAGCATAATTACGCATTGTTACTTTAAAAGCAGGCTAAGATTTATCTAGACATAGAAGGAGCACTGTCTTAAGAATATCTTCAGCCGAAGCCGCTGGGCGCATTTGCGCGCCACCGAGACGTGTTTTCGAGACCTACCCAGTGATTTTCTTTTGTACACACACAACGTACTGTTAAAATTTCGAATTGCGGGTTTTACTGTCTCGAAGCAATACAAGGACTATTAGGGTCACCGTCGCGGAGGTCTGGGGTTAATTGAGAGCATATGGGGTTCCCAAATGTTGGCTGCGTTGCACTGTAAACAGTCGACCATGCACTTCGACTGCACCGAAATGCGGCAGTCGCGACAGTTAATCGACCCCGCATGGTTAGGTCAGGTGTCTAACGTCAAAATCAGGCAGCGTGGCATCTGACATTGAGTTTATCTCAATCATTGGCAACCAATGTTCCCAAACTCCATATGTTTCCAGAACTGCGCGACTGCATTGTGCTTCTGTGCCTAATATGTCGCTGGATATCTTCATCGTGCATTGTTTCGCAATTGCTTGGCAAATTCACTTCCCTATGCAGCATTTTTTTGTACACAGAAGGCTAACACAAGGTCTGTCGCACACCGTTTATTAGTACTATAAATACCGGGGAAGACAAGACGATGTACCTTCCGTCATACATTTAAAAATTATAGGTGGAGTTTTTTTTTAATCTGTAACGTAACCAGACAAGGCGAATTAAGAAACTCTGATCATGTACAGGCATATCAGGCCAGCCAAAAGAGATAACAAATGTCTGAAATCTAATCCAAATTTAAACAGTACTGTAACGTCCTGGCTAACCATATAATAGGCGTTCCTTAAAACAAGCCTGTAAGCACACACTATTTTACACACGCAAAGACTTCTTCGCCTGTCCGCGTCGTCGCTTTTGCTCGGCGACAGTGCTCAACGATTGGCGACTACACTGGAGCAGCAACCTCATCTTTGCTGATATTGAAGCACGCCTCTCCTATGACGTGATCCGCCGCACCATTTTCCCATCATAGCGCTGGCCGACAATTCGGCAGCCGTAATATCAACTTCTGATTCTGATTTGTCTCTCACGTGTACTCACCTACGCCTCGGACATTCAATGTCTCTTTCGGAAAATTTTACTCGTTCCTCCTATTCTACTGCTAAGCCATTAATGCATTGCGTGCGCGCGAAATGGCAAATTGTTTTCTCAACTGTGTAAGGCTATACCCGGAACTAAAGTGAAAGGAGGGTTGACGTAATGTCACAACTGCTGGTCAGGATGGAACACAGCTGGGAGCCAAATATAGCGAAGGCCCGTTTTATCTCTAGCGATTTCAAAGCAGTCAGACGCTTGGATACAGAGTGCGCAAAAAACAAAACAAAACACGGAGACCTTAAGACGACATACTAAACGTTTAGTCGGTCATCTTCATCTACGCTTTCATTTTTTGTGTTTTATGTACAAGAGGAATTACAGCTAGCCGAGACTTGTACTCTAGCATTCTTCACGTAGATTACCTGTATTTGTAGATTTCGAGATTAGGGACTTGCCCCGTAGAACACCAGATTAAATGGCTGCAGGACCAGTGAGCGAAAAGCACTGATTCCTTGCCATGCTGTTATAGCCATTGTGAGCATGAGGCAGAAACAAGCCAAAAGGAGAACATATCGACGTCATGGTCAAGTATTAAGAATCCACCTGCCCCAACGGTAGTGATATAATTGCATGGGTAAGAAAAAACCAAATTGCTTCTTGGTTTTCCCGAGATGCTGTTTTTTTCTTTTGGCGGGAGACAAACCAGGGAATTGAGATTGCTATCTGCATCACCTACAATTAATGCCTATAGGCCTGAATTCTCTACGCTAACAACGAACTCCTCACTTCATTATGGAGTGCCCTGTTCCGAGCAGGAAATAAAATATTCAATACCAAGGCAGACCAAAGCATTGCTCAGTTCTGAACAAAATTACGTGTGTACTGAACTCTTTGTTCCTTGGGGCAGCGGAACTGCGCCATTCAAGTTCACGAAAGTCCTTTTGAAGCGCTGCTGTGGCACGAGGCGACATAAGGTAAAGGCAGAAGGCTTCTTGTGTGGAATCAGGCGTGAACCCCGATTAAAAGACACACACGAGGGACTAACTTGTGAAATGGATAAAAACTTCCCTAGCCGCGCTTTCATGCCTCCTGTATCCTGATAAAAGGTATTGTTCCTAAGGTTGATTTATTGACGCGAGGCAGGAAAATAAGATTAAGTTACCCAGTGCTTGTTGCAAAGCGCAATCGAGACGGTGACCGATAGTCCAGCCACCGGTTTTATTTCCTGCTTTAAATTTATAGCCGGCAGTGCCATTAATGGATGAGAAAACGGGAGCCGAATGAAGACGGTGAAGCTACCAATAAATGGACATACCGTAATTTCCGCACTATGGTACGCGAACTATTCATGTGTAAAAACTGAAACTTCATGTCATGCGGACTATCTACTTCTGCGGACTATACATGATTTTTTTTTGCTAAGATCGTTTGTCAGAGGTGGACAAGCATACCGGTGGGAATGAAAAAAGCCAGAAACGCGCCCCGAGTTGGCGCCTACGACATGTTACCATGCCAAATAGCAAAGTTAAATCAGCTCCGATATGCAAGCAAATGCGCTCGTGGTAGCGAAAAGGGGCTGCTTTCCAGTGCTTCTATTTGTGAGCATATGCGGAAAATCTGATTAAACTAGGCAATAAAAACTCGAACGCATTAGTGTATATCTAACACCAGGGCTGGGACATGGAGAACGGTTGCGATGGCTCCGAAAAGATGATGAGCCTTAATTTATAAAAAATATTTTGAACCGACATTAGCCCCTGCGGACTATGTACATAGCGCGGACTAAATAAACAAGAAATTTCGATTTTTAGCCGAAATTTGCCTCTGCGCACAATACACAGGGTGCGGAATATAGTCCGGAAATTGCGGTAGTTCCAGATGAGTTCTCTCCCTTTAAAGCCCTTAGATTTTCCTTTGCTTAGATTGGACCGAGGAACGATGCAACAATGAGAACGCGCTGAGATAGTGAATACAAACCAGCGCTGAATTTATGGTGTTTGATGGCATCGATATAAAAAGACGTCGTCATTAAGAATTTATTGCCAATACTGGCGCTGCCTGTTCATCACCTTCGCTACTTCTCATGTCAGAACATTTCCAGCGCATCTGCGTTGCAAATCTCTGCTTACTTTGTAATATAACTGCGCATTTTTTCTCACTAGAAACTACCAAGAGTGTCGTCATAAGGTGCTCACGCAGGTCATGTACAGTTCCCATATAGAGCGTAGGAGATTAGTGGATAGCGGCTGAAATGAGGCAAGCATTGGGCAAAAACGTAGGCGTGAATAAGGTAAGGCAAATATATGTCTCTGAATACATTGCATTTCCCCCACGCTAGCATCTTGTAGAATTGAATCACGAAACATACTTTACCAATGTGCTCTAGTCTTCTATTCGCGCGACGCATCATCCAGCCCTCAATGTCACCGTCATTGCGCATGGTCATCGTCATCCTTACGCATTCTCCAACTAAGAGCATTGGATAGTTGCAAGTACACACACTATGTGAACCAATATGTACAGTCTTGAAATGCGGTATCTGCAGGTAATACGTCAAAGCTTCCCCCAACTCCTTAAAGTGGAAAAGACTCAAAAAACCAGAAAAGAACCAACAACAAAACCTCTTTCACGGGCGCCAGGAGATGACTTCATGAAATTTTTAGCCGCAGGTGCTCAGAGGATCAAAATTTGATGTTTTTGAATGTGGTCGGAGGACCGACTAGGCATTTTCGCCTGCATCTAGTGATGTTAAATTCCACTTGCCCCAATTATTTTGACCTCACCGAACCCAGCGGTTGTTCGCAGGTGCAACCAATGCTTGACGGCGATGCAGACGACACCATTAGTCTGGTAGTTCAGGTTAACCGGTCGGCCGTGACTTCATGGTGCTCTCTAAAGCTGGCACCGACTGCGGCCGGAACATCTGGTGCAGAATCGTTTATGATTAATTATTCATGCGGCGCACTGGAGTCAATAATAATGATAATTGGTTTTGGGGGAAAGGAAATGGCGCAGTATCTGTCTCATATATCGTTGGACACCTGAACCACGCACGGGAGTTGCAGCTCATTTTTGTGACTACCATGCCGTTAGGCCTCTTTCAACGCAAGAAAGAAAATTGGAGGCGACACTTAAGCTCCGCCTTAAGGTTATAACGCGGCAGCGTTAAAGGGTTAATGTCCATACATGCAGAACTGGTCATTCTCAAGCTTACACTTATAAATCCCTGGGAGTCTTCATGCCCCTCATGGCACAGTGGTGCAGCCGTTAAGCGATGCTCCACTGTCCTGCAATTGCAGATGCTGCCACCGGCGAGGCTTGTGCAACCCAGGTTGCTATTGCCTATAGTGAACTAGAATACTAGAATACCAGTATTCTAGTTCACTACACTATTCCCGAGCAACCTCTCGCGATCAGCCATTATTTTAGCAGTCATTTGCCACGGTTGTCAGTTTTCTCACAGTCCGGCGGCAGGTTGTGATGGTGCCACAAGGTCACGTGACCTAGATGGCCCACCTTGGGTACTTTTCTGGCGGTTCCGCCTGCTTGCTGCGGCAGTCAGGCATAAACTGGCGCCAGCGCCGAAGCTGGTCTATTTTTCCTACATTGGAGTGCTGCGCTGTCACGTTAAAATGGCCCCCAAAAAATTTGTGTTCTCGGCCCTTTACGTTAGACCAAAACAAAACTCATTTCCGATTAGGAGAGTTGCGAACATCAACCAACAAAGTACTTAGGCAGCCGTCGCCAAAACAGCCAGAAGCAGTTGTTTCAGTCAAGGAAAGCTGCGCTTGAATGGGGAGGGACCTAATTAGTATGAACCTTTTCACGCCTATCAAAGCTGAACGTGTTCGTGACGTACCTCAGCACATTTGGCTCTAGTTCTTTGCGAAATAAAATTTGTTGATTGCGTTTTGAGCGGCCGAAATTTAGAGCTGATGGAAGTAGTTCGCCGATAAAAAAAAAAGATATGTGTGGCTTTAAGAGACCGGGAGCGGGCAGAGTGGGTCAAGGAACGAAGGCGGGTTAATGGCATCGTAGTCGAAATCAAGAGGAAGAAATGGCCTTCGGCAGGGCACGTAATGCGAAGGCAAGATAACCACTGGATATTAAGAGTAACAGAGTGGATTCAAAGAGAAGGCAAGCTTAGCTGGGGGAGGCAGAAAGTTAACTGGGTGGTTAAGATTAAGAATTTTGAAAGCATAGGGTGGGCGCAGCTGGCAATGGACGGAGACATGAGAGGGGCCTTTGCCCTGCATTGGTTGTAGTCAGGCTGATGATGATGATGATGATGAGGTGGAGGAAAAAGTGGTGACGAAAAAATCGTTTTGGGGGAAAAATGGCTTCATAGCATTAATCGGGAAGCTTGCGGACGACATAAGCTACCCTGGTAATTAGGATAAAAGGCTACCTGGGAATAGGAATAAAAATTGAGTGAGAAAAAGACAACTAAGCACCAATATTTCAAGTTCGTCAACTGTATTGCACTGCTACCTTTCTTCGCCTATAGATCCCCCGATATCGCGTAGTCATAAAGGCCGGCAGTGTCCCATGCACGCTTATTCTGCCCACGACCGTGGCCAGTTTGTCGCGCATCGTGCCACCTCCGCCGTCATCGGGTGTTGTGAGCGGTCGTTACAGGATGCCGCCAAATGAGTGAACACGCTTTTAATAGATAAATCTTTAGATTTTGTGAAATCCTTTCTCTTCAGTACATTTTCTATCGCAATTTTCTATCATATTTCCTGGTGACTGTAGTGACGTTGTCACGAAGTCCAAGCAATTCTTCTTCGACATCGCACTGGTAGCTAGTCTTCCAAAACAAATCCAGCGATGATTAAAACATCATAAACATATGCATCGATCTTGTATTCAGGAGGAACTGGAGAGTAACAGTGATCGCTTCCTTAAGCATTTGCTTCTCTGATCCCAGCTCAGGTATAATTAGTCCGCAAAAGCCAAAATTGCACAGAGGCATTAAGCCCAGCGGCCATGTTCAATACTACGCGCTCTCGTTCAGTATATATTAGCCACAAATAAGCCGTAAACCCACACTTCCACCACAAAAATCATCATTATGTGTTTAATTATTGTTTTATGTATCGTTGCACGAACGCGTCAGCGCTCATATCTTCATCTATCATTTCGGTTAGTGCCCATGATATCTTTCTACAAGAAAAATTCTTTAAGGTTGGTAAGCGTTTTAGCCCAAGTTAATTGCCTAGAAGGTTGGACACGCAAGGTCAGACACAATTTAAACGATTATAATTAGTTTGTTCCACCCGCACAAGATTAACAAAGCTGTCTTCACACTGAGGAAGCTTCTGAGGATGATAAGGTACGATTTAATACTCTCGATCCCCATGATAAAAGCACTGAGAGGATACCGATGAACCAAATGTCAGCGGAATTTGTTGTTGCCTGAAAATTTAGGAGCGTGGCCATCTAAATGAGATAGGTGCACTAAATGACAGCCACATCTCCTTAAAGGGAAAGGCGGTGACACATAGTTTTCAAATAAAGAAAGTGCACGACAAATAGCTTCGACAGTTCGTGCATTTTAAAAATCAAGAAAACGTCCCCAAACCACTCCTTCACTCTCGTCTCGTAAGCTTCGTATTTTTTTTTGGGCACCAGTTCGCAAAATCGGTGCGCCTTTCTGAAGAATTCCAACCTTTTCAATAGGTCATGTGCAGAGAGGTGCCTTTTTCTTTGCTGATGAATGTTATGATTAAATACTTCGACTGCGCTTAAGTGCCCAGCGTTTGCGCCCAGAATTTGCAAAGTGCGAACAAGCCTCCTGTAAGATAAGCTGCATAAGACTCTGCAAGCTGCAGACTGGTTTGCCCGTTTTGGATAGCTGGGCCTGGATGAAAGAAATCTCCACCTTTCAGCGAGTACATTCTTCGTTGCTAACGAACTGCGTTAATTAGCTACCACCAATCACCGAAGAAGTGCCGACGCAAACACGACGAACCTTTTCCCGCTCTGATACGCGTCTCTTCCCAGGGAACTTGAGCGACACACGTGCGGGAAGCCCGGAATCTGAAAGGAACACTCAGCGCTGGTGCTGAAGCGGAACAAATAGGAAAAGAAAAATGTCAGACACGGGAGGAGGTAGTGTCAGAAGCAGCTGCTAACAGGCGAGGTGTGGATGCAGCAGCGTCCTTTATTGAGCCCATGAGGCTTCCATACGTTGAGCTTCATACTTCAGCACTTCTCAGCTGAATGACCACCGAGAACACCTGTACCCGACGGCCGTGGTAAAAGCGCTTGCGTAAGCACATGCCGGTAATGATGCAGGAGTGAGATAATGCACGAAAGCACGAGTGCTCAAGGAATAGGGTGATATTTCGTTAAGGTTCTTTTAGTGTTCTAGTCTTTGAGGCATTTGTCGGTGGTCAGGCAGACCTCTGATGCCAGAGATGGAGAAATGTAGTGCTTACAGCCTGCCAACCATGACGTCATAGGCGACTGCGAGCAGTCGTACAGGAAAGCAAGAATTTGTCGGGAACTCAATCGTTATAAAATATTGTCGCTCATCAGGATTAGAAGGGTGACAAAATGTCAGGTAAACGGACGTCATGATGCGATGAACTGGCGAAAGAACACACACTGGGTGACTGCGCATCAGATGCACGTGCGCCGACATGACTAAACGGAGCTTGGTCGGCAGTTGTTATTGCAATTGGGCCAGTCTTTCCCGAACTGCAGAACTTGTGCGTCGATGAAAGACCGGAGCAGAGATCAGTAGCGTCTGCAAGAAGCATATGCCGCAAATTTCCATAGGATACCACATAATGGGCATTGTAATGCCTCGTAGGGCTTTGTTCAGTCCTGTTCTTGAAGTTACTGTGCTTTAAATCTAAACGAACAGAGCCTGAAACCGTAGTTTATAAAATAAATAACAGAGAAACAATACTGGGGATTAATAACGGTTTAATCAAATTTAAATTAAGTTTCACTCAAAAGCAAAGTCAGCATTCTCTCGGTGTGCAACTGATGCCAAGACGCGTTGCAATCCTCCTCGGAGGGTAAGACGTGCGGCTTTTAAACTGTCCTTATCGCTGATTGAATTATTACCAATGTTAACTAGGGCCAGTATATTAACCGTCATGGACACATAGATAAAATCGGTGTTTGAAGGCCAGAGTCTTTTTTTTAATTTCATATAAAGCAACAGTCAAAGTGTTAGAAGTGGTGGTGGGTGTGTGTATGGTTGAGTGATATTATAATCTCGTAGTGATACCGTTAAGCATTCATTCCATCCTCAACGGGAACGCACCGGGTAGTGTCCGGTGTAGTAGGATCGGAATTTCTACTTCGACGCAAGCGGAAAGGATTGCAAGACGAGCACGGCGAACAGAACGGCGCAGTTGTGACTTTATAGACTGAATGTTATTTCCAGCAGTTGTCTATAAACGCATCTTAACCGATTTATGTGGCGTGACACCCAGCCTGTGCGAGTGTTCTGTTTCGAGTCGGATATGAGCTTTTTTAACCCCTATTCCAATGAGTTGCTCGCAGTGGACTTTCTCGACTCGGTAGAAAGCAAGTTCTTAAAATTTCGTGCTGAACGAACTAGAAGGCATAAAAATTGCAGGGCGGTCCAAAAGCGACTGTTTGGTGGACGCTGTGATGCGGGAAGAAGTGCGTACAGAGGATGCACGAAGAGCAAGCATAAATTAACGATGGAAGGTAAAAGCACCTAAGGCATTTGAGGAAGTTGCATATCATAACCTACTTTCCAAAATGTGAAGCCCAGGAATAAGTGAAAACATAGTATTGTGGATTCAAGCATATTTATTAAACCGTTATCAAAGGGTAAGAATCGGGAAAAGTGAATCGGGGCAGTGTGAAGTTGTGTCTGGAGTGCCGCAGTGGTCTGTTTTTGGCCCGCTATTGTTTTTGTTGTATATTAATGACATTCCTTGTAATGTTGATCCGCCTGTAACAATTAAACTATTCGCAGACGATTGTTTAATTTACACGCGTGTAGCTCGCGCGGAAGATCAGATTAAACTAAATAGATGCCTGCAATCATTAAACTCCTGGTGCCAAAGTTGGGGCATGGTAAATAACTACAAAAATTCTACATACACTCACGTCAGTAAAAAACAGAACCTTATCAGATTTGAATATAATATAGGAGAAAATGCCTTGGTCGAGGTACAGTTTCTGATACTTAGGGGTGACAGTGACCAAAATCTACACTTTCTTAGGAGAAAGCTTCCATATGAGACTAAATAAATTAAATTGGTCGCCTACAAAACGTTTATACGACCAGTTCTAGAAAATGCGAATCCTGTGAGGAGCCCCCACCAGAAATGCTTGAAAAAGAAGGTGGAAAGACTACAGCGGATTTCAGCACGTTTTATAGGCTACAAGTATCACCTGACTGGCTCGGTTGCAGAGATTGTACAGCAGTGTGAATTGCAAACACTGGAAATTAGAAGAATAAAACATTGACTGAAACTTTTTCTCCAGATAATGCAAGGTATTACCACACCGTCCACACCGCCACGTACTTTAAAGCTCGATTGAGGCGTCTACTGACTCAGGGAGGTAGTTATGTGCCTTTCATTTCCACAAAATAACAGAATCCAAAGTTTCCGCTCCTTTTCAGATAAAGGAAGGCGCATAACTGCCTCTATTTGTAGGTGGACGGTGTGCTGTGCGATGTCAGCGCACGTCAAAGATCCCCAGGTCGTTGAAATTATCCGGAGCCCTCCACTATGGCACCTATTTCTTCCTTTCTTCTCTTACTCCCTCCTTTATCCCTTTCCCTTACGGCGCGGTTCAGGTGCCCGCCGATATATGAGACAGTACTGCGCCATTTCTTTTCCCCAAAAACCAATTTCACGCCAACACCTACTCACAGAGAGATTGAGAGTCCACTCTCCAAATGAGCCAATTACACATCCTCTGGCATTTACACGTCAAATGAAATGTCCTCATAATTTTTATCAGAACATACACCACTGCTAGGGGCTTTTATGACAGCAGTATTCTGCATCGGCACAAAGGGCAACAAGTTCTGTTCACTCCTGCTTCTTTCGTTCCGTGTTGTTAGGACGCTACGAAAATTAACTTTCCTCTGCGGCTACAGAACTACTGCTCCGCCTAGTGTTCATGTCTCGAATTCATCAGCGCAATGTTTATATCACAGAAGCACTGGTTTCATATAATCGTGATTGGGTCAATAGGCCGACGAACTAATCGTGGTAGTTTAAAAGCATCCTGTCGTCCTTGCCGTTAGCGGTAAAAATATGAATATAACTATTCATGGTGAAGCAGTCTAGAAGACATGCACCTCTTCAAAAGGGCCAAGGAAGAGAGGAAGCAATCATTATTAGTAACCTGAGAAAAGCGCTGTGTGCTCAATGCCGTAGACGTATGCTTCATTACGGCTGATTCTTATGCTGCCATTCCTCCACCTTTCTTTTCCGTGTCTCTCAAAGTGTGGGCGCACTATTTGTTCAGTGCACTGAAGATGTACTACTGCAAGTCACTGCATCCGTTTCTTGCGAAAAGAACTGCATTTTTGCTGCCTGCGGCACTAAAGGACAAAGACTCACACCATTGTTCCCCTGACAAATTGTCTCGACATCGAGAAACCGGATGCTAGCCACGAACCAACCACAGATACTGTAACCTAACGACTGCCTTCACAAATAGCCTGTCGGAGTAGCGCGGTTACTAATGACATGCGACCAACGAGCCATGATTCCGCCTAGGCCTTTCTGGTTCCTTCCGGGCCGGTACGTTCTAGAAAAACCACGCCGAGGAGGAACAGATGATTACGATAGAACGATTCTTGCAGGAATCAGAGATCCAGAAGGGCACACTTTTTCTAACCGCGTCCTTTAATAGGCTGATTGCTTGGTTCCAGGGTAATTAGGCACAGGAAAAATGTTCTCTCCATCGCAATGCAATGTCCTTGCAGCAACTAGCCAGAATTGTGAAATGCTTCAAAAAATATATTGTCTCTTCAGCCGCAACTACTTAAACTTATGCGTTATTAACGTGTGCATCAAAAGAGCACCGAATAAAAAAATCAAATGCCTTACAGCGCAAACTCTCCTTTCTTTCCTTTGCACTGACGAGTGAGCCTATATTCTGATGTGTTATGGCGCTGCCGATAGCGATGCTCTAAAAATGGTTGTGAGGGGTCCAATAGCAGGAATTTTTGCATGTGCACTTAAACTTAAGGCAAGTTTATTTTTCTTTTAAGGAAGGAGGAGAAAAAAGCTGTACACACAGCTTGACAACCTAGACAGCAAGACAACCTTGCTAGACGGACTTTGATTTGGTTGGTTGATTGATGTATCTGTACCACCACCCATTGCTCGATATCTGGGGACCTCAGATTGAATTCCTTGCAGCTAAGTGTCATTTTTTATAAAGTAGAAAACGATAAGCAACCTTCCAAATTTCTGATAATTGCGAGTAGATTTTCCTTTTTAAGCCAGAAAGGAAGTAAATCGAAAGCAAACAGCTTCCTGTCCTTGTTTTCTTGCTCTTGTGCCTCTGTCTTCCTTTGCGCTTCACTAACCTGCCAAGAATCTCCATTTCTATGTACAGTTGATGCGAAGCCTGCAAAGAGCGATTGGCTGGCGCACTACCTTTTCTCATAAGTCGACACCTTTGCTCCTTTTATGAGTATTTGAGACAAATTTTGCTCGAAAGCAAATTACACAGACCAGCATCTACTGCAGCTGGAACCAATTATTTGAAAGCTATGCGCTGGTGCATAATCTTTTATTCAGTGTTTGATGCGGACAGGTGTAATGCTGTAGGACATTAGAAGCCAACTGGACTTTGTGAAAATACCTATTAGCCATAATTTTTTTAAAGGAATTAAATTTAAAATGTTGGTATGGAGGCTGGCACTATATCTCTTAAATGCGGGTTCTGTTTAGCACTTTGAAGAGCTCTGAAGGCATTTTAAGATTCTCTTTCCTGAGCGACTCAAAAAGAATATAAGAATGCGAGGCTTTAAAAAAGATATCGTTATTTAGATTTCTAATAATAATTTTCATTTTAGGTGATTGTACATAACGATACAAAAGCGAGTCGTATGACAGCAACTTTTAGAAGGCTCACGAGCTAGCGCCATGAATTAGAGAACAAGAGCAAACTACTTTTGGTTAGAATTTATTCTTATAACATTATATGGATGAAAGCTACAAAATAATTCCAGTTAAGCTGTTAGCTAGCAATCAGATAACATTCAGAGTCAATTCCTCTAGGAGCGGCCTTATATTTTCTTAGATGATTACTTACACACAAAATAGCTGAAGTTGAGTAAATTTAACTTCAAAGAACAACGAGCACTGTGTCCGTTCCATTTTGCTGACTTTTTTTTTACTGAAACAGAAACAAAATTTGCCGCGCATTCTGAACTATCGTCAATATTCTTCTTCCTACTTTGTTCATCGCACTAATAGTTGCGATGTCCACCTTACAGGGTATAACTTTCAAAACATCTTCGAAAAAGCACATTAAGCTTGTTTGCAGAAAAAGCTGGGTATTAGTGGCAGTAAATATTGATGATTATTGTTTATTATCAAAGATGAGCTATTGTTCTCGACAACCACTTATCGTAGCTGCTGTTAGCTTTGTCGTAATGCGAGACAGGCATTCCCGGTCGACTCGGTGCCGTAGAAAAGCCCTCAAAAGAAATTGCGACGAGCGCCGGCGTTCTTGAGCAAATCGTTGGGATGAGATCAGATCAGATATATTAATCCCATATGTTACCGATTGCGAGGTGGCGCGGAGAAAAAAATTTACGTTTCTTTCAGTTTTGTTTTTGTATTGATGCAACAATAGCAGTGAGAAAAGATTCAGCACTATTATTTTGATGAGGACGTTGCCTTGAAAGACTGTTTTACTTTCAGAAAACACTACCCTTCCTTGGGCACATCTCTTAATAATGCCGCTGTAATTCAGGTGAAGGGAGACAATGTAGCGGACTCCTCTCCGGGCTGCGATAATAGAAGCGGGACTCTTCGGAGTGTGAGTACAATTGGGTTGAAGATTGCGCATCACCTCTGCCCCCTGGAAAACGGGCCTCAATAGCATGATACGGCGAATGCGCAGATCATCTTTTGCCCATTCCTCATAGTTGTTACACTATTACAGAAGCTCCGGAAAAATTCGTCGGAAATACGCCAGGAGCATTGGATACGAGTGTTTGTCGATTGTAGTGCATGTTGTATGCTGTTATTGCTAGATAAACTTACTTAAAAATTTGGGGGTGGGGGGACAATTCAAAAAAGACAGACGCTCTTATATTAGTTTTTTTATTATTCTTTGGCAAATTCACTCTCATTCTTTTGACATTATGTTTAGAAGGGAATGATAGACAATTTTGCAAGTAGGCATGAGATGTTGCGTTCGTAATGTTGCTCACTATTACCAGGAGTTTGTGGTTCTTTCAGCGTTCCTGTGTGTGGGCGAAAATTCCGAGTTCAATTTACAAGTTGACTCATATAATTGCCGGGCATCTGAAAATTGTGCACGATTACCCAACACTCTGGCTTTTCTTGCGATGATCCTGTCTCTGCAAAGAAATGTTTGATGAAATTTACGAATGAAGATTGAAAGGCGCGCTTGGAACAACTGTTCATCAATACCAGAGTTCTTGCTAGCGCACACAAAGACTACACAGTAAAGAAGGATGTAGACGGAAAAGGTCATTGTGTTCGCTAAACAGAACTCTGAAAATAAACCCACAAGCCCCAAAACGAATATTACTCTTCATGATTACACAACGCTTCCATTTTTGTTGTGAAGTTGAATGGCGACCCCAATGTTGGACAAAGCCTACATTTGAACAGCACTTCTTTGTGCTGTGACTTTTTTTAGGTGGTTTACCATTTGTCTGGAAAAACTCTCAGGGCAGAATATAAGCCTTTCTGACGACGTAATCGAACAACGGGAGCGGCTGGGAGCGCTTGCTCGAATTAAGACGTTATGTGTGCCTCCTTTGTTGCTGCTTCTTCAAAAATAAGGACAGGCAATCGAAGCACTTTAGTATCTCTAAACAAGCTAGTATTTTCAGTTATTGAAGGAGCATTCGCGATGGCTCAGTGGTTACGGCGCTCGGCTGCTGACACGAAAGACGTGGGTTGAATCCCGGCCGTGGCGGTCGAATTTCTTTGGAGGCGAAATCCTACAAGGCCGTGTACTGTGCGATGTCAGTGCACGTTAAAGTACCCCAGTTGGTCGAAATTTCTGAAGCTCTCCACTATGGCATTCCTCACAGCCTGAGTGTATTTCGGATGTTAAACTTCATAAATCAAACCAGCCCATACACCCTGAGCTTCAAATCACACATTGCAATTTCCCCAACGCTGTCGTCCTTGAATCGCGGTAAGGCATCACAAATAATATGAACAGGACAGCTGTGTGAAAGTCTCGCCGTCATTTCTTCCCAGGCGCTATCTAAAAATTCAAGAGAGGGGGGGGGGGGGGCAATTTGTTGAGCAAAACATCGGTGAGACGAAAGCCTTTAGAGCGGTGTTGGTGCTTGTGTCACTGAAGTGTGGTTAAGGTTTTAATTAAGTACACAATTGTTTTTGAATCTTAAATACTGGAGACACTGTAAGGTGTTTTGGTCGCATCCGTCTGATTCGATGCCTTTCTGCGAACACTCTGCAGCGTCCTAGACAAGGAGAACTACATAAGCTTTGGCAGGAAGTAGCATAGTCGTTAGCACGCTCGGCTGCGGAACGGAAGGATGGTAAGGCATCGAGTTGAAGGGCGTAACGGACGGACGCGAGCATGGGCCATTAAAGGCCTTCGCCTTAATACAACCTGCTGACATGCCTGTGGCATTGGTAACGCGACAGCGTTAAGGGTCCCGCTCAGCGGAGAACCTGAGGTAGCTCGCGTCATGACAAGTGTGTGCGGAAATACCACATTGGTCGAGAGAGCTGTGACGTCACATGTGGAGCTGCGGTATCAAAAGTGATTAGAATATTAGTAAATCGGTCTTTAGAAAGTGGCAATATGACTGAAAAGTCATGAGGACATGTGGAATATGAAATAAATGAATTGCGCTCGAAAGCAAATGGAGGCATTAAGTCCGGAATGTACGCAAGCAGTGCGAATGATTGGCCCGATATTGTAAATGTACTGGAAGATGCTGCACCTTCTAAGGATTTGTAAATGTATTGGAAGATGCTGGACCTTCTAAGAATCAGTGTGAAGCCATCTTTTTCCAATGTTGGGCCAGTTACATGTCCTGCTTGGGTAGCTCCTGGCTCTTGAGTCGTGAGTCAGACACGCTACCTCTAAGTCACGCAGGCTTCTTTTTCTTCATTGCCTATACCACGCAGGTACGTTCGTACTGATCAGTTAAAGCGGTGTTTTATGTGTTTTCTGATTTTTCCCACAGAACCGAAACAGCGTCCACGCTCGTGGAGGAGACACTGACGTGACCCACTAACGCTATCGCGACATACCTTTAAGGCGGAGCAAGTTTCGTCCAAATTTTTCACAACCATCTAAGAAAAAAATTGTGTCGCCGTACTCATGCTATAGTTTCACAAAATCACTTTTCGATATTTTCAGCGTAGTATAACCAAACACTCCGCGCAGGGCAGGAAAATAAAATTTTGTTTATTCATGTGCAAATTGATACGCGCGTGACACTGTTTTTTATGTTCCGCAGTGGGAAGCAGGTCACGGCGACGTTGAATGGTAAAAGGATAGCACTGGCAATTGTATTCTTCAGTATATACATTGCGTTACACTCTTCGGGAAGAAAATACCTGGTTCGTTTTCGTTGAGGACTCGTTAAATCCAATGAAGTTACTATTGTGCCGTTGGATGGCTTCACAAGAGGTTGTTTGCATATGTTAGAAGCTCTGTCCGTACTTCTCCCGGGGAAATCTGTAAGGCGCAAGTCCGTATCACTGACGAACAGAATATATTTTTTCTTTTACCGAGTTTGTAGCACAGGTCTTGTCAAATGTATGAGTGGACTCAAAACCAGGTGGTGTCGTGAAGATCTTTCCTTAATTACCTCTTTCGTGTTAGCGGAAATTCTGTTTTGACACTGCGTTAATACTACTGGGCATTAAGTGTCACCCTTTGTCGCTCGGTACCGGAAAGGCAAGTTTCGCCAAATTACTGTTGATGAAGCTCTCAGTTTGAAAAAAGGAATTTCATGAAGTAGCTCTATTTGTGAGTGACTTGTTTTCTTTATGCATTTTGTATTGCGTATTGTGTTTTCACAACTACGGCTCTTATCGAAGCCGGCAGTGTAGGTATTTTTATTCCGATTAGGAATCGTATGACGGAAGCGGCATATAAAGCAAGAACAGTTAAGAAAATACGCAGCACAATTCGGGGCGCTCAAGATCTGCTGCCATTTGTATCTCCAGGAGGAATTGGTGCTCGGTCGCACCATTGGTGGGCATTTGTATTGAGGGCTTTGAGGTGTAATAAGCTGTACTAGACGCCGCATTAATCATAGCCTTCTAATTTAGCGCACAAACGCCTACACCAGGTAAGAAACTTATCCCCAATCCTGTTTAGATACTGAAGGTCCCTGCTATTTTCGACCAAAAGAATGGCCCTTTAACTTTTGTGTCCTTAGCTTTTGTAGCGATAGCTACACTGCGCCACCACTTCGAGACTTCAGCGTGGCCATCGTGGGCACCGTGGCTACCCCTGGCCACGTGGTTGGTGACGTGGAGCGGAGCAGCTACTGCTTCCGGCGGCGTGGCGCGCCGGTGACACCGAGCTGCAACAGCTGTGCGCATGCGCCGTGTCAAGTGGGACGAAGATGAAGAAGGAACGCCCAAAGAAACGAAGCGGCGAAAGACTGACTTTGCAATTTGATTGAGCGAGCTCCACTCGGCCGGATGCAGCTATCGTGCCACTCCAGGTTTAACCAGAGCTAAACCACAGCCATTTTTTGTTAGCAACCAAATTTTCTTGATTGGTTCAACTGACAAAACCACTGATAAGCTAATGTACAAGTTCTATCCCGAAGTATTTTCGTCACAGTTACTACATCTTCACGCCTCTACAGATGTCATCAACGGGTTAACACTGTGTGGAGCATGATATTACATTTGATCCTAACAAGATGCTACTTCCTGCAGGGACGTTTTCGCCAGCTGCTTTCATGAAGGAGTTTATTCAAGAACTTGCCGCACCAGCCAGCCCCCTTCAGGACTACGCCGGCCATAGAGCAAGCACTTCAGGTCAATAACCTCCGTTGCGTTAAGCTCGGAACGCTTCTTTGATCTACCGTCCCGCTGCGCTGTTAGCTGCCGCATTTGAAAGCGTGTCACCAAAAGGCATGATTTGCACTGACTTCGTGCTAAGAGTGAGCATACATCTTCTGATAACTCTGGTTAGTTACCTAGAAAATTCTTGCTGCTACGAGAGTCTTCTAATCATTTTTCATTTGAGGCATCGTGGCAAATGCAGGTTGGTGTATCTTCGTGAAGTATTCTGTTTTTTTTTTTATATATGCGGGCTCGTTCTGCTTGTTTGTGCGTTCTTATTCTGCTATCAGATTATGCTGAGGTGACCCAGGCGATTGAAAAGGGCGAATTCCGGCGTAAAAACAGGGGCTTGCAAAACCTCATCCACAGTCGAGTCAGTCATGGGTTCCGATAATTGACAGATTGAGTTAAAGTCAGCTTTTAAAACGTGGCAGCTGCAGCGTAACAGTTTAAATGAAAGCTAGAAAAAAATTGGTGGTGGTTTAGCTCCGGTTCAACCTGGAGGGACGCGATAGCTACATCTGGCCGAGTGGAACTTGGTCACGTGGCAAACCACGTGACGAACCACGTGATCAGCCACAACTCCGCGCCGCCGGCAGCTGCTCCGCACCCCGTAACCAACCACGGGACAGCGTGGCGGCGCAGCCACAGGGTGGCGGCGCCGCCACCGCCACGGCACCACCACGCTGAAGGCTCGAAATGCTACCGTAATGTAGCTATCGCTACAAAACTTGCTGAAAGAATAGCATGCTTAGAAGAAACCTTACGAATGATCGCATGTCTTGAAGACTGTTGAATTTTTGAAATTTCCGGCCGAGTAAGCCGACAAACAATCACCTCGTAATAGTTTTTTCTGTTCATGTTTTCGTAAATCAGGAACATAACAGTAAACTGGGCTCTAAATGAGGCCTTGTACGTTTCTTCGTGGTTCCATAACTTCTGGCCGGCTTTTTAAAAACTCAGTATTGAAACAGTGGCCAGCCCTGCTCGTTTTCAAAATAGTAATAACCGTACGGTATTTGTTAACTTTTGTTTCAATAAGCACAGAAGTCTGTGCCTGCAGTAGAGCATAAAGTGAAGTCGACTAAGTTTGATGTTCAAGGAGCTATTTTCTTCCCAATACTACACACCAGTTAAAAAAACATTTATTTTTGCGAACCCAAAACGTTCTCTCTTTAAATTACGATATAATAAAGGGTTACCTAATAGATTTTTTGTGTGAAGTTGTATTTTACAGTGTTGTTTTTTCAGAAAGAAAATTATACGAGAGCGGCAATAAATCCGTCGCAGAAAGGCACCCGCGAGGCTGATTAAAATTCCGGGCGATAGAAAGTAGCAGGCAGTATTAGACATTTTGCGCATAAATTTCCGCCGCATCAGAAATCAGCGGTGCACTTGCCAGCCTCATTTTTTAAAGTGCATGCTCATATAGTTATTGTCACTGAATATTTCTGAATTATTTCTATCCGCATTTGAAGCACGCAGGAAAGTTCAAGACGGGCGTAGTACATGAGTTATCTGTCCGGGAGGGAGAAAGTACAGATGCGCTTTGATTGAAACCAAGGAACGATCAATATGGAATGGTATGGTGAATACTTTTGCTTCACGATTGTATGAAAGGCCTCGTTCCTCTGTGGGGAGACACACTTTACTTTTCCAGTGTCATTTCTTCAAATGCTTCAGCACTTCATATCGTTTTCATAGAGTAAATGAATATGAATTTTTTGTAGCCTGTAAGCGATATGCAGTGCATTACAGTGTGATGTTAAATGACCGTTTCCTTCTTACAGTGGTAGTTGTTATATTGAGGTTCTTCCACATTACAGTTGAGAACCCTCTGTGCGTACTGCACGCGAACACTGGACAGTGTCACAGGTGCTGGGGTCCATTGCCTGTGCGTTTGGAAGCTTTATATTTGTGGTTGTTGACTTCTTAAAAGAAACGTGTCGTCAGTCTTCGTACTGTCACAAGACGGCATTCTGAGAGCACAACATTCGAGCGAAATTGTCGGTTGATCCACAATACTGATCCACAATACTGATTTTGGCAGCAGCGGTTGCGGCGGTGAAACAGCGTCTTATAGTGCTCTACGCCTACGCAGGTCGGATCCACACCTCCTGATTCTGCAGCAGCGCTCGTGCAGCGACCGCTCATGACACAGCGTTAGCCATCACCTGATTACCCAGCAGCACCTGACTGCCCACCAGCGCCCCCGCAACAGCATCCCTCCGGTCCCACCCCCTCTGGACCCGTATACAAAAGCAGCGCCCCATCGTACTGACAGCCATTTGGCAGCAGCGGTTGCGGCGGTGAAACAGCGTTTTTTACTGCTCTACGCCTACGCAGGTTCGTGTGGAATCTATTTATAAAGTATTATTTTTTTTTTGTTTTTTTTTGCCGCACCACTGCTGCCACTTGCTGTTTTATGATGCCTACAAATGTTGAGCTTTCGAAGGATGTCGACGCGTTTCGAAAGGAAGTAGGCGAGCTGCGCAGCAGCCTTGAGCTTTTTAATGAATTGTATGAAAAGACGAAGGACGAGCAAGCCCACCTCGTAAAAGAGGATAAAGACCTAATCCGAACAAACAAGCAACTAGCTCAAAGAATGTCCGAATTGGAGCAATACTCCCGAATCAACAATGTAGAAGTCAAAGGGGTTCCTACCACTCAGGGCGAGAACTGTGTCGCTATGATTGAGGAAATTGGAAAAAATATTGTGTGCCCTGTCACCACTGAAGACATTGAAGTTGCCCACCGTGTTCCAGCTAAGGAAGATGAGAACATTATCGTTCGCTTTTACTCCCGCGAAAAGAAAACCGAGGTTGTTAAGAAAGCGAAAAAAGCACGCATTACAACAAGTTCCATAGGTTTCACAGCACCCATTCTTGACAAGTCCGTTTACGTTAATGACCACCTGACTCCGGAAAACAAGCGCCTGTTCGCAAAAGCACTGGCTCTAAAAAAGGAAAAAGGCTGGAAATTCCTTTGGGTTGATAACTGCCGTATCAAGGCTCGCAAGACCGAAGACAGCCGCGTGTACCGAATCTCCGGAGTCGATGACCTCGCTATGTTCACATGATCTAATCTTCACTGCACGCAGGTCCCGCTCCTCATTGCTATGTATTACGATCTTGACCAGTTAAAGTACTTTCTTGCAAACTCAGTATCATCGCAGAAATCTATCATCCATTTTAACACTCGCTGCCTGCTGAAGCACTTTGACGATATGATAAATTTTCTAACCCTCGCCAACCATACCTTCTCCCTTATTTGTTTATCGGAAACATGGTTGTCAGCTTCAGATGACGAAATATTTTCGATACCAAATTATCAAGCTGAATACTACCACCGTTCATCAGACCGTCATGGTGGTTCGGCAATGTTCATATCAAACGCCATCTCGTACAAACGTCGCTCTGACATCAATTTTAGCACAGATAAGTGCGAGTCAGTTTCGATTGAATTAGACCGATGTTTTCTTTCCCGTTCCAAGAACACTATCGTTGCTTCCATTTATCGTTCGCCGTACTCATCTCATAATCTAGACAAAATTTATCTACTTCAAAAGAAAGCGATAAGGTGCATATTCCAGCTTAGTTTCAACCAGCATACAAACCAGTACTTTGAAGATGCATGTATTATGAAAATTTTTGACATCTATAGTTTTCAACTGCTTTCGAGATATAAGAAGGAGCTACTTCGTCATACTGATTATTTCGGGAGACTGGCCTCCCTAACGCCGAGCGAGAAGCTGTATAACACTAGACAACACTCCCCGTGGCAGACTAAAACTCCAAGAACAAACTACGGATTACAAATGATTGCCTTCCAGTTGCCTAAACACCTTAACACGTTACATCATAAAAATATTGACATAATTAGTACGCCGATCCGTGACCTTTGTAAACATTTCCTGTGTTTCAAAAATTAGTCTGCTTTTATAATCTTTTCATTTTTCCTTTTTATTCAGTGTTTGCATCAAAAGTTTGTAGTACTAATTTTGTTATTGTGATACTGTTGCACAATATGTATTCTTTGTTCCGCTGATGCCTTTGTATATGTAGGGGCCGAGGGCTCGTCAAGCCTTGCTGGCTTTTTTCCTCGGCCCTTTTCATCGTTGTGATGAATAAATCTCTCTATTACACCGACTTTTGCAGAGACCTGGACAGCATTCTAACTTCTTTAAACAAAGAAAACAAATAAATAATTATTGTAGGGGATATGAACATAAACATTATTGATACCGCTGATCATGCTTGCTCTGAATATATGAACATTCTTCTCGGTCATGGCATTGAATCATTATTAGACGTTCCAACTCGTTGTACATCTGATTCACACGGTTACGCTCATCGACCATGTGTTGTCTAACGTCCTTTTACCTCAAACCTCCGGAGTCATTAGATTCAATATAACTGATCACTACCCGGTATTTTTGCTTGTAGACAGCTCAGATGAAAGCGCTCCGAAAAAATCAAATAGATACTCCTTCGACAAAAACAGATTTATTGATTTGATAGCCAATGTTGACTGGACAGATGTGTTGCAAGAAAACTGCGCTAACGCTTCGTATAACATTTTTCGAAGAAATTAATCGATACAGTTGACGCATGCACAACAGTAACGTCACTGGTAAAATGGTATTCTGCACCGCGAAATCCATGGATGACTAACGAAATACTACGCTCTATTAGAAAAAAAAGCAACCTTCACAACAAAGTGAAAGCGCAACCGTTCAACCTCGCTTTAAAACAAAGATTCAAAATCTACTCAAAAACGCTATCTTCTCTAATTAAACATCGTAAAAGGAGTTACTATGAAAACGAAATACTTAAAAATGGACACAACACTCATAAGAACTGGCAATTGATTAAGGAGTTTTTAAATCTCTCGGACCAAAACGGCAACATTACTGAAATTAATGATGGTACGCGAGGTTTAACTAACCCTGCGGACATAGAAAATGCGTTTAACTCATTCTTTTCACAGCTTGTCAAAACGCCTACCGCTGAAATCACGCGACCCACTCGTTGTCCTTTCTCTTTCTATTTGCGTCCAACATCCCCAGATGAAGTTATAAACGTAATAACCAGCTTAAAAAATACCGGATGTGGCTTAGATTCTATCCTTCCATCTAAAATTAAACTTGTTGCACACGAACTGTCGCCCGTTCTTACTAATGTTATCAATAAGATGTTTAAGTCTGGTGACTTTCCAGATCAACTTAAAAACGGCAAAGTTATTCCTATACTTAAGAGAGGCGATAAATACAGTTTGGCTAATTATCGTCCGATAACTATTCTTCCATTTTTCAGTAAAGTAATCGAAAAGCTCGTTGTTAACCGTCTAATGAACTACCTTCTAAAATTCAGCCTTCTGATACCTCATCAATTTGGTTTTCGCCCTAACTTTTCCACTGAGCTCGCACTGATACAATTTACTGACAAAATTAAACACTTAATTGATAACGGACTTTGGGCGGAAGCTGTATTCATTGATTTTACGAAGGCATTTGATACAATCAATCATCCCATACTCCTTTTAAAACTAGAAGCGCTGGGAATTTGTGGGCCCACTCTTAGTTTACTACGTAATTACCTCGCTAACAGAACTCAGTTTGTACAAATATCGAATATTTTATCCCAACCAATTACAAATATTCAAGGAGTTCCGCAAGGATCTGTTTTAGGCCCCCTTCTATTCTTAATTTACATTAATGATCTGCAAAAATGCCTCAATAACACTGACTGCATTCTGTATGCAGATGACACTACCATATTTTCTTCTAGCGATAACTTAAGTGACCTAACATCAAAAATTAATGCCGACCTTATAAATGTAATGGAATGGCGCCACAGCAATCTTTTACAAATAAACCCAATGAAAACAAAGCTAATGATATTTCACTCAGAATACAAGCGACTTGTCAGCGTTCCAGATGTATACCTAAATAATCACATTATTCTCCCATCAAGTTCTGTAACATTTCTCGGTGTAACGCTTGATTCACATTTAAAATTTAACCTTCACACTAAATCTATTAGCAAAAAAGTTGCACTCGGTATACGTATACTAATTAGAACGCGTTATAATTTCCAACAGCATATTCTTCGCTCACTTTATTATGCATGCATTCATAGCCACCTCAATTACTGTTTATCATCGTGGGGTAACACGTACTATACCCATCTTTCTTCTTTGTGTCATCTTCAAAACCAATCTGTTAGAATAATGACATTCAGCTAATACACCGCATCCAGTGCCCCCCTTTACCGCAGGCTCAATATCTTACCTCTCCTTTGTTCACTCCAAATGAAACTAGGTTTATTAATTTATCGCGCCCGTCACAATAGCACTACTCTCCCTGTATTTACAGGTTCCTGTTTGTGTAACGTTAATAATACTAGATTCGCTGAACAACATAATCTTTTGCTTCCGAATGTCAAAACTAATTATGGCAAACAGTCCGCTTTATTTTCAGCAATCACTGTCTGGAACTCGCTATCCGCAACCATCAAATCATTCCGCACCGAAGCACAATTCCATAAAAACTTGGAAAACTATGTACTGCATAATTGCCTTCAATTGCCACGCCAGTGAAACCTGTTAGTATTGTGTACGACTTTTATTGCCTGAGTGCTTGTTCTATGTTCTCTTTTTGTGTTTGCAAAATGTGTTTTTAAAATTTAGCATGACTATTGACTGTTATTTCAGATCTTACTTTTCATTGCACCTGTGTTCCGCTATGTAATTGCTATCTGCCATATATTTATCCTACTTCAAATATGCAATTAATTACAGGAGGTCCCCCTGACAGTTTCCACTTTGGGACCTTCTTCTGTAATAATCAATTTATGTGCATCTTACCTATGCATCTTTTCCAATAAACTTTCAAACAACAGGCAAACAAGATAATAGAGGGCGGCGCCTTATTTTCCACAATCCACGCTATATTGTTGACAGCTTTTTCTTCAGTTCGATAAAGCATTTCAAATCTTTTTTCGGCTACAATTTGTCGGGCGCATTGTTTGGCTAGTCTTGGGATTGCGCTAGCGATGGCAATGGCGGGATCGATCGAAATGTTACCAGACTGACATGACCGATATCCTAGAGATCGAGGCTACGCGGCCAGGCGAAAGCTGGGATGACACGTGATCGATGAGTGCGGGCCAACGGAAAGGTCGATAACCATCGACCGAATGGGCGCCTTCTTGTTGGCTTATTGCTTCGATGTTTTGCTGAGATACTGTTATAAAGAACATACCAGCAGGGCGGCACCGCTGAGATGGGCAGCGTTGGATGTCGTAAATGGAAATCCCTGCGTTCGCCTTCTGTCGAGTGACGTATTTTCGGAGCTCTTAACACGCTGTTTAGATATAGACTAGAGTGGAGGGCTAGGGGTTCTAGTTCGTCTACATAAATGCATGAGGAATGGCAAATGATAACTAATTAACATTCCCATAGCAAATAATTCAGCAGGAAATTATCGTGAAAAGCTATATCCTTTGAGTCTGACGCCGTGAATTAAAAGAAAGAAAAGAAACAGAAAACTAAGTTTGCCTTGCCAAAAAGGCCGAATGATAAATGAGTAATGCTATATTAGGATAGCATTGATGCACGATAAAGAAAAAAGCATTACTCGCACGCCGAGCTCACGAAGCGGTGGGAGCTTGCGGCGTCCCGATCTAGGGACGCGGACCAAGGAGATGTCGGCATTCACTAACTGCGCCGGCTCATCCTCTCTGGTTAATTAATAAAGGTTTGCTATCACTGCCTATTCAGGTAGACTTGTACCAAATAAAGGCCTTGTGGAGTGCAGAGAACGCGGATTAAATGACGTACTCTCTGTAGGAATGACACTAAAATGATATGCTATTACGACGTTGCTCTTGCATATGCTTTGGTGTTTGTAGAAATGTTTGGAGTACACGCCTAAGTACATTCCCTCGTAAAGGCAAGTTGAAGGAAACGTTTGAAACTACTAGAATTAGCTTTTGAAGCAGAGTTAAAATATTTATGGTTAAAAACACTTAGAAGCGTTGCGCACTTGGGAGGGCTTAGTGCATTTTCATCATACTCTCCAAGGCATCGCACAGAGGGCTTAAACGTGCCTAATACCTCACATTAGGACTAGGAGGCTTTCAAGCCATCTTTTTCATAATAAATTTGTACTATACTCCGTTTCTACGAAACTGCTGCCTGCGAATGTGATTCTGAACCGCTTTCACCCATCTATAACTATAGAAGTACAATCCGCCAACTTCGTCGCCGTGTTTGCTTTGAAGTTTAAAAGTGGGTCTGCATGGTTTCACTAGTGCACACTTGTTCGATGGTTATTTGATCTGCTAATTGCGCACCTCCGCTGCTCCAACTGAATGTGTACACAAAACGATCCTTCCAGCTCAGTTTAACCAAATACTACTGCACCTCGGCGTGCACGTTTCATCATAGATTTCGTTTAATAATCCAGCGCTTCCGCGGCACTTACGCTAGACAAACGCTCGGGGTCTTTCGTTTGACAAACTTTTCAGTGTTCACTGCGATTGTTTTTCAACCGGATGCGTACGGTTTAAGCCAGAACACCGCGCAAGTGATAGCAAGCCAGAAGAGGTGTATTTTCATGGAAAAGCCACCGCGGTGGCTCATTGGTTATGGCATTCGGCTGCTGACCCGAAAAACGCGGGTGCGGGATCGTGCCCGCGTCTTTCGGATAAGCAGCCGAGCGCCATAACCCCTGAGCCATCTCGGCGGCTCAAGAGGGAAGAGAATGGCGCTTCTGATCTCTCTCAGCATGAAATGGCGTATTGAAGAAATAGCCCCAGCTAGTTCAGGGATAAGCCTGCGTAGACCACTCTACGTACTCCACTCTCCGCATACGTCTGAAAAACGGTTCTGCGATCGTTAACTTGGAAGTGCTGCATTTAAAGCCCACCTCTGGCTCAGAGAGACTTGGGTAGGAAGCCGTGTGATCTGCCACTGTACAAAGGCGCGCCAGCAACAATAATAAGAAACAGCAAGAATAAGTGGACGCCGCTCTCCGTTTCGCGAGAAATCCAGTATACATAGGTGCAGATTATGCTACCTTTTGTTAAAGATTGTAGTTATCGTTCAGTGTAAAACTTGATTGGATGCAGGTCAAATGTTTATGGGAATCCGCCGATGTGGAGTAAATTTGTAATATGGGAATTAATTATTCATTCACATCCACCCTAGCGGAGCCACATGGCTACAAAGGAAAGCTATACAGCTTTCTCAGAAACTTCGCCGCACTGAAAAAAAAAATCATCCTGGTGCAAGGTTCGAACCCGGCACCACCGCATCACCTGGGCAGTCGGTCTGCCAACTTAGCTAACCGGGACGGCAAGCTGAAGGTACGGCGAGCGCGAATTAATCAGAAACTCGAAGTGGGAACAGTGTTGGTAGAATGTTCAGGAAAATCCTCTAATGTGGAGTAAATTTGTAATAAGAGAGTAATTACTCACTGGAATCCACCCGAACGCAGACATACGGCTACAAAGGAAAGCTACAAAGGATAGCTTCCCTTTGTAGCCGTGTGGCAGCGTTCGGGTGTATGCCAATGCGCAATTACTCCCTTGGTATGATTGGATGCAACTGCGACAACAAAATACTAACTGTCGTGCAATTGCCACGGTATGGTGCGGCACAAAAAGTATGAAGCTTGGAATCTGAATGTTGAAGGGATTTTGACTCTTCACTGCTGAGGCAAAAAGAACAAGACAACGGTCAAGCAGATTAGCACAAAATATTAATTATATAGCATGTACGCATAAATAGCTCGCAACCTCTTACAGCTTGATGCATACTATAAAGCATATAGCAATAATCTACCGCAGCATTTTGATTCGTTAAAACCAGGCTGATAAAATTGTTTTGTTTTTAGCGGAAGTTCGCACAGCGAACCCATAATAGTAGGCTTAAAAAGAAAAAAAAACAACGACGTCTAAAGTTTCCTTGCTTCAATTTCATACTGCTGACCAGAATTGGCACCATTCTGTTTGTTCACTTGGTCCAATAATTATAAGCGCCTATTGAAATCGCAGCTAACTGTAGAATTTCCTACTTTGATATGATCTTGTGCGTTGTACTGATCTTTATTTTATGACTAATGAAAGTGAAGCATCCATTTTTACACTTGATTTTTGGCCACTTGTGACAACGCTAAACGGTCGTCAATTGCTTTCTGCGGTTCAGTTTCTTATTGTGAGTGCCGAACCGCAACTATACTTACGAAGTCATTTCTCCGCTACTTTTTAATTGTTGGTTCTGGCAGCTCTTTTGTGAACGCGACTTTACGCCTAGTTTGGAATTTCTTTTCAAATTATTCCGCCCATTTCCTGTCATATATTTTTGCTCTTGATTCTATGTACTCGTTTCGTCCCTCGTAATATTTAGCGCTAGTCTGTTTTCGAAAAGTTAAATGGCCTCTCGTGGTCGTCCATCAAACTGGCAGTTTTCGGAGAAACGTGCGAAAGAAAGCGAATGGCGGGTCAAAGTCGGAGCCATATGACGAGCGTTGTACATTATCGCCGTACTGTTCTCGGGGAGCATGCTCATCACGCCATGTAGGTCACGTATGATTGAAGTCCCTTTGCACCACCAGCCATTTTCAACTGACAGCTGCCGCAAAAACTTTTCTGTTCTCTTCACAGGCTCACTGGCCGTAGTTCATTATCGTTTGCTTTATTTGCTCATTGGGTGCCAGTCGTATTGAGCGAGTTTGAATCTTCCTTAACTAATGCCAACGCGATGTGAATGCGCTTCAAAGAGCATTGTTTTTCATTGGAGTGACATACTTATTCAAGTGAAAATAAAAAGGAGATAAGTGCAATCGATGGGTTAACGGACAAATTGCCCGACTCAAATGAAAGATTACTGCCCAGAGAAAAAAAAAGACACAACATTGCGCCGTTATATCCACTTTGTCATATCATCTGCGTAGTAAGATAAGAAAGGCAAAACAGAGATACTATGACGAAACGTTACCAAGCTTTAAGACTTCTTTCTATCGGTTGTATCGTCTCTTGTCGAGGCCTGATCCTGGTCCGCATCTACATGCGGGTTCTGGGCATGAGCGAACTGTTGCAGGCGAGTTGGGGTATTGACTACACGGCGATGAATTGATAAGGGACCCAATTCTGGAGGAAGCATTACTTGGGCGCGGTCACCCTCGTGGGCGGTCAGGACGAGCCATCGCGATGCACACGGACGATGGGGCGGCAGCTTATCAGGAGGAAAGCAAGACAGAAGAGTCATCCCCGAAGATGGCATAGTTGTTTGTCGCGAGTGCTTGCTGAGAGAGCAGCCTGATTTGTTGCTATGCTTCGAGCCCTTATTTGCGCCGCTTTTAACCATTCCCTCCTCAGTGTGGTTCTTTTCAGCCACGCTCAGGGGTCGGGTTTTTTTTTATTGTACCAACTCCATTGCCCTCTCGAGAGCCTGTGCCGCATTCTAAGCTACGCCGCTGCATTCCACGTTGTGCCTCTTTCAATGTTTTGGTTTCGTCCGGAATTAACTGGTGTATTTTATACGGACAGCGGTTGTGCCACTCGCTTCGTGAGACCACGGCTCGCAGACCTCGTTCCCTTACAGCCCAGGCCGTCAGCTAAAATATAACCGTTGTTCTTCCGTGATTTAACACAAGTAACTTACTGCCAGCCGAGAAGAAGCTTGTGCGCATAAAAAAATAATCAGGTCGTTGTGTGCTGCTTCAACACGCGTTTATATTCCATGGAGCCGAGATTTGTCCAGAGTTTCGATGGAAAATTTTCAGCCGACAATGCTTGGTTTTAAGCCGTAGAAAGCAGGCCTCGTTATATAATTAATTATTTATTTATTTATTTTATTTATTTATTTGTACGTACTGCAGCCCTATTGGGCTATTGCAGGGGTGGAGAAACAATGAGCACAACAATGGCAAACAGCAGAGACAATATGAGTAGAAAAAAAAGCAAACGCAAAAAAGGTAGAAGTACTCAATAGCCGCTAAAAACAGTTTTATGGGACGAGAGCGAGTACAACCAGGTAAAGAATTCCAGCATTCGATTACACCGGAAACAAACTGTACTTAAAAGTGTGCGTACGGGCACAATAGGGAGTGATGTTTAGGCTGTGGTGACTTCTAGTTTTAGATAGTATAGCTGGGAATAGATTGTCATTTGCAGAGGTCTGGCAAGAAGAGTTATAATACAATGCAGAAATTTTAAAGACAGCCTTTCGTCGAGCTGAGAGCAGTTGCAGGCCCAGTGAGGAAAGTGCTGTGGAAGGCGAGAAATCCCTACCAATCCTGGGGTACATGAGACGAATGGGTTTTTTCTGAACTGCCTCGATTTGCTTATTGTCGAGTTTTTTTTTGCGGGTTCCAAACAGGAGAGCCGTATTCAAGTAGCGGACAAATTAGCGACTTATACAATAGTATATTCGTATCTCACGCAGCAGCTTTTAATGCGCGACGCAGGTGTCCTAACTTTTTAAGTGCCTTTGAGTTTATTAAATCTATATATTTGGACCATGACATGTTGGGTGTAAAAAGACCAAGCATTCTGGATTGATTCACGTTCTGGAGGGGGGTATTGTTAATTTTGTAAGTAAACACGGAAGGTGCCATTCTGTTAGTGAGTCATAACAATGGTTTTGCGGATGTTAATTGTCATTTGCAATGTGACACACCAAGATCTAAATTCCGAGAATGATTTTTGAAGGTGTAGGAGGTCGTCAAGGCATGTAATTTCGTGTCATAACACGCAGTCCTCAGCATACAGACGTAGGTTAGAGGTGATGTCAGAGGTTAAATCATTTATAAAAATCAAGAAAAGCAAGGGACCTAATGCAGAACGCAGTGGAACTCCTGAGAGCTTGTCTGCTATTCTAGAATTACTTCCGTTGAAAGACACAAATTGAGAACGATTAGAAAGAAAACTTTAAATCCAGTTGAGAAGGCGGAGGTTGTTCAGTATGGTGTTAAGTTTACACATTAGATTCGAGAGAATCACTGTATCGAACGCCTGCCAGAAAACAATGAATATTGCGTGTATTTGATTGCCCGCATCAAGGTTATTGCAAATATTTTGAGTTAGTTTATTAAGTTGTGTTCAAGGGTTGAAACCGTTTTTGAAGCCATGCTGAGCATATGTAATCAATGATGTTATTCCAGGTATTCCATGATCTGTTTCCCACTGAGGCTACAAGTGCCAGAGAAGCTAACATTTTTTTATATGATAAGGAGAACAACCAGCCTCACCTTAAATTCCTTACTCGTCATTTTCCGCTACGTAAATGCTGGTTCATGAGATTCAAAAGCAATATAAATGACGTGGTTAATTTCTAAGAAGCGTGCACTAGCACGGTGCAGCCAAATTCTGCTTAACTTTCCGCTGTTAGGTTTCTTACCCTCTAACTTCTGGATGTAAGACTGCTTGTGTAAAAATCACATTTTCCAATAGATTGCTTTTTTCCGTGTTTCCAACAGTGATTGACGAAATTCAATGAGCGCAGCTAAACGTTGACGCGGGGAGTTGGTTGCTAGTATCTTGGCACTGTTTTTGGAAATATTTACTTTGTTTTCTTATTTGCTCTTCTCATTATACACGGAGCACAATGGCAACAACAGAAGACGTAAATAATAAGAAAGGAAAGAAAACTTTACAAAAGCCGCGACAGATGAATACGCAAACCTTCAAAGTGGTTTGGACACCGCGGTCGTTGCAGCATTCTCTCCGTTCGATAATCCGGACCCCGTTAGATGCCAGAAGCCATTGACACAGTTTCTGAAACCATTATTAAAGTTTCTAGAACTGGTCGTTGCATCAATTTTCTCGTTCCCCATATTCACCCCACTAGACTCGAAATGACGTCGGCGTACGTTCTGGGGAGAATGAGCACAAAGATTCCCTACCCCCTTTTGTTGGTATAGCCAAAATGAATTATGCACCTGCTCTATGCGTGCATTGCCCCTCTTCCAGACAAAATTGATCGTTACTCTGATAACCCCACTGTGCACGTGTTGGAAGCGATGCTGAAAAAAAAACTGCTAGTTAAAAAAGAAAATAAGGCACGGCAAATATCGCGAGGGATTAGGCCAAAGTTTCGAGAAAATGTCTTCGCTGTGCATTCACGTTGCCTCTTTCATCCCACTATACTAAGAATGGTACCCACCTCACTTTACGAGATAACCCTTAGTCAGTGCCCTAGCGAATGCAAGCGGTTCTGCAAGCGTTTTAGTGCGCACCCGATGTACGGAATAAGTCTTGGAAATTCGTACGGAATCTCTTCTAGCGAATTAAGGTCAACGCACCGACTGCTCTCATTTCAAGCTTTCATATAAGCTTTCGTTTGGAAGCTTGCACTCGGGAGAAAACCACCGAGTGTATCGCCCCACCAAGACGTATCCCTTCTTGCGGGCACTGCGCTCGAACCAGCAAAATATCCAGCCATACACGGCGGTTTGCGTAACCCGACGTGGTAAGACAGGAGTAAACAGAGGGAAACTTCCTCAGAGTTGTCCCTGTTTGCTTAGTACGAGTAAGCTAGCAAAGGTAAACAGCAAGAAGCTAGCCAAGGTAACGAGGACACATGCTACCAAGGGAAGAAAGTCGGGAGCGGTTGGTGTCCTGTGCTTCATTCCGAAGCTTGCGCGGCAGGAACAAAATATCAGGTGCAGCCAGATCCACAACTCGTTCTCTTTCAATTCTTTCTCAAGACTCCGCTTCTCCACCGTATCGTCTTGCAACATTTGGTGTAATGACCACAGCTCAGTAACTTATTATTCTGACTTGGACGTCTTAGGATTCGATGAATCTTGTTCTTAACTTGCCACTCAGGTTTTGTTTACAGAAAGTTTCGCTGAATCGACCTTTACATAAATGTTTCGGGTTGTTTACCCAGCGAGGTTGTAAGCTCTTTTAGTGCTTACGGGGAATCTTGTCGTAGCATACTCTGCTTTGAGGGATTCTTGCAGCAGAAATTAATGATGATTAATTTAAAATGGCACAAGTGGAGCTTATGAGACAAAGTTCGCCATTTTGAGTGGGCATTTGTACGGTTCAAGGAGAGCAAGAGCTGTGGTTTTACTCTACAGAAAATATAAGATCGCCCCATTCTTTTTCAGACGCGCGCAGGGAAGGGAGGTGCTAAACAGATGTGTTCGCTCCCGATAGTTTAGTATTATTGCGTGCTTCAAATGAAGACCGTAAGAATGACGTCGTGATGAGCTATATTTCTTTAGACTTACTTTCGATGTTATTGGGTGCTTTCCCTCTGAGTGAAATCGGAGGGTTTTTCGTTTTTTAAATGTTCGCTTTACATTCACTTTATCGCTTGCTCACTACTTGTCTTCATTTCGTTGTTGTTGACCTCATTTAATCAAAGTGAAAGTTGAATTTAAATTCCGGCCAGAAAATTATTAATACCTGTAGGACATTTGTTCTAAACGATAATTTTATGCTCTTGTGAAATGCTAGAGTTTTACTTGGCCTGCAGGTTCATTTCCAAAATTACGTATTATTTATTTATCTTCTGCCTCCTTTTTCTAAGGCTTCACAACTGTTTAAAAAGTTAGTAATGACGTCATTAAACATGCGCCTGCATATTGATGCGCAGAGAAATGAATATTCGTATTGTTGAAAGCAGGAAAGATACGCCGAAGATTCTAAACATGGCACATATGCGAAGCGCCTTATATATAGCTTGAAAAAACTTTGCTCTTTTCATGAAAGCCTAGTGCATTTTCCTCTCTCAGCCTCAAATTTTCCGTCACCATCGTATCCCTTTTCATAATAATGAAGTTCGTTGTACTTTATTATGCAAATCCTTAACCACTAAGTTCGCATAACCTACACCTCATGTGTTCGAGTTTTTCCCGCACAATAATTTTCAGTTTGGAATCTTTGTTGCACATACAACGCGTTTCTACTGATGAGGTTTCACACATTTTTTTTTTTAATACCTACTGCTTACCCAGCACTTAAGAAGAAAAACACGCACTCAGTACACAAGCCACAAAAAGAAAACACATGAAGCTCAGATCCACAAAACAATTTTTCTTAGGCTGCGTATTTGACTACGTGCGAATAAACCACTGAGAAATGTAGCGTGTTCCGGGATGTAATTTTTCTTCTTGGAATTCTTAGGTAGCTTAAATGGTTCATGAAAACTATACATATGGGCGTGCTAAACCTGATACAACAAACTATACATGGAGTGCATACGACATGATGTAACGGACACGCAGACACAGTCGGGTTCGCTGTACGATTGCCAGAAGATCAACTTTATTACCGTCATTTTAAACCAGCGATTGCAATGACACATAATCGAAAAGCGTCTTTTCGTAGAGGTTGCAGTCTGCTATGTTTTGCGGATTGCAGCCGATGAAAGAGCAGGTCGTAGCCGTCATTGCAAAACCTGATTCAAGCTTCCGAACAATGGTTCAATTCTCGAATAAATTTGCCGTTTGGAGGTTGCTTAGCAACGCCGATCATGTGTGGACAAGCGTCTCCAGTTTCAGCGAAATAAATGCAGAACTTTCAGAACCTAATCATTTCCTGCCGCTGTCGCATCCATAAAAGCACTTAAACCTCCAGTTCTCTCATTGCGCTTTTCCTCTTGATGACCTCCATGCAACATATTCGTGTGCCTCATTAAATAGTAATGAGAGCTACTCGCCTCTCTAAGCTTCGTTTCGTTTAACGCAGAGCAGTGTCCAGAGCTTAAGCTTGGACTAAAAGCAGCTAATGCCTGACGTGTGTTTCTTGTTATGAGGGCTCTTTGGCGCCCGGCCATAGTCGCTGCTATTGCAGGAGAATCGGAATGAGGGCTCAGTTCGCGTGTTCTTTGCTTTGTTATTTTTCCAGTGCTGCTTTCACGCCTGTTCTGCGAGGCCTTCTGAAGCACAACCAATCACCGGAAAGCTTTCCGGGAGGCAGCGTAAGTTACTGCGGCAGTCTCTTTTGACATCTCGGAGAGTTCATTTGAGAAGAAGCTATCAAGAGATAGCTTCCCGGAATTTCAAAGAAGAATCTTGGGCATCAGCAGGAAAAAAAAGCATTTGTGTTCTAGCTTTTATTAAAACAAGTATTAATAGCGCACGGGCAGGGATTAAGCGCCGCCGTTTTACTAAAGCTAATGACATCCTGCAAGAAGTGCGATCAGATACGGATAGGCCGCCTCATTTGGGTTTTGCCGGCACTGCTACAGCTACGTTGCGGAGTTGCACTGCATCGTTCGATGCCTCGATCATCACGTGCGTAAGAAGTTCTGAAGGCTCGGGCCCCTATGCGTGGGTTGTACCCGTTCAGCACATAATTATTCTAGTCTTACTAGATGGTTTATAGAGATACTGCACTAACTGGTAGCAGGAAATTCGGCTTCTCTTATGACACACAAATGACAGAATGCACAGCTTCTTCCTGCTACCATCCTTGCAGTCACGTAGGACTCGAAATGTTCAACAATTTTGTGTAGCGGATATTGTCTTCGATTTCCGCATTGCCCATTGCATAGCGCATACTGCCTATTGTCAAAACTTGTGGCCCCCAAGCAGCGATGATGCGGCGCCAGCGCTTAACGGCGCACCGTTGGTGGCCGCAGTACTCGCTGATACTCAATACAATGGACCTTGAAGTGTTAGTTTTGTGAACTTCATATTGATATAACTTCAAGTTCTACATATTCAAACCGAGTTTCATTATGTTTCTTGAACTTCATATTCGTATGCCATAGAATATGCTACAGAAACCAATCCAAATAGTTTTCGGAATCCTTAAAACAAAAATATCCTCGGTCTTAGAAGACGCTACGCATATCTAGCAACGGTACACGCATTGCACTATTTTGTAGGCATCTTTTCTGACCAAGCGCTGGTTAGAAATAAATATATTACACCTGAGCCAAGTAACACATTGAGGCCTCACTTCCTCTCGTGCAAACACAGTGATATTTGAAGACTGTTCTATCTCAGTATGCAAATGAGACCCTGCAGGAAGCACTCTGCGTAGAATTTCAATTTTTTGCTCAAAGAGACAGTGGTTTCAGTAATTGAATAATCTTTGCCGGGAACAATAATTTTCGATGGTTCGTGGCTTTAGGTTCAAAGTAATTTAACCATAATTGTCGTACAACGTGAGACCCTTGCGAATACTTTGTTCTGCGGCAACAGACGGGGGGAGGGGGGGGGGGGGGGTAGATGCTTTTTCCGCCACTTCCCTAAAAAAAGTCGTCTTGCAGATTTGGTGTTGTGACGGCCCTGAAAGGCAAACTGCCGCTCCGTTTTGTAATTTGCCTGGTTGCATTACAATTCTGCACTCATGAAGAGAATTGACGCTGCCAGCATCATGAGCCTCCGGGACATGAATGTTTTCGTGCAGTGGGGCCGCGCAGATGCCCAAGGACCTGCGTGTCCTAAACTCCCCTGTTTAAAATAGTTTTCACCAACGCTCGGCTTAATCTGGACTCTACAATAGAATTACTTTGCCGCTGCTTATCAGCACATTTGCACTTGGGTACTTGCGCATTCGCATCGGTGGTTTCGTATGCTTCGTGCGATCTAAACCTGTGGAAGACGATAAAACGGAATGCTGAAGCGCTTCCCCGGGCCGTTTGTATTCGTTCTCTCCTGACCATTGCACTCCTGCTGGTACCTCGTATTGCTTGCTTTTCTACGTCTTAATAATTAAAATAACAGCAATTCTCACCTTCGAAGTGCGCGCACATCCAATTCGCTTCTATGTACGATTTGTGGGCATCTAGCATGCTGCTCCTGTCCGTCTTCACTTTGGAGAAGCCTTCGTGAATGCGTGCGCAGATCAACGGGGGAGGTCTGAGAGATTGCCGTTCTGTATGTTTCAATTAAGAGATCAAATCTGAAAGCGCGAAAAGCCACTTTGTTAAATTTTTCTCTTCTCTGGCCCGCAATATTTGTTTCAAATTGACAGTCATTTCGGCAGCTCTCGTTGATGATGATAATGATGATGTCCTCAGTCTGAATTTCAGCATATGTATTTTTTCACTTCTTTTCTTAATAGTGATATCTTCATCGTTTTCTCAGGCTTTTTTCCTTCAGAATTCTCGAGCTCCCACGATATCAGCCATAAATATGTTAGCTTCCTTGCACCACAACAGCAGGGAAAAGAAGAGTCAGCAGGATAAAGCGATGCAGGGTCCATGCAATCCAAAGAAAATGGAAGAATGCAGTCAGATTTCCTGAGCCGAATTAATGGCCGGGTACTGAGATAATACAGACGCTGTCGTGGAAGCCCGCGTCCAGTAAGCGGTATAAAACAAAGAAAGGCACCGAATGGCTACTGCCTGAAGCTGGGCGCAAAAAGAGGCTATAAGCAGGATTGCTGCATAATACTTGCAATTTCCGGGGGGAGCCAATTACGTCACCACCAGCACGCCGTCTTATGTGTGGTCAAAAGTCTAAGAAAGGGAACAGTGAGTAAAGAAGGGCCGTGGAAGGGATATGCATTTTGGTGAGGTTATGGGGTATCGCGATTTTCAATTTCTTTTTTTGCTCGCTCACTTCGCACTTTTTTGGTTGTGCACCCTACAACAGGGGAAGTTATCTTGCTTAGAAGAACTGTAGCAAATCTTTTTTTTTATTTTTGGCTTTGTCGGGATACAGTACAGCACTGGACTGATCTCTTTATCTAGCTGATAAGCGTCAGGTTAGATTTTCAGTTCCTATTGCGTCGCTATATAGATTTACGTTCAGATGAAATTTTGATGTGCGATAAAGAACTGCAAGTAGACGAAATTAAAAATCTAGCCTTAACTACCGGACGCCCCAAATAGCAATACATGGCTTGAGAACCTAAAGTCTCATCACATTCATCGCAATGGGAAAGTGTACGTAATTCACGTACTTGTATTTTCGTCAGTGTATGGATTTTTGAGGTCGGCGCCATCATCCGCTGCAGTACAGTCGTCAGAGATGACATCAGGTCGGATTGGCTGCGCATCGACTATACGTTGCAAAAACTGTACATGACTTTGAAAATGTGGGTGTTCGACAGCGTCCTCCTTCGTTTCTAGGATCTTAACTATTGTCTTGCCGAAGCAATTCTTTATGCACTCCGCAGTAATATCTATCCAAGCAAACTTAATCCACTGCGGAGATTAGAGTTATCCAAACTGGGACTTCGACACCTGGTCAGTCAATTGCAATCCGTCTGTAGCGATAACGCAGCGTAAGTAGGACCCCTCGTCCACGTCGTTATCACTGTGTGAAGTGATGGTCTGGCTCGTCGCGTTCGGTCTCCGCAGTCGCCACAGTCAGAGAAGACAGCACGTGGTGCACCAAACGTTAATCAAAGTGCGAACAGGAAATTCCTATTTTTCTTAATACACCCCGCGAACAAGCCGCCGATCATCCTGACACCCCCTCTAAGTTCATGCCTACTGGCCGACCAATCGAATGGCACGGATAACAAAAATGATCAATAGGGCTCCATCTTCCACACCAGCCATCCTCCCTTCCTCGACTTTAAATAAGGAAACAGATGCTCGTATAAATCTTTTCTTTCATCAGACACGCACGGCTGGTCAGAAGTAAAGGTTCTGCGCTCTTTACGAGACCTGATTCAAGCTGTTTTCGAACAGAAGACGATGTTAAAATCTAAAAATTTTAAAAAGTGATTCGCTTCTGCAAAATTGCGCAGCATTCATGCATGAAACTGAAAACTGGCCATTTATAAAAGAGAATGACATCGGCTCATCGGCTTCCTAATTCATCAGCTGTCAAAAGCAATGGTGCTAGTAAATAGAACAGCCATCGCTAGACATAAGTCGCTTTAATGGGTCGTACAGAAATAGGCCTTCCGGAATAGCCTATACCAATGATATAGGAAAATTTTGAAAAAGTATTCCACAACAAGGCAGGAAGAAGTCGGAAGAACTTAAATTTTTTTTTGTGATTCAAAATATTGCGTTGACCAACGTTCTGCCGGCCTTTCCTTGTGTCTGCATTTGAAGAAAAAAGTAAACATACTAAAACCTTAGCCACAGGAGAGGGTTAGTTTCCTTCTGGAGACACCCATACTCTGAACTCTGCATACTATGGCGTTGACTTCAAATTAGTCTGCAACCTTACTTGGCAGTCTGTGTCCACGAGTCTATTTCACGGTGCGCGTAAATAACGTATGCTGTAAACGTACCATAAGCGTCAAATAAAGCCCGATTAAATGAACTCAAGCACTGGCACAAAGAAACAAAAATATTCGCGGTTGGAGAGGGAAAAAGACGTGTAATATTAACACTTCCAAAGAGCGGACTTTTCGTCCTCGATGCGAATACCAGCCGCCCTTATATTCTGGTTTACTTGTGCAACATCTTCGAGTTTTGCAGTTAGTGTTTAAATTGTCTTGTTCGCGTTCCATTTTACGCTGATAGTACATTGTCTAACAATAGGACAGAAAATTCAAGATCTACAAGAAGAATATCCAGAGGAAACATTACTACACGCTTCTTGATTAACTGGCAGGAGCAAGAGGTCAAATTGATATTCTTTCATCTGGAAAAGCATGTTAGCGTTGCACAAGCCTAACAGCAGACACTCCATGCGGGCCGTGGTTGTTTGGTGTGTCGCGTTGGAGACAGTCTCGAAGTGCTACACGTCCAAGCAGGAAGCGTCTCGACATTGTTACCAAATTGTCTTGCACAGCCGAACGGTGTCGTCGATCGTTTTATTCTAGTCGTCGGTTTATAGGACATTTTATGATGCAGCAAGTGCGCGAACGTGCCTCTCTCTCGCTCTGATGTCATTGAGAACTTTCCGCATTCCCCTCAAAGACAAGATCGCATATATAAGTTAAGTAATTAGAATTCCAGACAATCCAATTTGCTTCATTCTTCAGCTAATTCGGCGCTCAAATTCTGGAGCTGACTGATGAAGGCACGCAAAAATTACTTAAGAGGAAATTTCTCCTGAGTACTTGGATGAAAGGTAAATTTTTTACCATGTCTTATTGGCGATAAATAACAAGACCAACTGAAATTTGAAAGAATCATTTGAAAGCCAATTGCATTCATGGTCGTCCTTGGAAGAAAGATGTAAAGAACACTTCTTTCTAAGGAGCCTAATGAAGTCACCTAGGGCAGCGCCATAAAGAATGGGTGAAGGGCATATAGTTTTGTATTAAGTTCACAACCGCAGTCAAAGTCAAGTCAGTCAAATTTATTTTTCTCCGAGGGGAAGAAAGGGGGCAACGGAAAAAAGCTGCACATGCGCAGCTTGACGAAGCCCGGCCCCCTTGGGTACAGTTGAGCAGCAATTCAAGAAAAATAAACAAAGGACGCTCAATGCGGCAACAAGCATTGGACAAGATATATACCTATGGACGACAATGTCAGGGTTTTATACATGAGATGCAAAAAGTAAGCGGCTGACATAATACAATGCACGTAGTACAGGGCGTAGTTGCAGCAATATGTAAGCAAAAATGTCGTTAGCTGCACGATATAAAGAAAAAAGGAAGGGATATAAAATCAGACAGGTGGGCAATAGCGCAGCGGAGGATAAGAAATGAAGCCAGAGACAATGGTGAAGGTATTAACAGAAAGCGGATGCATTACGATCTAATTTTTTGAAAAGTGAGCGTGCAGATTCTGTATTTGTATCAGCACCAACGCGACTGAGTGCGTTCAAGAGGACGGCGATGTGGTACGATAAAGATTGATTGCCATATGTTGTGCAGCAGAAACGTTCGACCCATGAATTAATGTGTCTGGTGTTATGGCTATGACTGCGCGTGTCAAGGTTGAATAGCTGAAGAAAATAGTGATTATTAGTGCGAACAGCAGTCTTGTACTGGCAAAAAAGGCGGAACGAGTACATGGTTTCAATTGGAAGTATGCGATAGGATGCGAAGTATGCGGACGTATGATCACGGTATGAAATATTCGCAATGGCTCGAATTGCGCGTTTTTGACATATTTTTAGTTTATGAATGTTTTCTTTGGATGTGGTCACCCATACAAGATGAAAATAATTAAGTGCAGATAAAAATAAGGCGTTGTACACCATCCTTTTTACTTTTGTAGGTAATATATGCCGATTCCTGCTCAATATTCCCACGATTCTGTTTAATTTGTAGCAAACGTGTTAGCCTTTGTTACAGCAACTGTACGTGAAGCAAGGTGAAAAACATTCGTTTTTGTCGTTCGCATTTCTAAAACCCTTAGATTATTACTTTACCTCGCGCTCATCATTGATGAAAATAAGCTAGGAATAGATTGGTACAATTTTGCCAAAGCAACCAAGTGCAAAAATTTGCCACGAAGTAATTGTCTCATCCTAGAGCGGCAGAAAGATCACGATCCGGTGAGAGGAGGCGATAAGAACGTAAAACGTGTACCCCAGGATTCCTTTGCTATTCTCGCAATATAATTGAGTAGTTACGCATCTGCGCTTCTATCTATTTGAGATTACCATTGAGCGCCGAGGGTAAGCTAGACTTCGGTTGGGTTATAGTATTGCAGTTTGAGAACGAAATTTAAACAGCGCAACGTGTAAATTTGAAAAAAAGCGTGCATCTACAGTTGTGATATAAGGAAAACATCGCAGGTTGCTCCCACAAAGTCTTACCAAACTTGCGTTACAATGGTGCGTCTACGAATTTTAACGTAAAAAAAACACATTCAGCTTAATGACAAAAGCCTACAAGTTGACTCAAATAAAGCCTAATTTGAAGGCTCGAGCAACATTAAAGCGACAGTTTTTTTTAGCAACACGCAGCCACCCACCGACATGCGATGCCGCTTCTGCATTGCCGCTAATGCAGCCAGCGTATACGTCCCTTCAGCTCCAGCTGCCGCCGGCGTCACCTTCGACCTCCCTGCCGTCTACCACTTAGTTCAGTGCATGCATAACACACATCCAGACGCCCTTTTCCAACCAGCTCAAGCTATGAGACCGCTTCGATCTCATCAATACCCTGCACCAACTCCACGATATCAGGCAATGTACGAGCCACCTGGCTTTCCTTGTGCACAGCTTCCTCCTTCGTTTCTCTGTCTTCACATGCACATGCACTTAACTGAAATCCATGCCCGCTGCGAAGCAACCTGGCTCGCCATCCTGTACTTGCGTTGGCTCTCCGACGGCCGCACACGGGCTTACTAATATGATATTGGCCGGCATTTCATTTTTACTTTGTGCCTGTGCTCTATTGTATCCTCTACTCTCATAACCACAGATCATCTCGCACCAACTCCTTGTTCGCGCTAGGCGGAGGGCGAAACGAGGTAACTGCGTGTCTACAGGAAAGCGTCAAGCGCCTGGCTACTGTCACGGTAGCCGCTCTTGCAAATGCCACACCGCCTATTGTGATGGTTGGGATCACGAATGAATGAATGCGGCCGCCACGTTTCTCGCATCACTGTTCATAACAATACAGTACCGCATCATAACATACCGCAGCACACCATATCGTACCATAATATTGCATACGATGTTGTACCTACCATACCATACTATACTATTTCATTCCATACCACATCCTACTATACCATTCCATACCATTCCATGCCATGCCATACCATGTCATCCAATGCTCAATGTCATGCAATGCCACACCATACCATAACAAACCATGCCATACCAGACCACTCTATACCACACCATACTATATACCATTCTATACCATATGATATCATACAATACCATATCATATCCTACCATACCATATCATACCGTAACAAACCATGCCATGTCATACGATACCATAATATATCGCGCTTCAGGCATCATCCAGTTAATACCACAAAAGCACAATTGCACGGAAGGGAATGCAGAACGCTAAGCTGTATAAAATAGATCAGCGCTGTTGTTAGGGAGTCGGTCTCTCTTTCCTTCAGATGTCCCTCGCTAATGTAACCATTTCTGGGAGTCAACATTTTCTCGCCAATCAGGACTTGCTTGCCTTCTTGTCATAATTTTGTTACCTGAGTTTTCGTACTCACACGATACAACTTCTATGCTACCTTTCCAAGAAATCTGCCAGTTGGACGTACCGCTTCTAGCATCCATTATTTATTAACTTCGCCATTGAAATCGAAAGCGTTTAAGAGGAGGTGCTTCCATCCAATTTATTGTAGTACCGAAGCAATATTCAAAGTGTCGTCGTGCTGTTTGCTCTAGGCTAAATAAAATTAATGTGATTATATTCAGGCGTCTGGAACTCTTTTCAGCAAGGCGGTCTTGCCCTTGTCGATTATTTGTGATTGTTGCGATAATAACATTACTAGTACAAAAAGGTAATATCACACACGCATTCCTGAATGATCCCCCGCGGAGAAAGGTTTTTAGCTTTTTCTTTTTCTGCATTTTTGATAAACCATCAAGCATTCGTGATTACCAAGAAGCGGTGCGCATTCGTTATCACAGATTAATAACCTTAATGAAACAGATCAATATTATTTACCTAAAGCATCGTTTTTGTATAACGCATAATTTTAGCGTGCGAAGCTTAAAGCAAGTTCACTTCAGGGAGCTCTTCAAAGAATACAAAGCCCTTAGCTTGAAACAATGGTTTGGAAATAATGGCGTAAATAGAAATCGAACTGGTTGCCTGCTGAAAGCATCTTAAGCAGCTGTTCGGCAGCCTCTGCAGCACACCGGTTACTTTGTTCAGTGCGGATTCATACCTAAAGGATCCTATTCCCAGAATGCCAGTTATGATTGGCGCTGCCATGTACAAATATTCTTTCTCAACTTATTTCTACACCTGGTACAGCTTCCTGTCATGTGTATTGTCTCCTCCACATTGCAAGTTAGTTTGTATAAACGAAGACGCACACCAGGTGTTTCAGTGCCGCGCAGCCCCTCCTTTTTGAACATAGTTTTTTTCGATAAACAGTTTTTTTTACATAATTATAATTGTAGAAGTTTTGCCCGACGTATGATAACAGCCTTATCATGTTAAGTAGTTAAGTGTGTGACTAAATTCCAATATTGTTTGCAACTATTAAAGATAGGCACCTGATTTCAATCAGGCTTGTAGCCGGCCCTATTAATAGTGAGATCAGCTTTTATTACTTCGAAAACGGGACTACGCTCGCCGCTGTCCCTCGAGAAATTTGGGCCATAGCGCTAGAAATTATAGAAAGCAGAGCGCCTGAGGACAGTGCGGAGCGACGCCGATGAAAAGCGTCAATCCGTGACGCACGTGCAACGTCACCTTTCCTGCTTGCCGGGGCAGCGATTATCTCCAGTCCTCGCCAACTCAGTGCTACAGAGCGGCCGGAGCAGAGAATATGACGTAACGCCTGCGTCACGGAGCGACGCTTATTGATGAAGTCGTTCGTTGCTTTCAACAGGCGCGCGAGTTTCGAACTGCCCGATTAATGGCTAAAATTTCTTGAGCCACAAGGGCAACTAAAATCGCATTTTCGAAATTGCAAAACCTAATAAAAAATTTCTAACGGGAGGTTTCAAGTCCCTAATTGCCATAAGGTGCATATCAGTAATAATTTGGGAGATAAATAATAGAATTTAGCTAATCACTTTGCTAGTTAAAAAGATACGGCTGTTCTTTGACGTGCGGCAACGCTGTTGTTATTGTGCCTCATAAAGCTGCCGTCAACGTGCAAAAGTTTATTTTTTAAAATTAGTGGCGGGCTTCCCTGAAACGCGCGATAAATGTGTTACAGAAACGAAAGACGCTACAAGAATTCTAAATATAGATAATGAAGGAAAGTGTGGGCTCGTCGGCGAAAAAACCCGCATTTCTGCGAAAGCAACATGTTTTCACTTTCTTTAGAAGCGACATGCCTCAACGTTTACTCAGGTAGTACCATATCTAGGCCTAGACACCGGGAGCATGTGAACCAAGATTGTATGTAGCAAAGTAAAATTGCCCAGATATTTAGAACGCAAGTTCAGTTGCAGTAACTCACCCTGCAGAGCCATGGCTTCTACGTTACGTATTATTCGAGAAGAAGAGAGGAATTTCGAGCTGCACATTTAGCCTAGTGCCGCTTCCTTTCCGCCCCATATACGGACGTCATCACTTCTTTCTGCATAGTTCACGCTTTTCATGGCACGAACATCTTGGAAGGCATGTCACTTGTGCTTTTTTCTAGTTTGCACATCTGCTTTATTCGGCGCAGCGCCATGTCCTGCAACATTTACTTATGCAACACTGTTTCCACAGCCTGTCGTAGCCAGCTTCTGCAGATCAGGGAGACGGAGTGTCTTTCTCAGGAGAGGCCTGCAAGCCACAATACACGCCCACATACAGAATGAAGGCTACCTTTAAGAAAAGTAGCCGTCTGTTTTTACGTGAACCCAGAAAAACAGCTGTGCCTGACATTGGAAACCCACTTTCCACTCTACCTCAGTTCCTCCCGTACCTTCTCTATTCCACAGACGAGGAAAATTCAATTCAGCCGCGTGTCACCGAACGCTCGTCTCTGCGGATCATTCAAAGGCGGCGGCCCCGTGAAGCTTAAATGGTACGCCGGCTACCTGCATCGGCACTTCCTCAGCCATGGCAGCGGGCTTATTAGCGCATCTGATTAGCGAGCAGGATTCAATTCTCTTTGACGAGAATTGAAGCCTGTGGCTAATCAACTTATCTTTGGGGAGATGGTGTCGTCTTTTGAGTCAGGCGCGGCTCTTGATGTGGACAGGCGGCGTTCGACTGTTGAATAAACATGATCAGTTTGACCAGCGCGGTAATTTGCGCTTTCGTAGCGATCAGCTTTTGCGGCAAAGGTTTTTCAAAGGAACAGTTGATGCGTCGGTCCAAACGCAGGAAAATAAGAATAAAAATGAAAATCACCTGATTAAAAACGAAGTAGACATAACTTTTTCATCTGTAGGAATAGTTACACTCAAAAAGACGTGTGAAAAGGTCATCATTCTTGTCATGGTGCAAAAGTAAATATGCGGCTTTAAAGAAATTTTTTCAGTACGTGCTTTTCTAACTGTAGTTCATTAATGTGGGAAATCGAAGAGGCTCGAAGGCAATAAGAAAAAAAGAGAAATAAGGACAGAGAAAGGGAAATCGAAGAGGCGGGAAGGCAATAAGAAAAAAAGAGAAATAAGGACAGAGAAAGGAGAAAAGAAGCACGAATAACGGAACGGAGGAAAGGAAGAAAGAAGGAAGGCGACAATTCAGTTCGCGACTTAGATTGATGGAGGACATAGAGTAAAGGCTTCAAGCTTGGCCTGTGGGCGGTCTTGATGTCACGACTGGGACAGTTATGAACAAGATCGGCGGAGATGACATGATAGTTCACGGGATGTGGCTTTTGGAGGCCTCTTTACGGACGAGGTTTAGAATTTTTGTGACCACCCTGGTGTGCACAATGGTATCGAGAGTGAACCTGATTGCCAGAACACCGCGAAACCACAGGGTAGCTCGAGCAAACTTTTCTGGGAGTCCTGGATAGCTTCTCTGTTCAGCTGCGGAAGCCCTCTGGAGTCTGCGGTGTTGGAAGCTAATTATTCGTGGCAGGGTGCTACAGGGAATACGGCACCATAAGTGAAGGATGCTTTCAATATTAGGGTGGCGGTCATGCACAAAGAAAGAGGGATAGCTGATTTCTCATTGCTGTGCTGCGCAAGTGCACAGACCTTTGGGAGAGTTGGTGCATTGCAATCATGTACAAGCGCAAAAAACAGGGAAAAAGAAGGACTGGACAACACGAGTGCTTACTTCCAACTAAAGATTTATTGACAAACAAGAACATTCTTCAGCGCATGCAAGATAGTGGCAAAGCATAGATTTCAGGATGTTAGAGAGGTAATAGAGGCAGATTTGATTAGAAAGGCAGGTCCATCCTGCGTCAGCGCACCATCTGTCTCACTGACTAAAAAGGAAACAATGTTTTCGTGGGCGGTCGCTTGATGTCGGCAGTGCTGTAAGTTTGGAGCAATGCAGCAGGGTGCATTTAATATGCTTGTTCGTCAATAATTCTTTACTTGGAAGTAAGTGCTCGTGTTGTCCAGTCCGTCTTCGTCCCTGTTTTTTGCACTTGTACATGACTGCACAAGTGCAGCGTTGTCTAGTAAGTACAGCAGGGAAAAGAAGAAAGCGGATGCATTGCAGTTACTGTTGCTGCAGTCTTGTCGAATGCAGGAGGTGAGAACCATTTCCGAAACCTCCACACGAAATCTTTCTCTGAGTCTACTGGCTTGGGAGCACTAAGCGGATGTTGTTTTGTGGGCTGCATTAGAGGCATGGAGAACTTTGTTCTCCACAGAGGAGAAAGAGGATTTGCCATGGTTGTCAGGAGGACACGAGGATCTCTATCGTGCAGAAGAGTAGCGTTTGTGGGAAAAAAGGCCTGTATTTGCAGCGGCGCTGGCAACAAGAGCAGTGGTTTCAGCGTATCTACTGAGGTGGTCCACGGCGGATACTTTTCAGCGATTGACCGCCGTTGTGAATGACAGAAGTCCGTACGGTTGATGCGATGACTTCGAAAGGGTGCATTGGCAACGAATACTAATAATTGATTTCTGCGTTTAGATGAAACACATGAACCGACGTATTTCGCAGTGCTGGCCGAAAGGCCCCGCCAGAAGGCGATTTTAAGGGGACCGCAGGTCTGGAATCATCGTGGCGGGATCATCGTGGTGAGATCATTGTTGTGTGATCATAGTGGATTACCTACAACAGCTGACAGCGGAGAGAGCGGGGAGCAACAGTGTAAGAACGTGTACGAAGTGCGATAAAAAATTTTTACCATATTAAAAATGAAACGTTTGTTTACACAGTATTTATAACAAAAAAAGTGTTTTGAGAAGAAACGCAGAAATAAAGATTCGTATTATCAACAAATTCGGTGAATATATACATAGGAGGGTTCTAATTCAGCATAATTTATCTCAGCTCCTGTTTAAGCTAGTTCTTCCTTTCGCTCAGTAGCTCCTCATGTTTTTTTTTTGGGGGGGGGGGTTCTTTGCACCATCAGTACAGTGACGGGAAGGTATTCAGATTCACAGTTGGTCACCTGTTTGCTGAGCTTTCAATGTGTCCTGAAAAAATTGTATCCTATTGCGTGTTAGGATGTGTAGCATCGTTTTTATATGACGCGTGGTGTTATGCAAAACGAACTGCAGTGCTGATAATGTGACACAAAAAACCATCACCTTCAAAATTTATTGCGTCATGTGTTATTACCATTGCAAAGTGAAAAGTAACAAGAAAAGTAAATGATCCCTCAATATAAGAAAACATTTTTCGGTACGTCAAAATGTGATTATGAGGCTACGACTGTGGCTGAGTGTCTATAATAGTGTCAGTTAGAACCATTTTTATTTATTCACAGACGAACGGCTATCTGATGAAAGAGTATAAAAAGATTCGATCTTTTATTGTGTACTTTTAAACTCTCCTCAACCTTAATAAAAGCGGCAAGCTTATCTCATTGGAAGAGAGAAGGATAAGAGATAGAAAACCCATAATACGACGACTAAAATATTTCCACACACACACACACACACACACACACGCACGCACGCATGCATGCACACACACGCACACGCACACACACACACACACACACACCACACACACACACACACACACACACACACACACACACACACACACACACACACACACACACACACACACACACACACACACACACACACACACACACACACACTCATACTCACACACACACACACACACACACACATCATACTCACACACACACACACACACACACACACACACACACACACACACACACACACACACACACACACACACACACACACGCACACATATACACGCACACGCACACACACGCGCACACGCACACGCACACACACAAGCACACGCACAGACATATACAAGCGCACACACACGCACACATATACACACGCACGCGCACACGCACACGCGCACGCACACATACACACGCGCACGCACACATAAACACGTACGCACACACACACACACACACACGCACACATATACACGCGCACACATACACACGCACACACATGTACACGCGCACACATGTAAACGCGCACACATGTAAACGCGCACACATGTACACGCGCACGCATGTACATGCGCACACATATACACGCGCACACATATACACGCGCACACATATACACGCGCACATATATACACACGCACATATACACACACACATACACATACACACATACATACATATATATCCGCCGTGTGCAAAATTAGAGCGAAAGATTTGCGGCTTGCATTTTTTAACGACACTTTACTCATGAGGAGCTTCGACAGAGAAAATTCGAGCTAGTTCAGGCTATTTTAATGATATAAACTCTAAATCCAGCAGATGTATCTTTAGAGATTTTTAAAATAGCCCCAAGGATCACGGTTAAGCCTTTTATCTTAGGAAAAAATTACAGTAATGTCACCTCCGGCTTGTTTTCGAGTGAATGAGTTTTTCCCCTTTTAATGCTGCACGAAAAACGAAGCAATTTCGTTTTCTCCAATACATTCAATGAGGCAGGCAAAAGAAAAGTACGATGCATAATCAAAAAATACCTCACAAAGGATTAAGGTCGAGAAAACATACCTACTTTTTTTTTCTTTCGAGGGCGTGTAAGAAAAGCTGTTACAGCTTCACCCTTGCTCCCACCCGTCATAACTACACTCGGTTCATCACAATGATTCGTATGCATGACCGGATGCCAAACGGTTTTGATTAATGCGTAAGGTGTTTAACCCATATTTCGATCTGGCGCTGGACTGCTTAAGAATTAAATGGGTCATGAATGCGAAATCAAATGAAGAGCGTTAGCTAAGTTGCTTGAGGCTAAACTCGTAGTTTGCAAACAACGAAACGACGATTCGTTTGGTACCGTCCGCATCCCTCTGCGACCACTGCTTCTCCGCCACAGCCCTCCGAAGGTCGCCCTCTGTTGCAGTTTCGAACAGCGAACGTCGTCGGTACGAATCCCTCACGCGCACCAGGCTTTAAGTAGACTAACAACTTTTGTGCGCAAGATCGTGCTGATTTGTTTGCCACTACTCCGAATCCTATGCGCCAAATGCGAAGGCCACAATTTTGTCACCAATGGCGACCTCAAGTGGCGCCAGTGTGGCGCTCCCTCAGATGGTACATATATAGCGGAACACCAGCATAACGGAGGTCCGGACCCCGTACTGTATCTGTTACGGGTCCAAATTGGACTTATTTTTGGAAATGTGGCGGAGAGTTTGAAGGATGCTTCACTCCCGCTACCGGTTGGCCAGGTATTGCACTACCTCCAGGATCGGCCTTGTCTTTAGCGCGTCTTTACTATCCAGTCTTTCTATCCCATCTTTCAGTTCTCCTACTATCTGCACGTGGTAGCGATTGTGGCTCGGCTTGAGCCAGTGAGCAGGCCGGTGCACTTTCCGTTTCTTCCTAGCAGCAACAGACAGACCAGCATAAGGGGTGGATGTGGTGGTTGGTTGGTTGTGCACTAGATAGCATAACACACTAACCACCACAATTCATTGTCTTTTCGTGCAATGCTCGGAGGTAGACAGTGACTCGCTTCCTGCGAGAGGTGGTTTGGTCATACAGGTTTTTGCAAGTGCAGTTTTCTCTAGAGTATTTAGCGAGTGTAACGCCGAAGCGACTATACAAAGATCTTGTTGAGCAGTTGTTTCCAGCTCCACTGTACAGAAGCTTATACGGGGAAGCCCTGGAAAAAACGTTCTCAGGCGAGTTAAGAAGATGACTGTTGCGCCTGGCGTTAAAACATTCTTTTTCAAATTGCATACAGGAACCCTACCAGTAAAAACATGTATAGAGGAAAAGGGCTTTTTTATTCCTTGAGGCTCAAACTGTCTCTTGTGTAGAAAGCCAGAGACGGTAGAACACGTGTTCCTGAATTGTTGGGATGCGGTGTTGTAGTGGGATGTTTTGCAAAGAACCCTAAAAAAAGACTTGCCATTGACACCGCGCGGAATTCGGTACCTGACCACTGAAAGTGATGTTTCACAGTACGACCAGATTGTTATTGTGCCTTCACAGTATTTGGAGGAATAGAATGGCTTTTAGACATTGTGACTTGGATGCACGATCGGTATGTGATTATTTTGTCGAACATATGTATAAATTAAGAGAAGTCCTGAAGCAGGAGGACTATGCGGATGATGTATTGAGTCTGGTGGACCAACTTGTTGTAATGAAAGTTCATTAGACATGGTTGTCTGCCAAGAGGCATGGCAACTACTATATTTTATTTATGTGTATATTCATGCAATAAAGGAAAAAAAAGTGGCGGTTGGTTGGTTGGTTCTGATTTAATATTTGCTACGGGTCCCATCTGGATCCAATATATTATATTCGAAAAATATTGCGGAGTGCTAAAAACACACCGGCACGGGTTGGCCCGGTATTGCACTGCCTCCGGGATTGGCCCAGGACATAGCAGGCGCGCGTCTTTCCTTATGCTTCGTCTCTATCTTTCGACTCTCCTACTTTCAGCACGTGGCAGCGGTTGTGGCTCAGCTTGAGCCAGTGGGCAGGCCCGTGTACTTTCAGCGGTTGTGGCTAAGCTTGAGCCAATGGGCAGGCCCGTGCACTTTTTTTTTCAATTTTCTTGAAGCAATAATATCAGTAGCAGTAGCCACCATAAGAAGTAAACCGGCGTGCCGTGATGGTCCGACGACTCCACGCGCGCGGTCACGTGATGGGATTCACATTTTGTAGGATTTTGCATCAATTTGACACATATTACCGGCCGCCATCTTGAAAAGAATCCCGGAAGGGAAAGAAATAGTATGAGCTAAGGGAGATAAGTTTTGGGCTGCATATCAGGCGGCAAAGCTGCAACGTAAGCAGCGTTTGCTTGGGGCGAGGAGAGCCTTATACGCTTACTAGTAAGAAAAATTTCCCTGTACATGAAATTGAGCAAGGATAATATAACTGCCTTCATCTGTGAGTAAAGATGCAAGTTCACAGTATTCCTTTATTGACACGAAGCCCACTCAAGCAAGGTCAGGCACGTGCCGGCCCAGAAGTGGTAGCGCAAGATTGAATCTTGAGCGTTACGGGGGCTTAAGTTCTTGACCCTTCTGAACGTTCTCTTGGGAAATGAACGTCGTGATGGGGGCGTGCATATTTACTCATCGCTTTATTAGAGGGCTCTAGGAAGATCTTCGCCTTATCTATGGTCTGAGCCGTTGACCAGGATGAGAAATGCGGGGGAAGTATTTGTGTGCACGAGCAGGAAGTTCTAGGCTGGACGCGATAAGTGTGCCGAGACGGAGTCACGTTCGTCTCGATCCTGTTTATCCAGGTCGAATAAGTAACGGCAGCGCGGATCTGTGATCATCAGACGCAGGCGAGGATGCGGGAAATTGCTGGACGCATCTCTGTTTGCTAGCTGTTTGGTTGGGCGGGATATGTAGGTCAAGGCGCCACTTCAGTAACGTGCCGCCAGGTGGACTGGGACACTATGGCAAGATAGGTGGGTTTTTCTTACCTACTCAGTATCAGTTAAAAAGTTATTATTTTCTGAACAAAGTGCAAACAAATTTTACTTAATTAACAGGACTTTAATGAGCTAAAATTAACTCCTCGTCAATGTAATCTCCCTTCTACAGAGCTAATTCTTTATGTACACTCGTTCTGCCTAACAGGTTTAGATAAAGGGAGTCTATACTGCAGTGGTGTTGAGAACAAACTGCTCTTTGATATTTCTAACGCGTTTTCAACGCGACTCAAGGAATCGTTAACGCGTCTTGGTGGGAAAAATATTAATTGCGCAAAGCTGCCTCAATGTACTAGTTACTCGGAGCTGTGCTCATACGCATACCGAACACACTTCATAATATTTTTTTTTCCTAAGCTACTTTGCCAGCCATGCCTCGCAGACGAAATCATTCGGCACAGCTTCGAAATTCCGAATTCGAGGAACGTTTTTTTTCGTAGTCTTAATCGAACATGACGCCGCCAAAAAAGCTGACCGACGAATGTCACGGACGAGGTTTAATGAAGGTGGCCAAAATTCTAAGCAAAAGCAGGCTAAACAAAAAAAAATACACAGGAAGGGGAATGCAATTGAGTTCGTAGGCAGCTTAGCGCAATATACACAGTCGAAAAGCTGCCGGCCTGAGCGGGATGTGTGTTCGCCAACATCCGTGCATTTTTGTCGTGCCAAAGGAGGCGTCAGTAGTGTTATGATCGGAATATGTGATGTTTTATGTATGAGAAAAAATGCTGTCTCCAGATGTTTTCTAAACTCACGACTTGCAGGTATTTATCGCTGTCTTTTGTTTACTTTCTACGAGACCAACCTGTCTAAGAGTGTATTTCCTCTTTGACGCGACTTGAACGGGAACCAAGCATGTGCCTTTAGAATAAATTAGTTTCTATTCTGAAATAGAGTCATGAATACGCTCGCCGACATTTGCAGCGCAAGAGCTGTTCGGGAATCTGCACGTCAAGTCCTTCTTTATATCTGGCATCTTAATTTGCATATGTAATGCACACAAGCATCAGTCGCTTGTTCAAAGTTGTCTGAGGGGGTAATGCGCCGCGGAAGTTCTTTTGGTGCCTTGGCTGTAAATAAACTTGAACGAAGATGGCTAGCAGTTTATTTGTGGGTGATTAGGATGGCTAACAAAATAGAGAAGGTCAATAACCTTTTTTTGCGTTAACTGCGAAAGTATCACATTGTATGATATAAGCAAAAAGTTGCGCATCACGAGAAAAATAAACTGGTTTTTCGTTTCGAATTTTGTTGAAAACAGTGTTATATATGCGGTGCTGCCACGGGATTTCGATTTATGCTATGTAAAGAAACCGACTGGTAGGTGATGGGTAGTTTTTTGAGGAAGTCGCTTGAAGGAAAATAGAAAAACATATTGCAACGATATAACTAACTTGTGGTTGTCCACATACAAAATAAAGCGCTCCAAGCACTACTTATTAGTAGCACTCCAGCGCAGGCTTTTTTTAATGAAATGATTAGGAAAGATTTATTCCTGTAGAAGCTGCAGAATGACGCGCTTTTGGCACAGATTATTAGTACCAAAAAAATAACGAAATCTGGAGATACAAAGTGTAGAAAAAGAAAAAATAAATATTTTGTTAAACAAAAATTGACCACAAGAAATAAAAAAACGCAACTCGCCACAGTTGTCTCGAACACAGCAACGGACTTTTCTTTTTGAATTCAAAGATTAAATAAAACGCAATTAAACGTTAACCACTGTGTACACCTAGAATCAGTGATAGCTCTTCGCGGTAGTAAACCTAACGCAGCTTATTCTTCGTTATTTGCATTCATCTCTATTGAAGTAGCGTGACTTCATTAAGTGCAACTCGTGACGTCACTGCGTTGGGACCATTATTTGGCCTATTCCCACCGTGCGTTGCAATCACAAGGTGAGTTACGTCCCTGACTGCTGATCAGTCAGTCTGATATGTTAGAATAGCTTAGAGCCGAGAACCGTGCCTTTAGGAGGTGTCGCTTTAAAATGGTGCAGGTACATTTGAGAGAAATTCTCCAGAAGCCTTGTTAAAAAAAGTCGATTAATTATCACCAACTTTTTAGAAGCAGGGCCTCTTAGCTTCAAATTTATAATACCCACGTGACGAAAAAGTATGCTGCTGAACATCAGCGTATAATACTTGCGTAATAGAGAACAAATAAAAGCAGGGATCCATAAAGCACCGCTGATGCTATGAGTACGTAGCCAAATTGTTTAATAGCCCTCAATAATTTGAAATTATATATAATGAATGCAACCACAAGCTACCTGCTAAAAGATAACGATAAGTTCAACGATAAATTAGTGGAGAACATTTTAATTCCAAAACACAATGATTTGTTTGTTTTCAAAATTACAATTTGGTGCCCCCGATTCGGTGTTCGCTATTATTTTCTGCAAGGTGTACTTTTCATAGCTAACGAAATTCTAGAATTCAATTCGTATGATCTTACCTATAAGAACTGAAATATCATTATGTGCCCCTTTTGATTAGAGCTTGCTGCAAGCAACGAAGACTCATTCGTTTTGTGGCTCAGGTTTATTACTGTAACTGAATTTTACTTTTATGTTGAGTAACAATTGCAAGCTATTATTTTTTTTTGAAATAGTAATCTTGACAATACATGCTTCCAATTGGCGACATAGAATGCCGTTTATTACGCGATTTTCTTCTATGTTGCCAGCCGCACGTTCTTAATAGAAAAACCTACCCGAACACATAGTTTCAAGAGCGCTCCTTTGATGCCACAAAGACTTCTCAATGTCGCAAACATAGGATGCTTTTTTACCACCGACTGTGTAAATGTTAAAGGGATTTGCGTTCCAACCTAAACTGATTGGGTTGCTTTCAATTGCGTATTCTTAGTTTGGAACATTTATCCGTTTTAAATAAAAATATCGTACGGGCCGCAGAGAAGGGTCAAGTATTAACGATAGAAAGGGCTTGGTTTCCAGATGAAAACTCGTTCTGTTGCGTGCGGTTCCTATCATTAGCCGCGGGACAAGGTGAGAAAACTTGTTGAAAGTATTCTTCAGTTCGCTTAGCTTAGTCTACGTGCTGAAACGCATTGAAAGTCCAAAGCGCTAAGCGAAATGGAATATTTGATGTATCCTCTTTATTTTGTAAGCGCTTCAACACTAGTAAGTTCGAAAGTTGAACTGCATGCACTCAGGAATTGCAGCATGGTAACTGTGGTCCTTCACTGCCAATGCTCGTGCAGCATCTATCGGCGTTTGCAGGTTGCCTTGAGGTAAACATAAAAATTTACCTGTTGCGTTACGTGTGTTTCTAGGAGCGGCAAATGCCCTTTTTGAAAGAAGTAAAAAACACTAGGTCTTAAAAAATGGGTCATAGGGGGCCTCAGTGAAGTGGAATGGAACCCTAGGATTTTGTTGAGCAGTTTATGCGTCTACTTGAGGGTCCTGGTAGATGGTGTGGCACAAACTCGCTTGCCAGACGCCTCCCATTAGAGACGTTCCTCTATTTAATTGCCATTTTTTTAGCGAATTAAGTTCGTTAAAGGTGACGCGCGTTAAGCGTTCAAGTGCTGCCTTGAAACACGCTTCGAAATCCTCCACGCCGAAGATTGCAAGGAAACCCGCTTAACAGATACTGCTTATATTTTCACGCTGATTTTCCTGTCAACACTTGTGTTTCTCATTGTCTTTAAGTAATTATTGACAAAAAGAAACTCGCACAGACACCGCATGGCAGTCACCAATCTTACATCATCAATGTAATAGAGTAATTCCACTATTTTTTTTTTACAGTAAAGAAACAAGCGCGTACAGTTTTTCATTCCCTCACATATGTCTACTGGCTTCTGTTCTTTCCGCCTTCCAGCCTCCCGGTGTGGTGTAAATTTCTGAAGGGGCATAACACAAGTGAGGTACAAGACGTTTTCTTTCAGCTTCCAACAATGGAGAAAATAGGATAAAAACCTTAAAACTTCGTACATGCAGAAAGGACAAGGGAAAGGTGGATGTCGAGTGATTTACCAGAGAAAAGTCCAGAAACGAAACGAATGCAAGATATAAAAATGATGTGGTGAGTGAAGTACGTCTCCGCTAAAGTACTGCGTTTTCCGCCGAGCTTTTTTATTTATTTATTTATTTATAAAAATACGGCGATCTAGTACAGATCATCGCACGGTGGGAAAAAAAAAAAATACAAGCATATAAAAACTCAAATTCATAACATTTGCAGGCACTGTGTCATAATCACCAACGTCTGATCTGCGTCGCATTTGTCAAGCTATTCTAATATACGCTTCAAAATGGCAAGGCCAGACAGGACTTTTACATGTCACCGGAACTAGTTTAGTCAGCCTTTTGACCTCCTTGTTTGCGGTTGCCAAATTTGCAAAGAAACATTGACCATAAATAGTTTTTGTGGTCTTTATGGCGTGGACATACGATTTCTCAGCAGGGTTTGTTTTTAGTGCTGCCGGACAAACACGAACTTACCAAGAACTGTCATTAAAATCAGTTTGTACTAAAAACTGAAACTGTGTGAAGTTATCTTTAGTGTCCCTTTAATGACGGATTGCTTTTTGTGTCGATATGTACTAGTATACATGCAGTCCAGATATAAAACCTGATCGTGGTCATGTAAGATATCTACGCTTCTTTTTCCGTCGTTTCAATAGAACAGTCTTCTGTAGTAGTTAGGCACCATAGCTGAAATTACCTCAAAAATTGTATTTAAAGCGACTTTGCCTCCTTTTATTTAATGAACACGAGAGCCTCACATGTGCAACCAAAGGCATTGGGGATTTTCTTTCGAGCGTGTTTTCGAGGAGAGATTTATGCATCAGGTAAACATTGCTGTTAGCGTTACCACTTTCTTTGTCTACTCAGCCCCAAGCATTTGAAGCACAGCAACTAAAGGGGTGAGATTTCCGAGGAGGCCATATGCGTTATCGTGAGTCTCTATGCTACAGCAAAGAGAAAGAAATAGTTTGCATAATTGTTTCACTCGGGCCATAAATGGATAATGACGAGAGCCACCTTGTGCTGCATTTATCACTACGTTTGTAGTGGCTCAGACAAAATCGCAACGTTCGTGAACATAAGTTAAGCAAAAAAAAATCCCGGTCTGTTTAAGATGTTCATTTTGTATGAAAGAATTGTTTACCGATTGCCTTATTAGGACTTCAAGAAAGACAGACGTCACAACTGCAGAAAAAATTTCATTCCGCGCCGCGATTGGTCAAAGGTATTCAGCTCTCCGCGCCGAAGACGAGAAAACTCGCCCGCTGCGCTGCTGGTTTTCATAGTCACGTAAGTTACTTCAGGAGGGCAAAAAAAATAAGCACTACCTAATAGTACTGTTTGCTTGCTGCTATTTCTTAATTGAACTTCACGGAACAAAAGAAAATGACCTACTTATGCAGCCCAATTGTTGGTTTCTGTTTTAGGGGGTTTAACGTCATAAAGCGACTGAGGCTACGAGGGACCGCGTAGTGGAGGGCTCTGGATAATTTCGACCACCTGGGGTTCTTTAACGTGCACTGACATCGCTCAGCACACGCCGCCCCCCCCCCCCCCCCACTAGCGTTTCTCCTCCATTTAAATGTGACCGGCGCGGCCAGGATTGAACCCACGTCATTCGGGTCGGAAGCGCGGCCACCATAACCGCTGTGGCCCTACGGCCGCTGCCACGAATACTGTGTCTTGTGAATGTTCAGTGGGAATTTAGTGAACATAGTACGCACGTGTACTGTGCGAGGTCAATGCACGCTAAAGGGCCCCAGGCGATCGAAATTTCCGGACCCCTTCACTTTGTCGTCCCTCTTAGCCTGTGTCGCTTTCGTTCGTTAAACCCCTAAAAACCAAACCAGACCCGCACTGTTAAATGTTTTGGACGAAAACTTTCCCAACAACATTAGATTGTATACAGACTTTTAGGAAGCTATATTTCGAGCACTTAAGGCTGATTCCTCAATAATGCAGCAAAATTGGCTGCTCGGATGTCCGTTGATTCTATTTGGACTCCTACTCTCACCATCAGAGGTCTCGCAATTGTCTGGGGCAGAACGTCTGTCCACGCCATTAATTACCAGCGTTTGCTTCGACCCATTTGGTTTCTATTTAAACTAACCAAAGGAAAGCAGAAGGCACTTATTTCAACACTGAAAGCTACGTCAGTGTCAGCTTGCACGGGTATCCAAATTCCTCCTCAGAAAAACCGATGTCGTAAAGCCGAGGTTCCAGACAACGGTTCGCGGCCTTGTCCAAATGCCTTCTCCGCTTGTGACAACACCTCCCTAGGTCTGAACGGCGCAGCTCGTTGGACCATCGTGTCGTGCGGTCGCCAGTGTCTGTCCTCCAAAGTGACAGCCAGAAATGTGGTCGTTCTCTCTACAGGCATAGTTTTCTTGTGACAGCCGAAGGACATGTAGAATTGGCGTTACGTGTCTCCTGCGCTGTCAATTTCACCAGTACTCGGTTGTTTTTTGTCTATTATCAGTGCCACCGTCGAAATGTGTTACGCAGACCCGCTGTGGCTGGAGACAGCGCAATGGGGTATAATGGCTAGCAGGATAGCGTTTCGCCTCCGTCTGCATCAGCCTCTTTGTTCGACATAATATCAGCTGGGTGAAAATTTCATTCATGACCTAGATGTAATACGTAAGGAGTTGTAATTATGCACTTGATTGTAAAAACTGAAATCACCATTGACTGCCACAAAATCTCTGCCTGTGTGATGTGAAGTTTAACAAAATCGGTCATATTCAAGTTCAATTGCTGGCTGGATTAAGTGCATGTAGGTTACGGCTGGGCTGGGCAATGTATTTTAGAAACGGTGATAGATTTCGAAATTCTGTGAGCTCAAATTTTAGCGACGTTTCATCGTACTCATTGCAGAGCTTCGCAGGAGCAAATTAAATTGCTGTGAAGCTTAAGTCACAGGTGGTGGGGGAGGGGAGGGGGTGGAGAGACAAGTACGGGCTGGAAGGAACAAATGGCATGCAACGCAAGAATTGAACCACGACTAGCAAAATAATAAGGTCCTAGCCCAGGGAACCGCGAAATTATTAGAGGGTAGTTCTAATTACCAGCAGCGAAACGCTTCCCGTATGAGTAGTTAAATCCCGCTTAAGTTTCCCCTCCAAGAGCTAATGTGTTGGTGTCCGTGTGTTGGAAATTGTCCTCTTATTCTTGATTCATTCCTTGTTGATAGAACATGAAAAAAGATTGGCAGTCATATATATTTTTGTTAATGGTAGACATTTTCAACTGGCGCAAAAAAAGGGTCATATTAGTAAAACATGCTAAAATAATCTTACTAGAAAAACTCTGGGCAGGAATGGTAAAACTTTATTAGAAAAAACTTTATTAGTTATTAGAAATCATTGCACCCGAACAATGAAGTTTTCCGGCCTACACTTTGATATGAATATAATTTTGTAAAGTAGGCCCAGAATAAAGAAGGGATACTTGATGTAGTGCACTTCACGAGATCTCGATGTGACTAGTTCCATTATAATATAACGGTGGTGCAAGAAGCTCCAGATATAGAAGGTATAAACAAAGTTATATTCCTTAGCCGGAGTAACAGTGGCAGAACCTCGCAAAAGCACGTAGGTAGTCGTCCTGTGAGCTTCTTTCTTTTGCTTGTACTTTAAAAATTCACCAATGCTTTGACAATCGATTTTGGTAATCATGTCGGCGGCACATTTCTCGCTGGAGAGGATAATTTTTTGGTCAGCTCGTTTGCTGCTTGTGTAGCTCAGGGAGTTTCCTGCTTACCTAGTTCAGAAATATTCTGCTTCTAGAGCTCTAGTCTATTGACTTCTTTTTGTTCAGAACACGAAAGAACGTGCATGACAAGCCGTGAGAAGCATAATTAGGGGCAATGTCTTTTGGTGGAACAAATTTTCAAGGATAAGCCTCTAAAATTATTTACTTTTCATACGCGTTATACGTTTCTTTTTGTACTTAATTCAGCTTATTTGCTAGAAGCATGAGTGCAAGTTTATCTGCGCAAACATTTTATATCCTATAAACTGGTCGAAGCACTAAGTCAGCTTATTGATAAGGTCAATCATGTTTGCGCATTAAATCATTGCAACAGTTTAATTCGCACGGCTTGAGAAAGGCATTCTCATAGAAACGAATTCACGTCTCTTCGGTGCATGACCATGCGCCAAAATGTTCAGCTTTGGGAGTCACCTACATATTCAGCACAGCTGAAAACGCAACTGTGTACGAAAATTTATCTAGCATTCCTAAGCACAAATGCATCAGTAGCTCGATTTGCTCCCTCCGTTCGCCCTCTTATTTATTGAATCATGCCTCCCCACAGACCCGCCGCGCTGGCTCAGTGGTTAGGGCGCTCGGCTACTGATCCGGGGCTCCCAGGTTCGAACCCGACCGTGGCGGCTGCGTTTTTATGGAGGCAAAACGCTAAGGCGCCCGTGTGCTGTGCGAAATGAGTGCACTTAAAGATTCCTAGGTGGTCTAAATTATTCCGGAGCCCTCCACTACGGCACCTCTTTCTTCCTTTCTTCTTCCACTCCCTCCTTTATCCCTTCCCTTACGGCGTGGTTCAGGTGTCCAACGATGTATAAGACATACTGCGTCTTTTCGTTTCCCCAAACACCAAACACTCCCCACAGCTAACTTGATTTACATGCTCGTCGACGTACATATTATACGGACGCTGCCTGTATCAGTAAACTTGTTTCCGCATAGGTATCTACGTGCTGTGTTCGGCGCTCGTTAGTGAATAAATCGGCGCAAACTGGTCTATATCCCAGCTTCAGCTGTGCCCTGAAATGATGCTACACTAGTTCACCAGCGTGAACAATTAGGTGCTATTTGTCCGACATTCTCATTAGCAATTATGGCTGGTGAAGAGATGTTCTTTGGGGTAAAGTCGTCTACATTCTATCTTGTAGCCCTCTTCTCGCCATGACTTAGGGCAGTTTAACCACTATTGGTCTGCCACATAGCAGACATGTCGAGCGAGTAGTAGCTTCTGTCAAGCATATAGCATTTGGGGCTATGCTCCAGATGCCATTGATCCGGAGTTCCCGTGTTCAAACTCGACCGCGGCGGCGGCGTTCTTATGGAGGCAAAACGCTAATGCGCCCGTATGCTGTGCGATGTCAGTGCACGTTAAAGATCCCTAGGTGGTCGAAATTATTCCGAAGCCCTCCAATACGGCACCTCTTTCTTCCTTTCTTCTTGCCCTCCCTCCTTTATTCCTTCCCTTACGGCGCGCTTCACATGTCCGTTGATATATGAGACAGTACGCCATTTACTTTCCCCAAAAACCATTATTAATATTATTATGCTATTTATAATTAGAGCATAATTATATATATATATATAATTCATTTCCCCAAAAAACCAATTTTATATATTAGTATGATCTCTAATGAGCTTGACAGTAACTTGATGCACGGGGCCATGTAGCAGGGTGTGGTATAATATTTTTATCCCTTGGTGACTTCAGGTGAGGTTCGAAGAACATGGAAATGTTTTCGTCTACTGGGGAGGGGGGCAGTAGTCGGAGAGGGGACGGAGTTAGCATAGCAGTTGTTGGCACATTAGGTACCCAAGAGGTTGAATTTTTATATCTCGATGGTAGTGCTTTCAAAGTGAAGCATGCACAGACTTTAGCTTTACCTGTGTAGGAAGTGTCGTATGCTTTTCTTCTGAACGACATGTATTGAGATGTATGGCAAGTGAAAATGCATTTAAATCTCTCGTTATTATTGGGCAAAAATTTTTAAATCCACTGCACGTAAGTTGTTTCCTCTTTCCGTTTTTTTGTCATTTTCTCTGTTTCAGGCAAACTAACTAATGTACTTACCGCCGGTCTACAAATTTGGCCCATAAAGCTGGTTCGCTCGTTAAGTCTCTTCCTTAGAGCTCAGAAAGTAAATGCTTACAGCCGCTCCCTAACTTCTATTATCTTACTCTTGCCTTCAGTGCGTTACAACACAAATTTATAGGATTAGATTAAGAGAGGAGGGATTTTGAAAAGTTTGGAACTTCTTTTTCTTGTACCTGTTAAGAAAACTTGGCTGCAATTTCTAGGCCATTCATGATGCGTATTTATTTTTATTTTGACTTCTCCCTTGCCTTCCCGGAAGTGCGCGTTCCAGACATTTCTAAGTGTAGGGCTTCATATTCGGAGCTCCAGTGGAGCATACTTTCATTACTTCATTTCATTACTTCATTGGCACTTGGTCAGATTGTTCGTGGTACCGCTAAACCTAGCATTATCTTTGTACAGGTATCGAGTCTTCTTTTTATTTCTTTGTATCTGTTAGCGTTCAGCGGTCATGAAGAGCTTGCGTATGTCTTTAATGAACGTCAGCCTGCACGTTTAGGAGACCTGCATGTTCTTCGAAGATATCTTCTGATTACTGCAGCTTCAGGAAGAATTGAAAAACCCACGTTCTCTACTAGAAGGCTTTCAGAAATATACAGAGAGGCGTCAACTTGACAACTGATTGCCGTTCTCTAAACAAAAAACCGACACCAGTGTGAAGGTAGAGTAAGCTTCTAATTAGCAAAAATACATTTCTGCTATTCAATACACTTTTTGCGCAGAATGGTTTAATTGGTGAACGGTGGCACATATTAGCAGGACAGAAACCCTCAGGAAAGCGGTGATGTTATTAATCCATTCATTTCAAATACATATTAATGACTGATTGCCACGAAGGATAACCGCGATAGTTTAGTGGCACAGAAGTTATCTCTCATCTTTGATTTACACTACTGCCTGTCTGCTACGATGGAACTTTCACTTACTTAGGATCAACACAAACGACGGAAAAAATAAAGAAAGCTACGTCAATATAATCTTCTAATATTACATTTGTTTTGCGGAGCCAAAGAAGCTATATATTTTGAATAAAGATGCACAAGGTAACCCATGTATTCATTTTTTTACATCAGAAATCAAGAATATGGCCGTTCATTAGAGCTCGTTATTATGCCATTATGATTTTCAAAAGAAAGCATTTAAAATGATGTCGCACAGCAAATTACTTAGGCCGTTATGCTCTAATCACTTCAATAAGTTGTTTCGTGCTGTTCCACAATTTATTCCAGAAGTATACACTCCTTTAATACTTTCCAAAAGGCCCCTCTGTTGTGGACATTTCCATACTCCCAGATAATCTATACCCGCGCTGTAAAAGTATGTGAACAAATCAGAACCACTACTTGGAGTCACATTCTGTTGGTACGGTTGACAATGTCTTCACAAATTTTAAATGAGAAGTAGAACTGCCACTCAGCAAGACGTCCACTACTTTCATTATATGTTCCCGTACTTTTCTTTCGTTTCTTAAATTGAGAACTCTCTGTAAAAATGGTAACTGCAGAGATTTTCCGGACATCTGCAAAAATTGGGTCATAATTCATACGTAACCGTAAACGTTGCGTAGAAAAATACATGGGTTTTGAAGAAACGAAATCTGGTGGTAACTGCATTACATATCTCGGTGGTCATCTCAACCGCGCCGTAAGGGAAGGGATAAAGAAGGCAGTGAAAAAATAAATGAAGGAACAGATGCCGTAGTGGACGGCTCCGGAATAATTTTGACCACCTAGGGATCTTTAACTTGCACTGACATCGCACAGCACACGGGCGCCTTTTCCGTTTCTTCTCCTTCAAGACTCCGCCGCGGTGGTCGGATTCGAACCCGGGTACTTCAGCTCAGTAGGCGGGTCTGAGAGCGCTTTATAAAAAGCGCGTCATTTTATGCGATTGCTACATATCAGTATTGTGCCTTGTGACCAAACTCGGTTTGAAAGCGTCCATCAGGCCAACGCGGTTACAATTAAAAACAAATGTGCAAAATTGAGTCTTGCTGATATTTAGTTTTTCTGAAGGCGCTTGCAAGCAAAAAAAGAAGAGTCAGCAGTGAATATCCCTTGTCGTCTGTCGGAATAAAAGAAATGTTGGATGTTCGTACCCGACAAAAAAAGCCACAGCTTGTGTCTCGTAAATTGCGAATCACCGCATCGCTTTTGCAGATCATTCCGCAAGAGGTCGCCCTCCAACTCGACCTCAAGCTTGTGCAAATTTCTTTGATTTCTGAAAGATTTTTATGAAGAAAGAACAATGACCATCCGATCTTAGCGTCCAAACCAAGAGAATAATTCATGTAATTGTTTATTGGCTGAGGTAGTGAGTGCAATAAAAAGGGCGGTTGCAACCCGGTATAAAGGTCAGCGCCGGGTGCCAAGCGCAATATGTGTTGAATGCTTGAGAAAAAAAAATGGTGTTCGGCACAACTTCCACCCATTCTTAGGAAATCTGAAAATGTCACTGCTGCAGGGCATGTAATCTGTTTTAGAGTTGGATGAGAAATCGAATATCTGTCATTAAAATTGGCCCCAGCTTTACTTTTGCGGTCGACGCTTGTAAAGGCACCCCATTCATAAACTTCAGTTCTACGCCGAGGGAATTTTAAGACGGGAGGGCTGTGCTCTGTATAAAGTCTGTTTGCCCTGTATTGCTGTCTTAGGAATATTCTAAATACCGAAATGACTGCTGCTGTACATATGCTATAGTCGGACGCAATGGAACTCTGCAGTGAAGCTCCGCCCACATTCAGGACCGCAGCGCGGAATTCCTCCACGGTAAAAAGTAGTCCGTTGTTATAAACTTTCTTCTTACCTGAACAAGAAGCTAATCACGAGAAAAAAATTATAAGCTCTAGAATTTTGTTACCTGGCTTGTGTGATATAGTCAAAGATTGAAAAGTTTATTTCGTTTATTATTGCGACTGGCCAGAGGAGGAGTACAGTATGCCGCGGACTGTGACTCAGCGTTAACAACTGCTGTGCTTTTCAAGTTGTATCCTACTGTGGAGGTCGCCCAGGAAGGCGACCGCGCCCACATTTATTGAGGGCTGCCGAAGAGGAGATAGCAGCGGCCGGCCCTGGCCAAGGTCGTTGTTTTTGTTGTTGTTGCCTGAAAGATGATGGCACATACCCACGGTGGGGGATTGGCCAGGGTTTGGTGCACATAAAGGCCCCAAGCGTTCTCTTCAGCTCGCGCTTCGGGTTCTTCCTCCTCTTCTCGCGTGCCGCTAAGGCCGCTACAAGGTGGCGCTGCAGGGGGCCCCCGCCCAGCGCGAACAAGGCGTTTACGCGAGATGAGACGCACTGGAGGAAGAATGCACAATAGAGCCCAAAAGCTTAACTGAAAAGGAGCAGTTCTATGTACAAACGTTAGCGCAATATAAGACACATTCACAAGAAAGGTGGACAAGACAACGTTGTCTTGTCCACTTTTCTTGTGAATGTCTTATTTTGCGCTAACGTTTGTAGATGGTACTATGCACCAACTAGCCCAGCAACAAGTGTTACTTGAAAAGGAGCAGGTGTGAAAAGGCGGTCAAGTTCACACCACGAGTTCAGATCGCCTACCCATGCGGGACCATCGGGTAGGCGGTGCAAGCTTGGGAGGGCGAGCCTGACTGCTTCTCAGAGGGCGGTCGCTGCCACGGCGTCTGGGTGGAGGCGGAACGACCAAGTAGGAAGTGTCAGCCAGGGAAAACCAGGGGGCGCAGTCACTGTGTCGAAGTGTGGATCCGGTCAGGCCTGGCGATGAGCTCGATGCGGTCTCGTAGGCAGAGCAGGGTGACAGCCGGTGTCGGGCAGGGCGGCATACTTGTGGTTAAGGGGTTCGTATACGGCGGTAAGGTCGAATGCGACGCGGCTCAGGTATGGGCTGGTGGCGGTACCGGCGACTCAAAAACAACGCTTCATATCGCTGGGCGTGCAACTTGCCGCTACTCTCACGGGGTGTCAGGCGCTTAAGTCGCAGGCAGCGGAGACGTAGCCGGGATAAGCGATTGATCAGGGCTGGCAGCACCGATGAGAGCTGACGCTATGCTGACTGCAGCGTAGTCAGTGAAGGCAAAGCCGGAGTCAGGGCTGACATGACCACAGTCGGCTGGACGGGATGGCGCCGACGCCACCAGCTTCTGTGACTGCGACGCACGGTGGTGTGTTGATGCCTCGCGAAGTACAGTGGCTGCCGTGGTTGCCTCGACCGTCGCGAAGACACAGGCATGGTTACCGGCGTCCGCTGTACAGTCAGTGGTGTGGCGTGATATATGCAGGCTGTCTGGCGCAACTAGGCGGCGTTGAGTGTACGTGTGGCTGAGTGCAGGAGGCTGAGTTGTCCACGCTGGAGGCAGGGACGGAGGTGCCGACGAACTGTGCGTGGAAGGCGATGGGGATCCGCAGGTCAAAGAGCCAGCTGGAGAGAATGGGCGCTCGGCGAGTGGTACCTCGACCGGTAAAAGCGCGGGAGGACTTACGGGTGTGTGCGAGGAGGGCTATACAGGAGCCGCTGTCGGAGAGGTGTTTGCAGCCGTACATCCGTCCTTTGCCAAACTATGTGGCGCAATGCTGGCAGCACGATGGTGGAGTGGAGTGCCGTAAGAGCAGAAAAAAGCTTCCTCTAGTCCATCGAACAGGTGGTCGTCCGTCGGCAGAAGGTCAAGCTGGTCAAAGACGTCGGCGGGCAGCTTCCACTTGACAGGGAAGAACCGCCAAAGCTGGCCGGGACGCCACGCCGTTGACGTATAGCTGGGCCTCCACTTGCGCGAACCATGCAATGGGGCTGTGCGGGTGAAATGGCCGTAGCTATACTCGGTACGGGTCCTGGGACGGTGTAGGGCGCCACTCATACTGTGGTAGGTCCATGGCGAGGCAGCAACTTGAAGGTACAGCTGCGGTGCTCTGGTTGTGAGGGTGTGCGGGCTGTCCTAGGTCACCACAATGTGGAGGTCGCCCAGGAAGGGGACCACGGCCACATTTATTGAAGGCTGCCGAAGAGGAGACAGCAGCGCAGCGGCGGCGGCAGCGTCCGGCCCTGGCCAAGGTCGTTTTTGTTGTTGTTGTTAGCCTATCAAAAGGAGGCACATACCCACACTGGGGATCGGCCAAGAATCGGGTGGCTATTCACCTGAACGCAGTTAATAAAAAGGAAAAGGTCCCGAGCGTTTTCTTCGGCTCGCGCTTTAGGTCCTTCCTTCACTTCGTGCGTGCCACTACGGCCGCTACAAGGTGGAGCTACACTACAGTAATAATAGGAGAGTGCTCTTCATGCTTATAGAAAACATAGTTAATTGCATTTCTAACGAGAAAGGCCTCGCAGGGTTTATGCCCAGAATCAGGAAGGGTTTTGTGGCGAAAGGTAACATAAGACCATATTTAGTTTCACATTTAAGGCCCTAGAGCGCGTACACAAGCCCGGTAGCCTTCTGCAGCTCCAGCCGTTACCTGCCTTGAAAAGCGAGCGTCTATTTTCGGGACTACCCGGCCGCGTAGTTTGAGCAAGCGTCTAACTGGGAAGTGCGGTGATAAATGTCTTTGGCACGTGTACAAGAGGAAGCCTTTGAAACGGCTCGGGTCCGAACGTGCGCGAGCTAAATATGTCCTGGGGATAAAAAAAATTAACATAATTTTCTGACCACCTCTGCAACTCGACGCGTTCCTCAATGGTGCATCTTTCGACAAAGCGTCACGTCGTCTATTTATGAACTCCTTCCTTAGGCATAAGCATGAGGGATTGTTGGTACTGAATTCCGTTCAAATACGTTCTTTATAAAAAAAAGGCATGATCTTCCTCACGTAAAAGCTCGTAAGGCGGAGCCCAAAAAAGTTTTTTTTTGCCGCACAGCTTTTGGAATTGTTTGTGTAGGATTGTGCACGTGATCCTTCGCAATTTTGTACTTGTGATTTTTTTTTGCAATAAATTGTCACTATGGGAAAAGATGTGATAGTTAACAGGGCCGCGAATACAGTGACAGGAGGTGGTGAGGCCGAAAGGAACCTAGCTTCAAACACTTTTTCCCCATAAAGGTGGCTGCAGAACGAATACCGAGATTAAACACTGTGAGAAAGGTGGTATATAAGTTTATAGTCGAGAAATAAAAAAAGAAGTAGAAGTGAATGTCAACCCAGCTAGCAGAATGTCTACTAATATTGCGCACTGCAAATTAATATTCTCAACGGGATGAGACATATTGGTCTCCGAGTGGACTCCAGGACCGTTGGTGAGGACAAGATATGAAAAAAAAATGTTCTTGGTTTCTTCCCGCACAATTGTAGCTATTTGCTGTTGAAGGGTTGAAATGCGGGCCAGTTGGTGCATTGTAAACTAATAATAACCAGTCACAAGAGACACGGGACAAAAGCAGGAGTGTTCACGCCCCATATCTTTATATATAACACAGTCGTTGTGGCGTGAACACTCATTCTGTTTTCCCTTGTCTTTTGTGACTGATTATTTTCAGTTTATTTGCGGTTAAATGTTATTAACACAACAAGTTCTGCATTGTCACAAATAAGTGATTGACTTTGTAGACGAAGAAAGTGTTATTGAAAAAGAAATAAGGCACAATAAAATCAATTACTATTACGTAGGAAAACCAAAGAAGAGAAGGTAGATTGGAAGGATTATGGAGAAGCTTTTGTCGTGGTGGTGGTGGTAGTGGTTTTATTAAAAATAATAGTAAAAAGGAAGGAAAAGATTTTTGCTAGCCCCGGCATCTGCCATCGATACTGAAGCACCTGAGCTGGGGCAGCGGAAATAAAGGACAGCAGGCAGAATGGAGAAATGAAATGAAAGAGGTGAGGGGACAGGAATAGAGGACAGGGGGAGAAGTAATATGTACAAACTATTTACACAATAAGTAATGTGTCCAGGTTGTGTGCGTGATTAGTTCATTTAAGACGAATTAAATCACACACGCGCACAGCACTGTGTAGGTTACAACTGGAGTGGGGCGTCCAGTTATTAATCGTTCAAGGTAGAACTCGCGGAGCGTTCGGTCACTGCGTGTAACTACCTGACGGAGAACAGACGGGACGTCAAGCCCGTGTGTTCGAGGAATGCACAGAGGCTCACCAAAGTTCGCTCACGAGTGCGCGCACTGCCCTGCGGCCACAATAGCGTCTTGATGGAGTGCAGTGTACGCATTTAGGTTGATGACGAATATAAGCAGAGGAACAAAGAATAGCAAGCAGTGCAGGCAACGCGAAGAGAGCAGTACAGAGTTTTTCAAGAATGCAAGGAAAAAACGCTTGTTTCCCGAGAGTGGACAAAACTGCTAAAATGCACTGCCAACTCGTTGAATAATTCAGTGATGTTAGCGTGAAATAATTTCCATAATTAAAATGAAAGAAGAAAAGTATAAAGTACTTTTGTGCGCTCCGGCTACCTACTTTAGAAAGTTTTCTGATGGAAAAGAAACATTTCAGTTTTTCCCTTAGGCTTAAATTTTGAACAGGCGTCTTTCAGTTGTTTACAAAAAAGTATACTTTGCGTCTGCACACCTGGCAGGGAGAAATAATTTCAATACTAATAATTACCGCCTGTTTAAGGAATATAGAAGAACTCCCGTTTCCAAATACTGCATTATTTCCTTTCGGCAGCAACGAATTTTCAATATTTTTTGGGAAGGGGGAAGGAAATAACGCAGTAACTGTCTCGCATATCTCGGTGGACACCCGAACCGCGCCGTAAGGGCAGGGATAAAGGAGGGAGTGAAAAAAGAAAGGAAGAGGTGCCGTAGTGGAGGGCTTCGGAGTAATTTCGACCACCTGGGGGCATTAAACGTGCACTGACATCGCACAGCACACGGGCGCCTTAGCGTTTCGCCTCCATCGAAACGCACCCGCCGCGGTCGCGTTCGAACTCGAGTAATCCGGATCAGTAGCAGAGTGCCCTAACCACTGAGCCAACGCGACGGGTACATTTCCTTTCCTCCAAAACCAATTTAATATTATTTATTATCATAACTCTCAACCTTTATGGTAATAAATAATAAAAAATTGGTTTCGGGAGAAAGGAAATGGAAAGGCTTCAGATGAGTCATTGAGTGGGTGTGCGCCATAATCTACTGCGAATAAAGTATACAAATGGCCAGAACCAAAAAAAAAGATGTAGATGGTGTGGATGTCTACACTAGCATTCGACGAGATAGTGACATACATTAAAACATTAAGGCAGTCAGTTTCCAGTATATTAATCTATGCGTCGGCATTGTCAAGAAACTGCTAACAGACCTTCGTAATGTGAGCGGCGCAGTGCATCACTTGAAGAATGTTTACACATTACCCTTTTTTTGCAAATTCGCTTCAGGTGTTCAGAATGAAAAGCCAGTCAATGTTTCTGCGCTTGCGAGCACAGCATAGACTGTATGGGAATACGACAGCGGCTCCGAACTAACAGTACAGGCAATCCTCCCACTGCTCGCACTGGTCGCTCTCCCAGGCTTGGGCGAGGTTAAAGTAGCAGATTATGCAGATGATATCTCTCTGTTTATTAGAAACGTTGACAGCTATAGAGCATTTCAGACACTCTTTCATACTTCAGTTGCCTGTCAGGTGCACGTCTCAATCCTGATAAGAGGCAGGCGTAACGATTTGGATCTCTTAATGACCAATTTGCTGATGGTGTCCAATGAGTAGGTGGCGTAAAAGTCCTTGGTGTCACGTTCCTGGCCTCCGGTGAAGTATACCGAGCCACCTGGAATGAAATAAAGTGCAAGGCTGATCAGCGTATTGAAGTCGCAAAATCCTTCGACCTACCTCTCTCTGAACGAGCTTACCTTAGAACAGGCATAATAGCTTCCTTATTCTACGTCGCAAAAATAGCGCACCCTCCTCGCCGCATCCTCCAGACGCTGGCCATAGCTTGCTGATCTTTCTTCTTGAGTGATCACGCAGAGAGCGCTGCATGTTTTTGTTCGCCTGCCCACCGACATGGGTGGCTTCAGCATCCCGGATCTTGAAGTTATGTGTCGTGTATTGGCCTTCAGGGCCATGTGGGACCTTATCTCAGATACTGCGTACCGAGGAAGAGCACTCACTGCATATTTGCTGGGAACTTCGGATCGCTTCTTTGAGTTATCAAATTGGAAAGGCCCTGCGGCTGAAAAGTCGCCAGCTTTCTATAGATATGTCGTGAGATCCTTACATTTTCTGGAAGTTACACTTCCTGATTGTGATTTTAAAGAATTGTCCGCGAGTGAAACTTGCGAATATGTTGCTTTTCGCACCCTGAATGTAGACCAGCGCAGGAAAGTGCGCAAAAGGCGGAATCAAATAATATTTGCCTCTCTCCCCACTGATGTATCCAATTTTACCTGGATTCGCGAGTGGGAAGCGTTACCCACAGCTGACCGCCTTGCGGCATGGGGTGTGGCGCCCTCCGCCTCATGTCCGCAATGCGGTCGAACTGAGACTCTGAACCATGCCGTTTTTGAATGCCCAGTCGCGCGCAATTTCTGGCGCTTGGCAGCGCGAATGTTACAGGTGCGCATGCGGTGGGAGAGTTGCAGTCGCGATTTCTTTGTTGAATTAATAATGTGTGTGGGTGCTTATGTACTCTGGAAAAGGAGGGGACTTGCTGTCTTGCGGGGACAACCGCAGAAAGCAATGTTCCCTTTACTGTACCGCCTCAGAACTTTGATGCTGAAACACTTGAATGAAGAACTCATCGTATTGGGTGAGGAGGCCTGCCTCCTCCGCTGGTCAACAAGGTTCGTTGTTCTTTGCGATAGAGGTGTGTCCACGACCATCCTTCCGTATTAGCAAGTTTGGCGAGTGTAGCTATTTTGTCCTTTTTTTATTGCACTTTAGCGCATAATGAAGCTGCTTTAGGCCAGCTCGGGTAGAAACCACGAATTTTTCACTGAAATGTCATTTGCATATATGTGATACCTGCACAATGATGACTCTTTGTAATGTCCTTGGAAACCAGACCACTTGTGTGAAGAGTCCTTAGCACTGTAGATATTTTCGGAAAAATAAAATTCTCTTAAAAGGCAGTGGTCGCTGGTACTGGTCGCACCACCGTCCCTATCACGTGGCGCATGGACGTTTCCTTCTTCCACGATGACCTGTGCGTAGCGAAAATTCGGGCTGAGTTGGCTGCTTCAGCTCATGCGGCTGGAGACATTACTCCCGGAATGTGGGACGCCTTGAAAGCTTCGTGAAAGAATGTGTAGATACGTGCAAGGAAAGCTCGTCGTGCCCCGTCAGACCGGCGCATTCAACGACATCATGCGCCGTATGCGTATCATGAAGGAGGACGGAGAACTGACTTTTTCCATGCGCGAATATCTCGACACTTTGCGCGTGCGATACCACCGCGTTTTGGAGGAAAGCGCGCGTGCGTCGCGTTTGGCGGGAGGCTGTCGACTGCCGTTGGATGACGTCGTCGATCTCGGTTACGCGCGCTTTCTTAATCTGAGGAACGCGCTATCGCCGCGTGTCGAGGAGGTGTCTCTCGGAGACGGCGGGACTCCGGCAGCGCCATCCGACATATAGCATGTTTTTGCCTCGCACTTTGAGGCGCTCTTTTCGAGCAAAGCCTGTCAGTTCAGGGCTTTGAAGGTGCGGTCGCGACATTTTGCGGCTCGCTGCCCCTGCTCTCAGACGTAGCCTGCGACGCGCTTTGCTCCCCGGCAACGTTAGAGGAAGTCCTCGAAGGCTTGCGGGTAGTGAACCAGTCAACCGCTCCCGGACCGCACGGCTTAGCGGCAGGCTTTTACTCTGTCTTTTTCGACATCCTCGGGCGCTTGCTGCTCCGACTGGTTAACGGCATTTTGGTGGCGAGGCAGAAGCCAGCCTCTTTCAGTGTGGGTCGGATTGTATTGTTGTTACAGCAAGGCATGCCACCATCACAGCCCGGGTCCTGGAGGCCCATCACTCTCCTCAACAGCCACTACAAACTGATTGCCTCGCTACTAGTGAGACGGTTGCGGGCCTTTTTGGGCAATGTAGTCAGCCCCTTTCAGTCGTGTGCTGTTCCGGGGCGATCTGTCTTCTCCTCGCTTACGTTAACACGGGACGTATTCGCCTACGCCTGCGCGAAACGGGTCAGCGGAGTCTTTGTGTCGCTCGATCAGGCCAAAGCGTTTGACAGCGTGGAGCACGCCTACCGTTTTGCGGTGCTGCGCTGCTTTGGCCTGCCGGCGGATTTCGTCCAAGTCGTTGAGCTGCTATACAGCGGACCTAGAAGCCAGCTTTTTATGAACGGCACTATTGCCGGCGAGTTCGCGGTGACGCGGAGAGTGCGGCAGGGGTGCCCCCTTTCGCCGACCCTCTTTGGGCTGTCACTCGACCCGCTCTTACGGAGGGCAGTGTTGGACAGGCGCATTCGCGGCTTCCCCGTGGTTGGTCAGGAGTTTGTCGTTGTCTCCGCCTGCGCGGATGACATTTCCGTCTTTGCCAGGGACACGGACAGCTTCCTGGCTTTCCTGCAGATTTTTGAGCAGTACGCTTCTCTCTCCGGTGCCGAGCTTAACCCGACCAAGAGCAGCGTTCTCGCTTTTGGCTCCTTTCGGGGTCTCCTGCCCGCGGCGGTGCCCTTCGTAGACGTCACGCGAGTTCTGGGGGTCCTGTTCGAGCCGGGTGGAGTCTCGCCCCGCGCCTGGGAGGAGGTACTGTCGGGTGCGACGCGGGATCTTGCGGAAGCAGCGCCCTACCACCTCTTGTTGCACTCAAAGTCTACGACTGTTAAGACGCGAGTTTCTATGTCGCGAGGGACGCAACAATGCCGCGCCGTACAGCGGGACGGCTCGCGTCCCTTATTGTTACCTTTGTCTGGGACGGTGGCCCAGCACTTGTCGCTCGCCACTTCCTTGAACTGCCAGTCAGTAGGGGAGGCTTAGGACTCCCATCTGTCCCCACTGTTGCTCGGGTCCTGGGAGCTAGATTTGTATCGAGTCTATTGGACGCGGAGTGGTACCCGGGATGCGGTCTCATGCTGTATTGGATGGGCTCCTTGTGCCGCGTCTTTTCGCCCCTCTGGTACTCGGGTCCTCATGCCGAGAGGCCGTCTCCCTATTACAGGGCCGTGGCGGGCATGAAGTCGGCCTCAGAAACTGATGCCCCCGACATTGACATTTTAGAGACACCTGCCTCTTGGGTGAGCGACGTGGTCTGTTGCAGTCGCCTCGCTCAGGACGATCAGATCGACCTCGGTGTCAAGGTGGCGATCTTGGGCAGCTGTCAGCCTGCCGAATGAGGTGCGAGATTTTGAGTGGCACAGGCGTTGGGGAGTCCTTCACACGCGCCAGCGCCTGGTCGCGTGGGGTATCGTCCCCAACGAACAGTGTGCGAACTGTGGCGCCCAGGAAACTCTAAAGCATGTCTTTTTTGAGTGTGTTGTCGCGAGATCAATGTGGCGCCTCGTGGAACGCATGTTTGTTGTTCGTGTCGGTCGAGGCACCAGGCGTCAACGAGGGCCCTTTGCCCATTTAGTGGTGGCCGCCACTATGTTTGTTTTCTGGCGTCGGCGTTGCATCGCGGAGGCTCGTCGAACCCCCGCTCGAGCTATGTACCAGGCGCTCCAGAGCCTGCGCCTCGTCATCTGAGGATACTTGTCTGGGCAGTTAGCAGCAGATGGCGAGGTGCTGTCTCTGCGGCGCTGGCGCACACGGTTCTTTGTAATCACCAACGGCAGGCTATAGACGACTTTACTTTACTAGCCTGCCCCTCCCCCCCTCCGTTTGTTTCCATATTGAGTTTGCTGATCATGTGACAGCATTGTAATTTGTGGTGCCCCTCTATTTGTAGCCGTGATGGCTCTCCCCTTTATCCATGAATTTTTAGTTATGGAGAACCAAACTGGCCTGTCAGTGTCCAATTGTATTTAAGTGCACTCTTGGTTTGTTCTGTTTGAAAGTGCTGTTTCAATATATGTTTGAGAGCAATAAACTTCTCTTTATGTAGAACGTTTTTTGTGTTTATGCGCTATGTTTGCGGTGCTTTAACGGCCCAACGCGATTCAGAACTAATGGTTCATCGCCGGTGGTTGTATATTTTTAATACAAGTTTTGCGATGAAATTTGTGAGTACATGCGCCCGAGAATGTTAGGAGTGCTGCTAATTGTTTGTGTGGGTTTAACGTCCCAAGGCGAGTCAGGCTTTGAGAGACTCCGCAGTTAAAGTCTCCGGAAATTTCGACTACCGGGGGTTTTATAACGCGCAATGACATCGCACAGTATACGGGCCTCAATGATTTCGCCTCCATCGAAATTCGACCGCCGCAGCCGGGATCGAAAGCGCGTAGCAGCCGAGCGCCATACTACTCAGCCATTGCTGCAGCGGAGTCGAAGTGTTAAACTACGCAGAGATGCAACCATTCTTAAGTTTTGTATTGTTTTTGCTTTTTGCTAATTGCTCGTGGCTCCGCGCATCGCCAACGGGGCACTGAACTGCGCGGCTGCATCTTTTGGGGAAATAAAACTGCGGGTTAACCGCATTATATCTCGGAGGACACCTTAACACTTGCCACCACTGACATTTCGAAAACAGGGTGGTAAGGAAAGAATCATAACCTGCAGCAGGAGTGAGAGACTGCTGCGCGCCGAGCACCCGGTTGTGCAGACCATCGCTATCGACCGGGCTTCCAGCGTTATGCACAGCGGGAACTTTAGGGCCTGGGCGCAGTAGGGCCATGCGGGGTCCCGGAAGCCCGTGTGCTGCAAACTCCTCTGTTAAATTAAAGTTTTAGGAGTGTTAGCTCTTATGTTTGTCAACGGCGCGTCTCTCTGCAATGAAGGTAAAATTGACCAAAATACTTGCCACGTGACCACACTACATCACATAGCAACAGAGGGCGCGCAGAGCCTTACTTCATCACTGTACTTTCAATCCGTTATATACAGCGTGTTCTGCAATTAAACGTGCACCGTAGAATGCTTCTCTCAGCTAAAATTCGAATTGTTCGAGCTGAAATTTCGCACAGAAGTGACACTTGGCGGGCAGAATTATTTTATCAACATTTGTTCGGAGTGTTTGCCTGAATTGATAAAAAAGTCGGATATTTGCATTGTTTGCAGCGGCTAGCAAATTAAATTGAATTTATTTGGCTGTTGGGGAATTTAAATGCCGCAGTATCTGTCTCAAATATCGGTGAACATCTGAACCGCGACCTAAGGGAAGGGATAGAGGAGGGAGTGAAAGAAGAAAGGAAGAAAGAGGTGCGGTACAAACCGTTTTCTGGGCGACTGCGCCGGTGGCGCCATCTCGTTTGTCAGCCGTAGAGATTAGTCAATGAAGGGTGGGATTTTGCCGGAGGTTTGAAAACGTGTTAATCAACCAAACGACATTAAGTAGACTTTAAGCAACCAAATGATCAGGCAAGCTTTACTAAAGGACCTTCAACAATAGATCACGTTCACACTATCAATCAGGTGATAGAGAAATGCGCAGAATACAACCAACCCCTATATATAGACTTCGTTGATTACGAGAAAGCTTTCGACTCAGTGGAAACCTCAGCTGTCATGCAGACATTGCGGAATCAGGGTGTAGAAGAGTCTTGTGTGAAAATACTGGAAGATATCTATAGCAACTGCACAGCTACCATAGTCCTCGATAATGTCAGCAATAAAATTCCAATAAGGAAGGGTGTCAGGCAAGCAGATACTATCTCGCCAATGCTATTCACCGCCTGTTTACAGGAGGTATTTCGAGGCCTGAATTGGGAACAGTTGGGAATAAGAGTTAATGGAGAATACCTAAATGATCTGCGATTCGCTGATGATATTGCCTTGCTGAGTAACTCGCGAGATGAATTCCAAAGAATGATCAATAATTTAGACAGGCAGAGCAAAACAGTGGGTCTAAAAATTAACATGCAGAAAAGCAAAGTAATGTTCAACAGTATAGCAAGAGAACAGCAGTTCACAATTGGAAGCGAGGGGCTGGAAGTCGTAAAGGAATGCGTCTACTTAGCGCAGGTAGTGACAGGTGATCCGGATCATGAGAGGGAAATAACTAGAAGGATAAGAATAGGGTGGAGCGGATATGGCATGTTCTCTCAGATCATGAATGGCAGGTTACCAATATCCCTCAAGAGAAAAGTGTACAACAGCTGCATCTTACCGGTAGTCACCTACGGGGCAGAAACGTGGAGGCTAACGAAAAGGGTTCAGCTTAAGTTAAGGACAACGCAGTGAGCCATGGAAAGAAAAATGAGAGGTGTAACGTTAAGAGACCGGAATCGGGCAGAGTGGGTGAGGGAACAAACGCTGGTTGATGACATCCTAGTCGAAATCAGGAGGAAGAAATGGGCTTCGGGCAGGGCATGTGATGCGAAGGCAAGACAACCGCTGGTCCTTAAGGGTAACTGAGTGAATTCCAAGAGAAGGCAAGCGTAGCAGGGGACGGCAGAAAGGTCAGGTGGGCGGATGAGATTAAGAAGTTCGCAGGCATAGGGTGGGCGCAGCTGGCAAAGGACCTGGTTAATTGGAGAGACATGGGAGAGGCCTTTGCCCTGCAGTGGGTGTAGTCAGGCCGATGATGATGATGATGAATACACTTGTTCACGAAAGATTTTGAAACTTACGGCAGTTTTGGTCAAAGTAAGTTCTTCGTGATCTTTCATGAACCAGTTGAAAAAGCGTCTTCAAACCTTCCGCAAAACACACCCGCACTCCTGCTCCTTTGTGGAATCTCTACGGCCGACAAACGAGATGGCGCCGCCTGTCCAATCGCTGAGATAATGGGTTGCTTCGTTTCGTTGTCGCCGCAGACGGTGTGAATATGCGACTTTCCTTGGGTCGATTCATGTAAGTACTCCCAGCAAATTTAGCTTAAAACAATACTGGCGACCAAGTTTCATTTCTGTGCGAATTTGGAGCTCGTACAATTAACCTGTTTAGCAGAAAGAAGCATTCTACGGCACGCGTTTCTTTGTGGGAAGTCTGTAGCGGCTATTGAAGTGGGACCCCTGCCCTGGGACCATTTGCATAAAACTTAGGCGCCACCCGTTTGGCGCAGAATGTTCGAAGTGGTGTCAAATGACTTGGCATGCTCCTGAGGATAAAATTCCTGATTGTGAAGAAGCCCAACATATGGGTGGGGTTCGAAACTACGACCTTTCCGCCCCTAAAATATGCATTCCCAGGTCCTTCAGACGGTCATTACGCCCGAACTGTTTGTGGCAGGTGGTTCCGGATGGTATCAACCATTCATTGGTGTTGTGATATAACGAGGAAATATGCCCGTTATAGCGATGGTGGTTGTAAATCGCAATAGTAGTTCAAAATGTATACGGTAGATGGCGCTGCTTGTGCCTTACAAGGGATGTTTCTGTAAAGGAAACATCCGCGGATGTTACGATTTGGTCTTCTCCACGTTTTCTGAGCACACCGATGTAAACACTTGAAGCTCCCATAGATAACGTTCTTAAGTCGAACGTTTGAGGCAGTGTCGGCGGATAATATTTTGATGATGGTGATGCAGATCAGCGCCGTGGGAGTGTGGATGAAGGGCAGTAGGCAGGAAGGTTCCCACCATGAAGGAAGAAAGATTTGAAGAGGTGCCGCGGCTTTCCGAGGCTCCGGTGGAGCCCACCACTAGCGCGCATCTATCTCCGTTCCTTCTTTCGCTTCCGCCTTTATTTACGCGAAATCATTACTAGGCTATGCCGGCAGCTGAGGTGTCCGCAACAAGTGGACGCAAAATGTGGAAGTAAAATGTGTCGCAAGATATCACGTCATCAGCTAGTGCATAGCAGTCATGATTGATTATGCACGACAATTGTTATATAATTAGAGCGTCAGATCGCCGCCGCGGTGACTGAGTTGTTATGGCTCTCAGCTGCTGGCCCGAAAGACGCGGGTTCGATCACGGCCGCGGTGGTCGAATTTCGATGGAGGTGAAATTCTAGAGGCCCGTGTACTGTGCGATGTCAGTGCACGTTAAAGAACCTCAGGTGATCGAAATTTCCGGAGCCCTTCACTATGGCGTCCCTCATAGCCTGAGTCGCTTTGGCACGTTAAACCCCCATAAACCAGAGCGTCAGATGAATGTCATGGTCGTATGAGTTATTGTGATTTAGTCGAGAGTCCGAAGTCATGAGTCATGACCGGAATCCTAACGAATGTGTTCATGACCAGAGTCATTGTCTGGGGAATTTTTGTTTTATTGGCATTAATGTCCCAGAGCAACTTAAGCTATGAGGGACGCCGTAGGGTAGGGCTCCGGAAATTTCGACCAACTGGGGTTCTTTAACGTGTACTGACTTCACACACTGCACGGGCTTCTAAAATTTCGCCTTCAGAGAAATTCAACCGGTTGCGGTCATCACTCATGATCATAAGTCATGGACATGAAATGGGTCAGAAAAAGGGCTGCTTCATGGTAACAAAATAGGTCGCAAAAAGTGCCGAGTCATAGGTCACACAATAGGTCACAAAAAAATTTTAGGCGGAGTTGAAGTGTCCAGCGAGATGATCGAGATCTGAGAGCTACTGCAACCTTTCCCTTCGTCAATATGCATGCTTTCGCATTACTTCACGTAACAGACTTAAGTGCCCTCAGAATTATCTTTTTGTCACTCAGTTTCATTGCCACAAATTCTGTGTGGTTGGTTGGCCTCAAATAAAGATGGCACATACCCACTACGGCACAGTGGCCAAGACATTAAGCAACAAGTTTGCCTCCGTTGCTTCCTGTTTTCTTCATCATTTTTTGGTCCGCGTTCACTGCCAGAGACATTGGCGTCGTCATGTTGTTTTCTCTCGCCTCGTGACACCGCTAAGAACAAAGTCGCCACAATCGAATGCGTGTATCATTCAGACAACAGCACCAGGCTCGAAGTAGCTAGGGCAACTTACGCAGGATCCCAGCAGGACGCGTAGATCCCATCAAGAAATAAATCCTCGTCCGCTCTCCGCTCATTCCCTTCCATGGAGCTCTTTACGCCATCGCTAATCCTAGAAATGTGCGCCTATATTGCGTAATGGCACTAAACACTGGTTGTAAGGAAAGAAAGGAAGAAAATAGCAACGTCCTTTTGCAATTGCGTCAAACGCTGTCGCGCCATGCGACATAAGCCGATTTTTCGATGGTGTGACCACAAAGCCAGCTTTCCAAGCGTGGCACGGCAGATGCAAACACAGCATCCGTTTCGGCACCCACAGCGGTTACTCATTATTGTTTTTTTTCTTTTGTAACGCGAACAAAGAAAGTTTAGCAGCAATAATCAGACAGTACCGGGGAAGGACGCGCCGTTAATGCGCGTGGTATCTCCTAGGATTAGCGCCATTGAGCACAAAGTACCATTCTTGCCGCCTCGCGTGAGGGTTCCAATATAATGCTAATTGCGCAGCGCTCGATGACTGCAATATCTCCTCGCATTTACCCTTAGAAAGGGGATTAGCACATAATACATGGCGATGGGCTGTAGCAGCACACTTTTTTCGTTATGGCGCTGTGACATCCTTTTTTTTTTCTTTTGCAGCAGTAAAACAAGTTCTTCTGAAGTTTGGGTGGCGTGAGAGAAGCAACTAGTCAGGATGAAACCAAAACTAACTGCTTTTACCATTAGCAGCGAATTGAAGATGTTTTTTTCAGTGGCGGTGGCTGCAGCTGCCACAAGAAATCTTCAGGAATGGTGGCTGGTCACCTTGCGGTGGCTGCGAAAGTGAAAATAACTCCGAAAACCTCCGAATTTGGGCTGAAAAACTTTGTTCTTTACATTGCTGTGGCAGCGTGTCATCGGTGAGGTTTCGTGCCCTGAAGCGGCCCCCACGTACATGAGAAGTGCTGTAGCGGACGGCTAGACATTTTAAGCGACCAGTAGGTGTTCTTTGTTGTCTATTTCCCACACGGAGCACACAAGGTTTTTTTTTTCTCAATTTGAATGCGGGCACCGCGGTCCAGAAGCGCTGCCGACGCGTCTAACTCACCAGCAGGACCTCTAAACTTTCGGTGCGAGTATGATTTTTTATACAATTTGGGCTGCATTTCCGGCTTCTCCGTAAGGCAATTACCTGACTCGTCGATAGGATAGTGGCGTCATCAGCACCATCAGAGCACTGCAATTTTCGCAGTCTGCTCCATTGGATTATTATACATGGTGTTTCACCTAAAATTTTACACAATTTTTAAAAGTAAGCTTTTTCAGTTAGGTGAGCGCTTTTTTGCTGGCATAGCATTTTCAACAATGAAGTACACCAAAATACAGCAAAGGCGTGCTAACTAGCAGGCTGGTTAACTAATACTGAATATTAAGCTTTTTATATATTACTGTTAGGCTCCTTAATTATTCAGAGCCGTGTAGCCCACCGTAAGTAGTATCCATATCAGTTTTTAGAATTTTGAAAACTTGGTTATAGCTCGGCGTTGGGCCTAATTAATTTAGACGACATCGCGCCAAAATACATGCGCTTTCGAGAAGCTTGGAGGCCGAAATTTGTTCTAAACTGCACGTAATCTCAACTGAAAGAATATAGTTTCAACCATTCTCAAAAATACCCGTGGATCCGCGAGTGTTTAGCGTCTCTGAGATTCAGGGCTGTCGGGAAAATTTAGCATACAACCATAAAAAAATGCTCGTTATATTGGTTTAGACCTCTGTGTTGCAGATTTCTGAATCGAAGACGGCGCACCAGCTTATCACTTCTTACTTCCCAGGCTAATTTAATTTCCAAAAATTGAATTTCAAAGCACTACCTCATACACTGTATTAAGCCATGCACACGCCGAAAGCCTAAAATTGACTGGAATGCAGCACTTTAATATTTGTTCCACTTTGACAACCAGCTCTTGTAATTTCGTTTAATACAACCAGCGACGTGAAGCTTGAATATATCAGACCATAATTATTACTCCAGTATTGGAAGCGAATGTTTTTTTAAACCTGCTTGATCATTTTATGTATACAAGACTGAGGAACGTTTTACCGACACACAAAATTTTCAACAATGCATCTCACGTCTAGTGACGTCACCCTGGTTGCATGGGCTAGAGACGTGACCCCTGCAATGTATGAGTGTGTTACAGTGGGACAAAAATAATTCCCGCCAATGGTACATCTGTAACGTAACGGTTAGTCACGACTACTTTATTCATTTATTCGAAAACCCAGAGCGCCACAAACGGCATTACAGTGGGGACTCATTTGGTGGACTGTATTCTAATGGTTCACTTTTTAATGAGCTGCTTGCAGTGAGCTACGCATCAAACATGTTCTGTTACCAAAGAGAAATGGAAGAAAACGCAGAGCTCAGAGCTAAGGCAAAAATCATCTTTGTGTTTTCCAACAAGTGCAAGCGACTAGCCTGTGAAATGAAGCAAATGTTTTAGAGCAGAAATAGCCACTGAAAGTATAATAAAAAAAATTTCTCGCCAATCTTCTTTCGTGATATCTGCACTCGCTACTGTACTGACATTTTTTTCTGTCATACACATGACCCAGGTTATTTAGAGAGATATGGCTGAAACTTTTATCCTACATTGGACGTAACAAGGCTGACGATGATGATATTGAACCATTTATTGTTCTCAGCGGTCGCTCACCCCACACACTGCAGAGTCTTAGTCGATTGGTTATCCGATGCCTCCCAGGCATTCTTGTGTCAGTCGTTGCGGCGCAGCTTATTGCGCTAAGAAGCCATTCTGGAATTTATGAACCCAGCCGAAGGACCGGAACATTGGCGCTTCTCTTTTATTGCGTGTGTTGAAACCACGCACCCTCAATTCTTCCTCGCGCGTTCCACAGTAGGAAAGATGAGTGACCGTATTTGGTGGGAGGGTTTGTTTGATAAACTACGGCGTTCGCAGTTGGCGTTGTGATGAAACAAAGTGTATGACCCAAGAAAACGAGCATTATCTCATCCGCCCAACCAAGAGGATGGCTGCTTTTTATTTCTCGCCCTAAGTGCTATCGTAAAAGTACAGGAAGCGTTGAGTTGATGGCAGATGTTGCTTAACAATGCGCAAAAGCTACGCCCATTCACTACGCTTTCCAAAGGAATGGAGGCGTCATACGGATGCTTTTACTGTGTTTTTGTTTTGGATGATAATCTGAGTTTGAAATAGCTTTGATCAATATGCGATCGCAGCAATACCGTGGCTACGCTGCTGCGAAAGTTGTGTTTGAAAAGTGACGACGTGAGGCTGCCCCTCTGCTAATGCGTGCAGATGAATCTAAGGTGTTGACAGGAATGCGGGAGCATGTGGCCAGTAGAGAGGAGAACCGGGAAAAACTTTATTCGGGCCAGAACTAAAGTAAAGTGAGATACTCCTCTTGCAACTGTAAGGTTCCCAGCCAGACAGTATCTGTGCTTGAGGTTTACACACGGTTAAGCGAGCAAGGAAGAACCTTTATTATTTCACTTTCTTTTCTCAAAGGACGCAATTGATTCTCAAAGATGGTGGAAGATATCTGCAACGGCTGCACAGCTACTGCAGTTCTTCAAAAAGTAAAAAATTAAGTTCCAGTAAGAAAGGCAGTTAGGCAGGGAGACAGGATCTCGCCAATGCTATTTACCGCCTCTTTACAGGAGGTATTCAGAAGCCTATGTTGAAAACAGTTGGGTATAACCGTTAATGGAGGATGCCATTCGTAATTTACGGTTGGCTGATGACATTGCCTTGGTAAGCCACTAAGGGGATGTACCGCAAAGCATGATCAATGAGGTATACAAGTAGAGCCGAACGGTGGGTCTAAAAATTAATATGGAGAAAACAAAGTAATCTTCAACGAGTCTAGGAACAGAAGCAGCCGTGAAAATTGTAACGAGGTGCTGTGAGGTGGTAAAGTAATACGTCTACTTAGGGCAGGTAGTGACAGCTGATCCGGATCATGAGAGGGAAATAACTAGAACGATAAAAATGGGGTGGAGCTCATATGACAGGTTCTCTCAGATCATGAATGCCAGTTTACCAATATCCCTCAAGAGAAAAGTATACAACAGCTGTATCTTACCGGTACTCACCTACGGGGTAGAAACGTGGAGGCTAACGAAAAGGGTTAAGCTTAAGTTAAGGACAACGCAGCGAGCCATGGAAAGAAAAGTGATAGGTGCAACGTTAAGAAGACCGGAAGCGGGCAGAGTGGGTGAGGGAACAAACGCGGGTTAATGACATCCTAGTCGAAATCAAGAGGAATAAATGGGCTTGGGCAGGGCATGCAATGTGAAAGGCAAGATAACTGATCGTCGTTAAAGGTAACTGGATACGTAGAGCAGTCAAGCGTATCAGGAGGCGGCAGAAAGTTAAGTGGGCGAATCAGCTAAAGAAGATGGCAGGATAGGGCGGCCGCAGCTGGCACATGGCAAGGTTAATTAGGGAGGTATGAGAGAGGCCTCTTCCCTGCAGGCATGTAGTCAGCAGAATAATGGTGATGACGCTGAGTGGATTACCGAATTATGGGACCCATTTTTAATGCTCTCCAAATGGCTAAAACCCTAAATTCTTTTTCAGTCTAATAGCTGAAATGGCGAATACACCAATGTATTCTACACATGGTTATGTCATAGCCGTCCAATGCATATCGAGTAAAACCACTCTAGGGATCAAGCTGCTATCGGCTACTGTAAGTATGATCAACGTAGCGTTTTTAGGGTATATACTTTTAATCCGCAGTTTAAGCAGAGGACATCGTTGTATCCTACTCTTCATTGTGTCCGGATTGCATCGTAAAGACATTGCGTACCTCGGAAGAACTAATTCATTCTTGCCGTTAGTGTTTAGGAATTCCTTCTTAGCTGAAGCGGAATAGTCACAGATGACGCAAAATAAAACATAAAGAGTGCTTTGCTGTCTTTTATTTTTATTCACAGGGACAAGTTAGGACAGCTCGGTACCTGAGAACGGTCCGAACTGTTGCATTGAGAGGAATTCAGTGTAAATTGGACGAGCCTATGCAGAAAAAGTAGAGTTACAACACTGAACAGATAACACTTCATCAAATGCACGCACTAAATATGCTTACCAGAATTGCAAAATGACAGTAAAAAATAATGAGCTACTGTGGCAGTAAACGGTGAACATTCAGAATTATAATAAATGGTTCGCAATAAAAAACATTAAGGAAGAAGATACAATGTCAAATCTCGTTTACATGTAAGTATCACCTAAAATACTTGCACTGCAGCGAATGGTCATTCAACGCATTCGCTAAATGTCCATGGCTTGTTGCTTTGTATGTTCCAAAGGAAACACAGGGCAGACAGTCAGGTAGTGATTATAGCTTGCAGTATTCCAAGCAATATCTAGAAAATTCCATAGATGCCATTGGCGTTGCAAAAATATTTGACCGCGACGATTTCCTGTTTGTATTTTGTAACGCTCGCCTGGGCCATACAATTAATAGCTTTTGAAACTTTAAGTGCACAGTTTATCTACGCTATTCTGTACGGAATTCAAGCGCATTTGAGATTCTTTTAGTTTTATAGTTCCCACAAAAGTATCTTATTCCTGAACTTCAAAGTTTCAGAAACTTTAGGCATTCTCGCAGGAATACGGTTACCGGCATAGAAGCATTTTATTGTATTGCTTGCGTGGCGATTCCATAATATTTTGATTTGTCTTTTATTCTTGCGTTTCAGGCACGTTTCTTTTTGCTTTAATTGAAGCTTTTTTTCTTATAGTTTGTCCGAAAGAGAACGCCTGAATATTCTTAGGAGGAGGAGCGCCGGAGAAAATGCCTCGAGGTCTTAGGAGACTGTCTCAAGCGGTTGACCCCGGCACCAAGTTTTGCAACAGTGCTGTCACAGCCAAGGGAACTCTATCCTCTCTTCTCTGTTCTGACTTAGGTTTCTTGAGTGTGACAAGCAGCTAGCGAGGCGTGTTGTGAAACAACGTTCTTCGACATCTGCACGCCAAAAAGGCCAGATGTTGTTGCTCGGTCAACCAGAACAGAGAGGGTCTTCATGATCGCTGGACCAGAAAGCGCAGGAATCTGCCGGATCTATCACCTGAGACTTGCCTTTGACTATTGTTGTGCGGGCTTCTGTTTATGCGTAAGAACAAAATAGGCACGTTGTATTCTGTACGTAATGCAGGCTCCAGAACATGCTTGACTTCACCGTCACGCATCGGCGCACAACGAATCAGTGAACGCAAACCTGTCACCTTTTTTGCTGCAGACCACCCGCTGTTTTCGCAAACTCGGTTAGGTAGAAGATAAAATGTGTAAGTTGGGGGGGGGGGGGGGGGGGGTGTTGCGAAAGCTAAGAAGTGTTATATGCGCAGCGGCTTCCACACAGGGTCATGTATACTGCCCAACTTAGCAAAACGTGTCTACTAACTTTGTGTTCCTTACGTTTTATAGTTGGTGCTCCGAGCATTTACAAAGATTGAACTTCTTTCGGGATGACTTGAAGCGTACACACTTAGGGTGTTCCTCGCACTGTACTTCATTCTATGAATATTTTGTGCCTCCCGGCACTGTATCGAGAACGAAAACCTGGTCGTCCCAACGGTTCGTATTTCTGTGAAAAGTCATATCATTGCTCAGGCATCGTGCATCACGCTGCCAAACTTACACATCTATAGCTACTCTGATCGCTCTCTTCACCGCCCAGAAATATTTAGGTTACAGACAATGAAATGTGTGAAGAGTCCTTCTTGAGTCCTACGCATGAAATGATATTCCTGAATGGCCTGATAAGAGAAGTGCGTGCCATTGTTTCGCAGCTGTTCCCTTATTTGAAATTAGTGTTCAGAACTTTATTCAAGGGAACATTCTTGTCGTTAAAAGTTATCGCAAAAAACGGTACTTACGGTGAACACAACACAAGCGCGTCTGTTGCCCTTTCTTTACTGTTCCGTTCTGAGCCGGAGAGCTGTGAAGCACATGAAAAATAAAATAGCACAGCTTCATGCATTCACGAACTTTATATTTCCGCGCTCATTCCTACAATTTGATACGTCTCCATATATGGGATGGTATCCACTGCCATCCAAGGCGCGATGTCGTGTGGACGCAATGATACATGCCATTGAAAGAATTCAGGAGAAAGACTGACAATTTAAAACGACGCTATCAACGACAGCACCGCAATCTTAATGAAAGGTTTGCTTCTCCTGATTCTACTTCTACTTTGCTGACTAAGAAAGACTGCTCTATACATAGGTAACGGGCATAGCTTAAACTGCGTAAAACAACAGTCTAAGTTGCCTACCTGTATTGACGCATGTTGGAACGCACCAGTGAATGTTCGGGTACTGTAAACTCATTGCGATGGCAAGGAGGAGGTAACCTGGAACTGACTCCCAGGCTTGAGGAGACCTCTCGCTGAGGATGGCGTACCCAAGCAGCGCAGGTAGTCAGTCCAATATTAGAAACTTATTGGCAAAGACTGGTCCCGCAAAAGACTAGAGTGAAATCATCCATTTGCAATATTGGGCTGATTACCAGTGCTGCTGTGGGTATATGCTGAAGACGGCCAGGCAATAGCTCCAGTCTACGCGTGATAAGGTTTTTCTCAACCGCATTGCCTACAGGCGCACAGAGAAAAGGGCATACAAGCCCTAGCTTTTGGGAGGCACTCTTCAGTCGCCGTATACCGGGCCTGTCAGTAGGCGAATACGTTGTAGAAGACAATTTGAGAGCGGTTTCCTCTCTTGTTGTGGACGCAGCGTCAGAAACAAGCACGGGAAAACTACAGCGGACCAGACCTCGCCCCAAGCCGAGCATACACCACTTAAACCCGCAGTCGCTGTCCCGCCACACAACACGAATCCAGCGTTAAACTTCCTGTGGCACGACTGTTCAAGCACGTTAGCGTATTATTGACCTGTTATAATCTTTGTCGTCACGTAGCTCTATTGTGTGAGTTGTTGCTTGGGCCTCGCCAGGCAGCTTATAGCCAGCTTTTTGCCCTGACACGAAGTTTTTGGAAAATTAATAAATTAGAAGAATGAAATGGCCTATAAGAAAATAAAAAAAAATTGTTTCTTAAGTACAAGGTAGTACTTAGGAGCGCGCTGTCGACTCTTCAGCAAATGAGTAAGAGAGCGTGCTGCAATGTACAGTCGCGAACAAAAGTCTCTGGGCCACTTGCTCCATAAATTAAGGCGCAAGCTGTATTATTAGTCGGTTGCTGGTGACCACATTTCTGGGGGTGAAAGTAAATAATTCAGTTGTTCCGTCTCCACAAGTGTGATATCCATGCAACTGATAATAGTAGAACTATCGCCCTCGTTTACGCCCCACGTGGTGCATAAACTTTTGTCCCCGACTTACACAGCACAAGCAATTTTTTTTTAGATAGAACCTCAATATATTGAGACGCCTTCCATAGCTGTCTCTGTAAAAAGACCGTAGCTTCAATCCCTGCTCTTGGAACCGGCTCGCAGCTTTTACAGAAATTTACAGTTGCTTTTTGCGGAGGTAGTAACACACGTATAAATGACTGATTTTTCTCTTCCATGGAGTCCTGAATACGTGAAGTTCTAGGGCCAAATGCGAGAATGCTGCTTAGCGTACGTGGTTTCCTTGCCCCGAATTGGGAACAAGTGTTCAAAGGTGCTGTCTGATTTTAGAATTGTCCTTAGTTACACCTTGGGTAAGCAGGCACTCAGAGCGACGAGAACGGCAGCGGTCGCCTAGTGGTTTGAGCAACCGCGTCGCATGCCGGAGGTGCGAGGTTCAATCCCTAGTGCCTCCGGGTACCCACCGGTGATGCAATGCGTAGAAACTCTCCCCTGCCTGGTGCGCGGCTTATTCAAAGTGAAATGCTTGGGAAATGGGTCCTTGATCCCAACTTGAGTAGAAGATAAAACCTTGTGTCATGGCAGTCTTCGGCCCCAGATGTTCTTGTGCCATAAAAACTAACCATCTTTATCAGAGCGACGACGAGCCGCTTGTAGGAATTAGGTCTCGAGAGTTTGCACCTAATAGTAACATACAGTTTTGTCAATTGAAAGAGGGCATATATAAATCAATGATCCTGTAATTGTGTTTTGGTAAACACACTTATCTGTTTTCGTTTTGAATTTTACGTTACTTATTTCAATACTCTAGATATTTTATCAGTAAAAGATAATGCAGCAACGTCCGACTGTTTACAATGCAGCAGTAGCAGTCAATGTTTTCTCTGCCATTGCGAAATAGGCGTCGCTGCCCCATCGTAGACGACTTTCTCCTCAAGCGCAGAGCGAGTTGTGCAGCAAAGCTTGCGTACTGCTAAACATGCAAGGTGAGGTTTGGTTTACGGTGTATGGGGTTTAATGCCCCGAAGCGACTCAGGCTATGAGAGACGCCGTAGTGGAGGGCTCCGGAAATTTCGCCCACCTGTTGTTCTTTAACCAGCACTGACATCGCAGAGTACACGAGCGTCTAGAATATCGCCTCCGTCGAAATAAGGGGCAGGATGATAACGTTCTGGCTACCTCATGGAAACGACACTCCAAGGACGGCCTCATTAAAGGTTTTAGAGAAGAGAAGTTAAAAACTAATAGAAGGAAGGAGAACAGCTTTTAAACCATCCTTACTAAAATAAACCGCGCTCTAGAATTTCACCTTTAAACTTGTTGCTCGAAGGGCGCATAAAATTTTAGATTTACACTATTAACACTGGATATTCATCTTCTAAATAGATCTCAACATGCCAAGAAGGTTACATAGAAAAAACTTGAAACTGAAACCAGAGCTCCAACAAACAAATGTACGTAAATACGAACGCTGGTAAAAGAGAAATTTTGCCTCTTTTGCTGCACACAACTACGGCCATTCTTTTGCACAAACCCGCTGAAAATTAAGTGAATTTTTTTTGGAGAAGGTTTTCTTCTCTTTTGCCTTTCTGCCACTGAAAGCGGATTATGGCCAGAACATCGAAGACAGCGAACGAAATAAGAGAATGTGTAGAAAAGCGTAAAGTCCAATTAGCGCAGGCAGATAATCGATCTTGTTCTTCTTTCCACAATCAGCTAAAGGGTTCCACGAATCCATTCTCTAGGTCAACCGTCTATTCTTTTTATTAAGTCTTTTCCTTTTCGATGGTCTTTTTCCTTTCGCATGTTCGGTTTATTGTCTTCGCTCTTGGATCATTTCACGTTGCCGCGTGGACTCTATCTTCATTTGTGCTTTGCTTGAAGATAATCAACCTCGTTCTTTCTTTCCACATTCACCGAAAGGGTCCCACGAATCAGCTCTCTGAATAACCAACCTTTTCTTCTTTGCATTAAAGGTCTTAGGTTACGCGTCTTTTTCTTTGCATGGTGGGTCATTGTCTTCCCTCTAGGTTCATTTCACATGGCTGCGTGGACGGTATGTTCACGTCTGCTTTGCTTGCTCTTGAAGCTTTGTCTCTGCGATCCGGTCTATTGTTCTGCCGGTCTGCAAAAAATAAAAGTGTAGCGAGAAGCGAACGGGTATCCGTCGTGCATCGTGACCAGGCAGGTGATCCCATTATCGGGCCTTTTAATAACTGCACATTTGATCTTCGTAACAAAACGGTGAACTTATGCGGACAATAGTGGCTGCCCGTTAAATACTTTTTCTAATCTTCGAACAGTGCTATGCTGGGCTAGTACTGCGCACTGTACTTGGTTTATTTTTGATTACAAGTCGCTGAGCTTATTCTTGAACGTTCTTTATATATCGTTAGAGAATAATTTTTTTATTTCTTTTATTCTTTTACAAGCTTTCCTTTTCTTACAATTTATATTGGTTTTTGACCGTCTCTTGCAGTTCTGTGGTTATAGGAATGGATGCGGATTTGTTATTACATTTGCACACGTCTTGATCTACACGGAGCAATCCAGGCAGCCTTCGCAACCAGGCAGAGGCTAACCGCCTTCTTCGTTCATTGCAGAAATGCGCGTTTGAGAAGCGGAATCCGAAGCTGCTACCGTCACTGCTGGCGGAACCTACACGTGTCCACGGATCGTCCCCCTCCCTCCCTTCTCTACTGGCAAGCCGCACCTGCGCACTACTGTCCGATATCAACGGCGTCCCCTATATAACCGCAGCACGACGGTCCCCACATCATTCACGGAGCAATCCAGGCAGCCTTCGCAACCAGGCAGAGGCTAACCGCCTTCTTCGTTCATTGCAGGTGTGTATCCTGTATCTTTGATTACAAACATTGATCTTAGGCTACTGGATTGCTCCGTTCGTGTTTGTGTCCAGCATGGGTGATAAGCCTCCTTCAACCATAAAAGAACTTGTAAAGGCTATGACTGACTTGAGTGCACAGTTTGACTCTAAGCAAAGTGAACTAAAGCAAGATTTAAAACATGTGATTGAATCTGAAATGGAATCTGTCAAAACTTCAATGGGCTTTATCAATGAAAAGTTCGAAGAATTTAGAACAGAGATCTCTGAGCTCAAAAAGACCCTGTCTGACGTGAAAAACGTAAACCAGGAAATGAAAAAAGAAAACAACCGACTCACAAATGAAGTGAAAACTCTCAGGCACGAATTAACTGAACTGCAGCAGTACAGTAGAAGAAATAACCTTGAAATCAAAGGCATCCCTCCAGCACCCAGTGAAAATCTGATTTCAGTGATGACATCGATCTGTCATCTCCTGAGCACCGAGTTCGATGAATCCGATGTTGAAGCTATCCATCGTGTGCCCTCAAAAAACAAGGACGAACCCAACATCATTGTTAAGTTTGCCTCCAGGAAAGTGAGAGACAGCATTCTGAAAAAAGCGAAAAAGCAACGGCTGAACACTACACTTCTGAGCTTTGATGATCACGAGAATCCCGTGTTCATCAACGAACATTTGTGCCCGGCAATCAAAATTTTGCTAGGTAAAGCACGGAAAGCCAAAAAGGAAAAACAGTGGAAACACACATGGGTATCTGATGGCAAGATCCTGATGCGCAAGACAGATACCTCGCATGTTCTACATATAACCTGTGACGCTGATCTTGCTCAGGTAGTCTAGAAACATGGCTTTTTCCGTTGAGGAAATCAGTGCTAAGTGGCGCGAGAGCGAAAACCTTTCCATTTTTCATTGCAATGTCCGCAGCATAAATAAAAATCTAGACCAACTCACTGTACATTTATCGCAACATTCTTTCCAGTATGATCTTATCGCTGTAACTGAAACCTGGCTTAAGAAAGGAGAAATACCGTACATACCGGGTTACACAACGCTATCTTTACCAAGAGATAGCACCGCACGAGGGGGTGGCGTTGCTCTTTTTATAAAAAACGGCATAGATTATCAACAACTCTCGGATTCCTCTCTGAGCTCTAAAACCACGGAAGCACTTTTTATTCGCCTTAAGACAGACGTCGTAATAGGCGTGGTATATCGTCCGCCAAACACGTGCACAAGTCAGTTCATATCTGATATGGAGTCCATTCTGGTTCCTCTGATGTCTTTTAATAATCAGTTAGCAATAGTTGGTGATTTCAATATCGACTTATCAAAGGATGACTGTCCAGATTATATTTTCTTACTGGAATCGTTCAACCTCAAGAACGTTATCAATGTGCCCACTAGAATTACACATCAGTCTGCAACAATTATTGATCACATCTTATGTAACCGTGATATGGATGCCTGTGCTGGTGTTTGTAACCAAAACATAGCTGATCACTGTTCAACTTTTCTGTTCTTGCCACGGTCGGGTATCGATTGTACTTGCCCTACCCATACCAATGTATTTTCACGGGTGGACTACGCGCATGTCAGGCGTTTGCTCGAATCTATTCATTTCGAAAATCTGTGTCACAGTGACGTTCACACTGAATTTGCTAACTTCGTATCTGCTGTTTCCGATGCAATTACTAAGTCTACGCTGAAGTTTTCTCGGCGCAACTATAAACATGCCATATGTCCTTGGATTACTGAGGAAATACTCACAGTATTGAAAAAAAAAGGATTCATACTACAATAAGCTCAAAAACAACAGAACAAATGCTTATTACTTGAAACAGTTTAAGTATTACAGAAACAAATCCGTGGCGCTGATGAGAAAATCAAAGAAATTGTATTATACTAATTTGGTTAATCGTCAAGGAAATGACACTAAGCAAGTATGGAAGATTGTAGGAGAAGTTACGGGAACAGTTAAAAGAAAACAGATCGTTCCTGACAACTTGTCAATAGAGACTGCAGACCAGTTTAATCAGTTCTTCACAACCTACGGTCAGAACAGTGCGCAACCTACTCCCTTAGCTTCAGTGACATCCGGCGTACCTCGATGTATTAATAATGAATTCAGTTTCTCGAACATTACTAGCGATGAAGTTGCAAGTGTTGTGGCGAACATGCCCACGAATAAAGCGGCCGGGCCAGACGGCATAATGGCTAAGGTAATCAAGGACAACATTGATTTGTTTTGTGTTCCTTTGTGCAGAATATTCAATCACGCGATACACTTTAGCTTATACCCCGATACTTTAAAAGTTGCAAAAGTTGTTCCGATATTTAAAACTGGTGACCCTAACAACCCGTCTAGTTACAGGCCAATATCTGTACTGAGTGTCGTCAATACCATTTTTGAAAAATTAATTGCTTTCCAACTGAAAACCTTTCTTGATGCTAATCATATTATTTGTCCTCAGCAACACGGATTTGTTTCTAGCAGGTCCACGTCCACGGCTGTAGTTACTCTATCACAGCTTATCCTATCTGCTCTTCATAATCATAATGTTGCTGTAAGCGTATTTATAGACATCAAAAAAGCTTTCGACACAGTCTCACACTCCATTCTTTTAATGAAACTGGAAGCATATGGTGTGCGTAGCGGGGCACTTGAATTCTTTAAAAGTTATCTTTCTTCACGACAGCAGCAAGTTGTCCTCAAACAGTTCAAGTCTGCATACCAAACTGTTACGTGTGGTGTACCCCAGGGGTCAGTTCTGGGACCGCTTTTATTTTCAATCTTTATTAATGACCTCCCCAATGCAATACAGTGTTCTCAAATTTTGATGTATGCGGATGACACTGCACTTATCTTTACTGGCAACTCACTTGAGTCAATAGAAAAACCTATTAACAATGAACTCCAACGTATTTCGACCTGGTTTCGTAATAATCATCTAACTTTAAACACTGAAAAAACTAAATATGTTATTTTTCGTTCAAAACAAAAGTGTATTGAATCAAGTGATTTTTCTATATGTGTTGACAACAATGTTATTGATAGTGTGTCTTCTTTTAAATATTTAGGGGTCATGTTTGACTGCCACTTGTCTTGGAAGGAACAGGTGCACAATGTGTGTAAAAAGATTGCGTACGGTTGTTTTACCTTGGCTAAGGCACGGCGGCACTTTCCACCTGCTATTCTTAGATCACTGTATTTTTCATTATGTCACAGTCATCTCAGTTATTGCAGTGAATCATGGGGAATCACATACAAAACGTATTTAACACCATTGCTAAGACTACAAAAACGTGCCTTGAAAACCATGGGATTACCTTCTTCGAATAGTTCTAACAATAACATTTTTGACGCAATGCAAATCATGTCATTCACAACCCTACGCGATTACAAAATAGCTCTTATGGTTAATAATATTATAAATACCAACTACCCCTTACCTCTTGGTGCATTCAGTATTCCCGTCCGCAACACTAGACAAGCCAGCAATGGCAATTTTAACCTTCCAATTTGCCATAATGCGTACGGAGAAAGACGAATAGAATTTACAGGAGCGAAAATTTGGAACTCGTTGCCAATTGAAATAAAGCAAGCTAGGAATTTCAAACTGACATGCAAGAAACATTTTTTGGGAATGGAAGCAAGGCTACAAAGTTAGTTTTTCTTCAATGTGTTTGTGATTGCTGTCCTATATGTTATTTTGTATTGGACCGCTTACTAGCCTCATTGGCTATCGGTCCAAATATCTGTGTATACATTTTGTTGGTGTTACTCAATAAAGACTTCTTGACTTGAATCCGTTAACACGTTTTTAGTCATCTCAGTTTCTTGGGACCACAGGCAAAGCGATAACGGAATTTGCTAGCTAAGCTAGTTGAGTGTAAAACTTTCGCCTTTTTTAAAACTATTTTAATACTGTGTCTTAAGTGAAGGATTGTTGAACGCGTGAAAAATTAGCGATATTTACATTTAACGATTCTAGCTTTAAGATTATCTATACTCTTACTTATACAAAGAATTCTCGGTTATGGAGTGCAAGTGATTTCATTTCCGTGCTACAGTGATTACAGCGAAAAAATTCTACAAGTATGTTCTTCGGAAGTTTTAGCGGTCGCTTGTGTAAAGTATTGAGATTATTCTTCACTAAGGCAGTTTGTGTGCCTACATATAAACGCATACAATCAAGGATAGTGTATATTTAAACATTCCTCTTCTAAAAAGAAACCATAGAGAGAGCTCTGCCTCCTCCCCATCGCGTCACATTAAGTGGCTCTCCAGCTTCACGGCCTGCCTGTATTATTCGATCAAAAACGGCCCAGTAAGTAGGCCATCCGCTGCTCTAATAAATGTCTACATCACCACAAGGAATTACCTGAACTAGTTCTCAATCGTCAGCATGGCAGAGGTGTTTTCAAAGATGACACACAACGCCCCCCCCCCCCCCCCAAAAAAAAAGCGATTACATATTTTTCCGGAGATTGCTGTATAAAAAACTCAATGTGAACCACTGCATTTAAGCACAATAAAAAGGGTAACAAGAGCCTTAAGAATGCCTATTCCTTTTCAGGAAGCCCTGAAACGCAATGTTTGCATGCTTAATCAGTTTGAAGATCTTTCTTTTATATTAAAATACAAGTGGAGAATCAAGAGAAAGGTTTGCACTGCGTGAATCATCTTAGCTAAAAATAGCATTATTAAGATGTCTGCAAATTTAAATTCCTTAGAAACTTTAAGATTGTTTGCTACGTACAGTGTCAATACTCTCCTAATGGTTCCTGCTCAAGAATGAGTGCTGGGGCGTCTAATAGAATACCGTAAAGATGCCGGTATGGTTTGCTGATGAATTTGTTTATTGAGTTAACTAATTCTGACTCTTCGGAACCATCTAGCATGTCAAAGACTCTTAAGGCAGTCTATTTCTGGTTCGATGGACCTTCCCATTTAGTATTTTCTTCAGTTTTCATGTCGTTCTTTTCCTAGTTTCAGCTACTTACAACGGTTTATGAATTATGGTGGTTTAACGTCCCAAAGCAACTCAGGCTATGAGAGACGCCGTAGTGAAGGGGTCCGCAAATTTCGACCACCTTGGGATCTTTAACGTGCACAGACATCGCACAGTACGTGGGCCTCTATAGGATTTCGCCTCCATCGAAATTCGAACTCCGCGGCCGGGATCGAACCAGTATCTTTCGGGCCAGTAGCCGAGCGCCACAACCACTGAGCCACCGCGGCGGCCGGCTACTTACAATGCGCCGTACTTCTTTTGCGAAGCGGCATAATATGATTACTGAAAGGCGCGTGTATACTCACAAAAACTCCGCACAATCCAATTCTACAGTGCAACACTCAGATGTGTCGCCAGAATATGGGGTGTGCTCGCACGCGTTTTAGCGCTGCGGTTCACTCGTACAAGCGGCATTTGATCTCAGTGCATTCATTTGTGAGCCTGTCTCTCGGCATGCACAACGCCAGGAGATCACAACAGTCGCCATCGGGCCTTGCACTACTAGGCGGAAACTGGAAGTAATTTAAGACCTTTAGTATAATTGATTAGTTTTAATTTCGCGATCAAATAGATTGTCATCGTTTTCTGCAGCTCGAACGGGGAGAAAATAATTGCTAGCTTTGTGCAGGAGTAGCTAGACAAAGTAGACTATTTCAGATTTACTAAATAGTACATGACATATACTTATATTTTTATACATGCACACAAGTACATAGATATACTTCAATACATAAATTGTGTGAGCCCCAATGGCTTTCTGCCGTCGCGGTGGCTCAGTGGTTATGGCGCTCGGCGGCTGGCCCGAAAGAGACGGGTTCGATCCCGGCCGTGGTGGTCGAATTTCGATGGAGTTGAAACTGTAGAGGCGCGTGTGCTGCGCGATGTCAGTGCATGTTAAAGAACCCCGGGTGGTCGAAATTTCCGGAGCCCTTCACTACGGCGTCCCTCATAGCCTGAGTCGCTTTGGGACGTTAAACCCTCTCAAACCAAACCAATGGCTTTCTATATTTTCATTGTTTCAGGTCTCTGTCTTCGTTCTCATTTCAAAGGTGTGTCGTCATGGCCCATGCGCATAAAATTGGTGCGATAAGAAATCAAGAACAGAAAAGAGGGAACATTTTAACAAGGATGGCTTTGCCAAGAACTCTGAATAAATTATAAATCAAGAGAAACTCTCCCGATAGAAAGCCTAAAAATAAAACCCTCAAAGATATGTCTCCAATGCTTACACAGCAGTGTCCGATGCGAAAAATTTATATGCCACCTTGCTTTCTACTCTTTACTGCTCTAACCTACTAAACTGTTGTTTAAGTTGCGTTTTGACTTCTTGGCATCTTCTCTGTGTATTTTTTTTTTCACTACACAGCCGAGACTGCAAACTGGAAAAGCCCCATGCGGTGCAAAAAATGTTCAGGAGTACAGCGAAGTACACTCTGCATCTTGTAGGTTTATTAAATAGCGGAAGTTTTCAAGCCCAAAACTAACAATTATTAAAAAGGAAAAGTATCCTTGGAGCAGATAATATCGTTAGCAAAGCACATGTTCTTTTGTACTTAAATCACTAGCGATACATTGCATAAGCGTCGCAGTCGATAGCGCTGCTCTGTAAGGCAAGTTAACTCTGGATACCTTCTGTTTAAAATTATGGTCATTCCTTTAGGTTTCATTCAACTGAAAAGTGAGAGCATATTCAAGTTATACTGCCACAAATCAGTTGCTCGCTAAGCTTCGAAGAGTTTGAGACTAACGCTAGAATGCCTTCTGGCCTTTTCCGCTTTAACTATTTGTATTTGAAGCGTTCCTTGGCCTCCCGTCACAAGGTTATCTTGAAGAAACGTCAACGCTTCAGGCGCACGAGATTTATTCAGAAAAGTTAAATTATAAAAAGTATAAAAACATTAAGAATAAGGCAACTATTGTTAGCTTACACAGGAATAAAAATTCAGAGTTTTGTATTTTCTTCTATTTTCTCATGACGTACAATGTGTTTACATTGCATATTGGCTCAAATATAGAGCATCCTGTATACTTGTTGAACCGCAAACATTTGAGATAATATTTTAGTTCTGTTGTTGTTGTTGTTGACCTCACACAATGGCACATACCCACAAGGGGCATTGGCCATAACCAGGCGGTGACTATTTAAATGACCAGTTGCATGTGGCAAGCATGGGATGACCTACCAAAATTTGGATCCCAGTTTCCGTAGCCGAGGTGGTTGCAGGAGGTCAGGGGGGTAATACAAACTAATATTTAGGCAGAGAAGGGGTAGGGATTACTCTAAGTGGTTGTAAAACCCGAAATACAGAAGCTGATAATGGGATGGGCAGGACGAAAGCTCATGATGGTAGACGTTTTGATTCTAGGAGATAATTTTGAACGGCAGAGCAAACATTCCCATTGGTATGGCCAATCATAGAAGCGCCAAGAGACAGAATAACCGCAGAAGACCGGCGCAAACTGAGATTCTGTATTGGAACTTCTAATAGTCGCCTCCTAATCGATGAGTAGCGACGGCAAAAAAGAAGAAAGTGCTCTATTGTTTCCGGCTCCGCACAATACGGACACAATGGGGAGATCGCCAGACCAGGCCTGTAGAGGTAAATAATTTAGTTGCGGCACCCGGCAACGAAGCCTCGTGAAGGAAACTTCAAGATTGCGCGATCGCCAGACTGAGCTTCTCCAAGGGAACAGTAGGTGCTGGAAGTCGTCCAAGGAAGTAAGCGCTGATGCGCCCAATTCGTTCATTACAGTGTACCGTCGAAAGCGTGCCGCCGTGATGTAAGCAGTTGTTGGAAGCGGGTCAGCAATCGGTCCTGTAGCCTCAACTTCTTTCCTGAGCATTGTACAGGCTTTCTCGTTCTTTTCTACGTGCCGACTATGGGAGTCAAGTTGTCTTCAGATTTCGTCTCTCTCAATAGCCAAGGCGTTCAGAAGCACTTGTTCCTGTGCTCCATAACACGGCCTAAAAAACCCTCAGTTCAACTTCCATTCCTTGCGCTCAGTGCTATATGTACGACACTCTCTGGGCTTTCTAAAGGTTACTCGATAGATGCCTCTGAAAGTGGCTGACAGATGCGTCTGTCTTCGAGAAGTGCGCCATGCTGAAAAGAATACGTGACCACTGAAAGACTTCTCCGGCGCCGCTAATGAGCTGCGTTAATTAGCTTCCGACCGCTGCCGAAGAACCGCCAACGTTAAGTCGATGCACCTTTCTACAACCTGCAACGTATCTGCTTTAAGCGAACTGGAAAGAAGCAAGTCCCAAAGACATGCCACCTGGATAGAAGGTTGACCGACTGTGTAACACAGAAGCAAAGAAGGAAGAACTAAGAATTAAAAGGAGCAGGAGGTAAGGTGCGGCGCATACCTTGACCGTTCTTGTGTATACGCAGCAGGCTATCGAAAGCTTCACCTTTCAACCTGCGTAGAGTCTGCCTACTTCAGCTCTCATGTGCTCGATTACACCGAACGGCATCTGCTGCGACAAGCCTTGCAAATGCACTTGTAAAACAGACGCTGGCGGTAATGGGGTATGAGGGAAAAGCGACCTTTAGCGGTTCTCTACGACAAGGGATTGTAGTTGCTGTTGCCTTTGAAACGATGGCGCGTACACAAGGTGAGGGATTGGCCGGAGTTTGGAGCAGATCCAAACCGGAGAAAACGTCGTCCGGAATTTTCTCAAACGGCTCATAAATAAGAACTGAAGAATCTGTGAAAACGAATAACAAATGTTACTAGATTTTGAGGAGATTAAAATGAAAGTCTAAGAAACAGAGGGGAAAGGTAAAATAAACAAACTAAAAAATAATCTTAAATAAATAAACACCTTAAAGCAAAGTAAGGGTAAAGAAAAGTTAACACAAAAATCTCCCGGTCTCGGTAACATACTGAGAACATGTAGCTAAAAACCGCTCAACAAACTTATTTTCTATCAAACGCACCTTATCGCATTCCACCAGACAAACAGGGCACCTTCCTTACATCAGCCTTATCAGACCGGCTCTCCAATATGCCAGCCTCGTATGGTTGCCACATACCAAAAACCACATTCACAGGCTTGAAAGAATAGAAAGAAGAGCTGTCCGCTTTATCTATAACCTCTACAAGCGCGATTCACGAACCGAATTTCTTTCTCGCGCCGGCCTAGCATCCCTCGAGATCCGAGCAAAGGTTCGGCGAAAAAATTGTTGTACTGTATTTTACACAATGCGCTAATACTCAACACTGCCGCTAACGTGAAGTACCAAAGCACCAGACCGACACGACAAAAGCACGCCTTTACGCTGTACGAATTTTTTGTAACAGCAGTACTTCTCGCTTCTCTTTCTTTCCTAGAGCTGTGCACGAATATAACTCTTTGAACCCTGCTGTTTCTGCCCAGCCTGCAGTACAAAAATCCACAAATACCCTATACTACATTTCATACATCAGTAGCAACGCTGTCAAAACTAGCGCTCTTGTTTGCGCTGTGTGCATCCGCGACCAAAAAGTAGTGCGTTCCTTGTGGTGAGAAAAAAATAGTAAATGCCTTGCCTGCAGGCCTATTACATAATAAATTTGTCATTAGCTTGATTAAATGAACTCTTACTGCTGACGGCATTCTGTCGCTAACTTGTTCCTTAGACCACTCGGCCACAAAACAAGCGCGAAGTAACAGGCCTCTATTTTCCCGTGCGGACTACGTCCGTACCTTTCACAGTGTTGCCCGTGATGTATGAAACGGAGGATAGAAGAGACACTTGTGGCCGCAAGTTAAGATTTGCCTGGCACGAAAATTTGTGAAGAACCACTTTGATGACTAATATATGAATAAATATACTGTTAGTGCCCGTGTTTTATGTTTTTTTGGTTCTTGTATGCAATATGGCTCTCACTGTACCTGTTTTCTTTTTGGCCACTCCTTTAGTTATACGAATCGTAATTGCTAGTATTCTGAAATAAATAAATACCTGTGAAGAATCTGGCACACCAGCTTAAATTAGTTTTTGAGGAAGGGAAATGGCGCAGCAATTGTCTCACATATGTCGGTGGACACCGCAACCGCGCCGTAGGGGAAGAGAGGAAGGTGGGACTGAGAGGTAAAAGGAAGAAAGAGGTGCCGTAGTGGAGGCCTCCGGTATAATTACGACCACCTGCGGATCTTTAACGTGCACTGACATCTCACAGCACACGGGCGCCTTAGCATTTCGCCTCCATCTAAACGAAGCCGCCGCGGTCGGGTTCGAACCCGGGTACTCCAGGTAAGTACCCAGGCTCTAACCCTACCGCGGGAGCCGCATTTTAATGGAGGCGAAATGGAAAGGCATCCGAGAAAAACGGACCTTTGCAAGCCATTGGAAAAATTATTTCGTTTATATATTGTGAAATAACGGACTTCTCAAAGTTTCTTGTCAAATAGCTGATGCACTTCTGTCTTCATATAGCGTCGTTGTTACTGAATGCTGCGTTTTTTCATCAACTTCCTTGTCATTCAGCTGACACAGCTGTATCTAGATTCGCTACAATACAAGACACTACAATAAAGTTTCAGAAGTGCATTCCATATATATTGGATGAACACAGTAATGAAATCGAAGTTCAGCAGTATTTAAAATATTTATTCTAAAGTACCGGTCGGTGTTTTTTATTTGGACAGTTGAGAAATATCCTCTGCTGTCACCGCCACACGGTAACTTGCCGGTTCTCATTTGATCCAGGACTAGCAGTTTCCAAAATATGTCGTCTATATATAGTCACGAAGTGGGTGTGGAGATTTGAGAATGTTCTCAGTAGAAGGCAGAGGTAATAGCGACAGAGAAATGCTTTTACTTGTGTTTTCTGTCTATGTAGTGTGTCATTTGCGAGTTTCTGGTGTTCCCGAGCTCCAATAATGGGAACGGTGTTTCCGCAGCCGACAGCCTTTCAGAGCAGCTTGCGCTCCGAGGACACACGTCCACCAAAATTAACTGTTTCGAAACTCACCACCAGACGAATGCCGACCACTCAAGCCTTACACAATTCAGTATGCAGCTGCGCCACTCTGGACAGAGTGGGAAGGAAAGCGCACGTGGGTTACTTGCACTTTCGGCATTACAGCGCTGGTTAGGCTACAGAGCTGACGGCTCTTATCCGTGTTGAATCCGGCGTCTCGTTAGGAGTGAAATAACTGGAACTGGATGTCACATTAGCTAGCATACTGAAAGAGAACTTCGCTCCCAGTGAGTGTGCACCTCATTCTTGCGGTTCAGACGCGGCCTCAGGTGGCGTTAGGAGCTCAAAATAGTTTGGAAGCACCTGTGCAAGTGTGCACGTACTCGAAGATATTCTCTTTTGAGCAGGTGCGGCTTCATGACGAGGGCGATTTGTTTTAGGGGTGTCATACTTAGTGGAAACAAATTTCAAATTTTATAACCATTATCATCAGCTCAAGTACGTTCTCTAAAAGACAACGGCACATCCTTTACTTCTTTAACCCTTTTCTGTGCCAGCTGCGGCCCTGTTATTCCAGTGAACTTCCAAATTTATTCTGTGCACCTGTGCCTGTCGTCTTTGCAATTTTATCTTTATTTTGTTATTTATTATATTGTCCTTAAGCACAATCGGTTATTTTGCCTTCGCTATGTTTTTCTAAGACCTGCTCTGCAGTTTTCCTGTTTCTTCATGTCAAATTTGTAATTTTCGTTTACATATATGGCTGAGACGTCCTCGTATACTTTATAGGTTTTTGTAAACTTCCATATCTCCACTTCATAGGCGTCTGGCGGCAAGGTTCAGTTGCTATATACTTTATGAGAGTATGGATACTACGTGTTTTAGTGGAAATCGCATGAGTCTCCTGCATCTGCCACTGACAGTGCTTCATGACCAATAACAAAGCAATGCAAAAGAGATTTTGGTCATTTCGACTACTCTGATCGTGCAGCATGACATTATGAAGCCAGAAAATTAGGGAACAAAACAGCCGTTTTCTGAAAGTAATGTACTGATGCCAGTTCATCTTGGCGTGAGTAATTGCTTAATACAGGATGTTTCCTAAATGGACGGGCGTAGCGGTTAGGACGTCTGACTGGATACGTCACAGTGCTGTACGGAAACGGGTGAGGCCTCAGTAGCCTCTTAACGGTGAACCCTTCTGTCAAAGTGAAAGAAATAAATTTACAAGTCGCCATTTGACGCCCGCATTCCGCGTAGTTGCGTCGTCGAAAGATGGAGATACTAGTTTAAGCAGAGTGGCCATTTCAAGCCCGTCAATAAAGATTATAACAGTCAAGGACCAACGCAAGACCACACTCATCTACCTGCCGTAGCATCAGAGCCTTTTAGCTACAACATAATTGTAAACAAAACCAGAACTCCGCAGGAACGACAGCACACTGTTTAGCATATTCACGCATGTATTTGTGATTTTTGTACCTCATTCATTACTACTCATACTCACTCTTGCAAAAGTTAGGACTTCTAGGAACGCTACAAGAACCCGCTGTACTCGACTGAGAAACAAACTGCTCGAAGTCTTTACGTTTGGCAAAAGCCGTATCACATACGACGTCCCTCATGATTTTGATGTACCTGAAGAAATACAAAACATAACAAGTTTCATTTCCTAAAAAAAAAACTCGCACCTCTGCGATGAATTTCGTCACTAAGAAGAAGGACTAATATTAACGAAATAATAGACAGAAAAGGTTGCTGTAAATGCAGAAAATGGAACGAGCTACGTCTAGGCCACGAGCACTTAATCCTTAACCCTTCATGAACATTTTTTTTTCTGCCAGTGGCAAATCAAATGCTATTAAAATCTGTCTTTATTTCAGCTTTCTTAGCAACTCATTGTCATTTCAGAGAAAGTCAGCTTGTTCTTCCCCAACATTACACTCTATGCGCGATCGACTGAACATAGCATTCCACAAAGCAACGGAAGCTAGAAGAATTCACGCTGCTCAGCTGCGAAGCAACTAATCGTCTGTCTGATACACTCCAACTCTGGAAGCCGATTTTTTATATTACCCTCTGCTAATTCTTCCTTTCCATCTTCTAGTCCAACCTTACCTGTCTTGTTGTAGCCCACCTCCACATCTTCAACTTTTAAAATCCCCTCACCTTCCTTTAAGTGCTCGCTTTCCATGCTCCCCGATTTTCATGATTGCGTTGACGTCTTTTTAAAACGACTTAAATTTCGTATAACTCTTCAGGACTTCAAGAGAATCAAGATAGGCACCTCCCTGTTTCTGCAAAATTTTGGGTGAACGCCTCGCCGCACATTACAATTAGAAAGAAAAGTGCACTTGAGCGAGACGAATTCGTCCACGCTCGTTTAGCGTTGGATAATAAGGTCGCCCTGTGCCACAGGGTAAATTCTATCCCGCGTCATTATTTTATTTCTTCCTTCCACATTCGATGCCCTTCTTCCAGGTAGCAGCGTTCATCCACCTATTCTGCAGTCAATTAGAAGGCGCAATTTGTGCTTCGGATTCTGAGGGGAGAAGGAATTGAAGAGTGATCTAACTTCGCGTACCTCGCGGGGGATCACAGAGACGCAGAGAGAATATAATCTCACGACCCAATATAATATTGAAAGCCTATCGGCAAACACTGGTCCTACAAAAGACCAGAGTTAAACCAGCAGCTTGCAATATTGGGCTGATAATCTGTGCTTTTTGGGAGGGATAGAGAACGCGCTAGTTAGTATTGATATGCGGCAAAGTAAAAAAAAAAACAGTCGGTTGAAGTGTAACTGCAGAAGCGCGAACCAGAGATAAAGAAATTGAAATCCGCAAGCTTCATTATTAACGCATAATTACTATTCGCATGGCTAAGCCCCAATCAAGATCTTGTTAAGTTTGTGGGATTGCGTAAATCTTGCGATGCTTTTAGTTTTGTTCACAGTGAAAGAAATATATCAAAATTAATCAAAAAAATGCCTGCGACTAGAATTCGAACCCGCTGTGGCGGGAACAGATCTGTTTCGCCGGCCACTGCTCGAGAGCACTAGGCTATTGCTGCAGCGAAGCCCGCCTCGTGTTAAACTAAAACACACTCTCGCGCTGCTCACTGCACTTCGTCTTCTTCATCAAGTATACTACAATCAAGGTGATATTGGCGTTTTGATCTATGTGGCAGATGTGGCTGTATGCGTTGTGGTGGACCACGTAGGATTAGCATAAAGTGCTTATTGCTTGCTTGTTCGGGCTCTTCGGCCAAAAGCTTAATTCTCAGTTTTAATAAAGAGAGCGTAGCTAAACACTCAGACTTTATGACAATGATCCCGAATCTGTAAAAACTGACCTAATCGTGCTCCGGCAGCAACGTTAAAGGTGCATGACTCACCTGTCGGCATTTCTAGTCCCCATTTTACACCACTGATGGTTCTTTGGTCTTCACTTGTTTTCCATTGCCTATTCTAGGGGGCAAGGAGGATGTGTATAAAAGAACATACTAAAAACTCGCAAGCCCGTGCTCACAATTTCACTGACGACCTCGTGACCGCTATCCAACTGTGGTGTCTTTTTGGAACGTTCTGCATAGCGAGACTATTTTCACGGTTCTTCTTCCAGGAAATATTTGTGCCTGTTTTACACTTCTTTCGTTTCAAACACATTCTGAAATAGCCCAGATTTGCTCTCAATTTTTCCGGCAGAAAAATTACAGTTCGCTCGAGTCGTTAAGTGAACTTTATTGTTACTTTGGACAGTCAACAGAAGTTTACCGCAACGATGAAAAGGCTAAAGATACAGTTCGTCTCGACACGTATAGTCATAGAAGCTGTCTCAAGGCACCAGTGAAGCACTGTAGCAGCATTAAAAAAATACAGCACATTGGCACATGTAGGCAGGAGACTTTAGAACGCGTGCACTGCACAGCTAACGCACATGCTCTGCAGGACGTGAAGTTCGCTCTGTTCTCTCAATGGCTCAAACATCCCAGCTCGCGAATTCTAAAGAAAGACCAAATCTTTTCCATGTTTTATATAAAATACATGTTTACTGTGAGGATCAGCCATGGTTCGAGTCGATTTTTGAAAGGTGTTTCGAGGTTCTACACGATAACTGAATCGACTTTGTTGGCAGTGCCAGATGTAAGACAGCTTTCATCTCTGACTTTAGAAGGCTCAGCAGTCCAGCTACACATGGAGAAAGAACGAAATAATTAAAACAGAAATCCTTGCAATTTAAAGTTTCCTCCTTAAGAAATAGTGGAGCGTTAAAAAGTACAGATGAATTCAAATTAATGAGAACAACAAGACTGTTGCTAGTTATTTTTGAGGGCTGAGATTACAACAGGATGCAGGCTGAAGACTATCGGCAATGTTGTAAGCCTGCAACTCCGCTCGAGAGGAGAGTGCGAATTCATGACTTCATGAACGATTAATCACTTCAATCTGTTGTAACCCGCACTCTTTGCTGCCCATAAGAAAGCGCAGTGTCTACCCGCGATGCTTTCCGGCATTCTGTTAAAGTTTTCGCAATAGACGCATGGCTAGGAACTGCCAGAAACCACAGGTGAAATATCAAGGCCACTTTAATGTGGAGACAAAATTACCAGTACGACTTCTGCAAATATGTGACTACTTTTGCATCTGAGAAACAAAATTAGTGCCAAATTGCTCCATGTATCGCAACTGCTAAATTGCGTGCTATATACAACTTCTCCTGTTGTCGCCAAGGTTTGAGAGTGGCGTCAAGAATGAAAAGTAAGAAATGACTACAGATCATGATCGGAGTCTAAACTGCGCCGGGCACGCAAGCGAATAACCCGAATAAGCGAACTTTTTTTCAGTGTTATAGTTATCTGTTATTCATTGCTTGTATTCGTGATTGGCAACTGTAGACCAATGCACTCATTGTTAGCTGGAAAGAGAATTCGGCGTGTGGGCAATAGGAAAAAAGATAGTCGCAAAAAATTCCTAAATTTATATATTTATTTCTACGAGACATTGCACAGAGGTGGTAGAGCAGCATGTTGTTTGCCACGTGGAACTTCTTTCGAGAGGCAAATAGCCAGAAAAATAGCATTATAAGAAGAATAATTCAGCTTGTTGACGTAGAAAAAGTAATACCGAACGGGTAGGCGAATCAAATTAGATTTTATTTTATATATTTGCTGCCATTGGAAAATATATGGGCAATAACGAACTACGGCTAATACTCTAGGCTGACCTTTTAATTAAAAGTTTTCGTTTGCTCATCTCAGCAGGAAGACACAGCTTGAAAAAAAAAAACGTTTCTATGGCCTGGTTAAAGCCACGCTGCTCAACTTCAGGGCTCTTCCAATGCCGATTACTTTTGGGGACTTCAATCAGAAACGACGAAAACCCACAAGCCGTTTTTTTTTCTTCTATTTTGCCCATTTTTTTTATCCGTAAAATTTTCCGAGATTTAGGCTATGCCGGTTTAAAGTACCCAACATGAATTCTGAGACATTTGCTAACTTAATCACTTGACGTTTTTTTTTTCAGCAACTTTCTCTTTATGATATGAAACCTTGCAACATTTTCTTTTCTCGCGTCTTCTTTGAAGCGTGCATTATACAAACCAAACACTATATGTAGTGTGCTTCTTTCCTGACGCCAAACACTGTCCTTTACTTCATCTAAGTTATTTGTATTTGACGAAATCAGCAATATTACATGCCTTCTATATTTATTGGTCCTTGATCGTGAGCAATCTCTTTGGAAATATTGATGATACCTAGCCTTTTGTGCAGTTTTATTTCTATAAAAAAACTCGGACCTATTGACCTTGAGCCGCCGTCTCGCCAAAGTAAAGCAAGCTGTACAACTCCGGACAGCTAATATATTATTCCACTTGTCGGCCTGGCAGGTTGGCTGCTACCGGTTGCAATAAACGAAGAGATCAAATCATGCGGGACGTATTTTTCTTCAGCACGGAAGAGCCCGCATTCTTGCCTGCAATTGAAGGTAGTAAAATTATTTATTAATCAAAGCTACTTCAATGGACAGGAGACGGTCGTCACACTTATTATTCTTGCTTGAACCCTGACGCTATTGGGCGGATGCTAGCGTGTCCGTGGAATGCGCTTCATTAAGGGGAGCCCTCATCATGCACAAAAAGGTGCGCACTCTAAAGCACCTGTCGTAGGTACGAATTGCGCACAAAAGACACACACAGGAAAAAGCACGAGGGAGACTGAAAGAGCGCAAACTATCAACTGGTGTTTATTATATTCAGGGCCGCTTTTATAGGCAGTGTGCACACGTGCCTACGAAGAGGGGAAGGAGAGGAAAAGAAGGCGAATCAACCCAGCGCGACAATCCATCAAAAGCGCTCCAAAAAATTATTTTCCGCGTTGTACAATGAAACGGAGGTGTCACTCACACAGTTATCACCTCTTGCCCTGATGTGGTATGCCTCTAGAAGTTCACAGGAAACTTTGTCATTACTCCTGCCCAGAATTCTGATATTATTTAGCAGTGGCTCGCAACCCGTGCATGCAATGCAATTAGCAGGCAAATTTGCTCCTTCTCTATTCCTAATTGAGCGTCAGCGTTCAATTAGGAATAGAGAAGGAGCAAATGATGACGAAATAGATCAAGGCTTTCAACTGGAAGTCTTTATGCGGTACACGTGTTTCATTTTTTGCTCCAATTCTAACTCACCATAGACAAATTATGTGTGCATAATAGGGCACAAAATTATTGCACTTAAATGAGAGGCAACAAACAAAGACGATTGAGGCATAGAGAATACAGCATAGAGCCATACAGACGAGCTGCATACAGCATACTTCTGTGTTTATTTTACTCTAGCTATTCAGCTTCACATTATCGGTGCACATCATATCTAAAAAGCCGGAAAAATCAATTTAGAATCTTGAAAACACAAGAGGAATGCGTTACATTTATGTCAACAATTGATTTGCTTCACGGTGACCTCTGAAGAAAAACAGAGCTATGCAGTTCTACTGACGTATGGCTTGAAGGGATTACGCGAAGGTGAAGTGGTTCAAGGCTTCACTTCCGTTTACAGGAAATGCACAGCTTACGAAGCATCCCAGCAATAACAGACGGAAAGAACTGCTGAAGCGCTGTTTACTATCAAACTATATTCAGTAAAGTTAAACATATACAAACCAATTAGGAATACAGAAACTAATGCCCCAGTCACTAAGAAATGTCATCTTGTGGACATGAACAATACTTGGGCACGAAAGGAGCCCTGTAGCCTCAAGCCTAAAAGTCAGAAAAAATAGGCACTGTACATAGTATGCCGATAACCTATTCCGGATGAAGTGCCGAAAAATCTTAATCGTTGCAAGTGAGTACAGGGGTTCGTAACAAGCTAAGAACGGCTGCTACTAAAGAAAAGCATGTACTATCAGCGTCAAATAAAATGCGAACAGCGGAGCGCGTGACGACAGGTCAACTTTAATACGTCTGCTTGTCGCCTTGAGAGATAAGCGCGGTCTTCCAGTTTGCAATAGCTTTCCTTGTGTTTCCTTTGACGTTCATTTTCTCGCTTTGCCACTGGAGCGCCACATTCAGGCTTTCCACTTATCTCAACTGGCTCAGGGCGGTTTGGCTGGCAGTGGGTCGCTTGGAGAAAGAGAGCGCTATCTCCCTGGCCTGCAGCGCTTTGATTTTGTTTCCGTCATCCTCGTGTTATCAGCGTCTGGTTCGGATGCACGCACTGCAAAAAACCGATCGGATTGTGGTCGGTGTCACACGAGTCAGTTCCCTCATGACGTGCTTTAAGTAGTGAGCACAACTTCATCGCCATCAGGAAAGCTCGAAGGCCCCGCAATCTAACATTCCCGCGTTAACGTGTAGCCTGTGGAGAGAGCGCGAAACGTTTCTCTTTGCCGTCACGGTGTGCAGCAGCACTACGGCAACGCGTCTCTTTCAAAGGAAGCAGGTCGTCCACTGTCTACAATTACTAGAATTTTCCAGCCATTCTGTGGTGAGGGAAGACTCAGAAATTGGCCCCGTGGGCACGGAAGGTGGGTTGCCGGCAAAACTCCAAGACCTCCTTATGGCGTACGATGCAGCAGATACACCAAGCGTTGCGGCTCTCTATTTAAAGGACATTTTCAGCTGTGTGCCTGCACGTCAACTCTTAGACGTTCTTTGCAAGAGGCTTTTCTGCGAAACCTTGTACCGTCACAAAACCCAGCATTGTCAGAAGCAAAGAAGTAAATAGAAAAGCAAGACTTGTGTTAGCACGAGACCATGCGGCATGGACTACGGATAAGTGACACTGTGTGACGTTCTCTAACGAGTAAACGTTATCAACTAATTGGTACCAGCGTCAGCGAATTTGGAGACCGACAACATCAGGTGTGGCCATTCCTACCATATGTGCATGTCGAGCTGCCATAATGGAGTTACGATTGCATGAATTCCATAGCCATATTAGAGACTGCAAGCGGACTTGCTTGTTTTCATAATTTACGCAAACAGTCGACATTCTTTAACAGTTCACAGCGCAACCAGACCTCCATAACACGCCTAGGATTGATGCTAAACCAAAGCCCTGCACTCCAGGTAGCTAAGAGCACTCGCCTCATGCAAGCGGCCCGCAGATATCCTGATTTAATTTTTTTATCGGTGTATGCAGCATTGGAAACACAGCGCCCTGGAATACCTGTCCAAGCTGTTCCTGTTCTATTTCAGGCTTGCCTAGTTTCGGTATATATGTCGCGTTGTGCTATTTTTCTCCCAATAGCCTCAAAGTAACCACAACAAAAGCCACTACTGTTTTTAGATCATCTTTGGAGTTAGTAGTCTACTGTTTCTCAACTCCTTGAAAGGTGTGCCGTAAAATATACTAAGAATAAATATAACAGCAGAGAGAGGGAAAGAACGTTATTTGTACGTAATACATGGTTAAAGCCGATAAAGCTTTCAACTGTTGAACCAGAGCTTCCTGATATGTACGGAGCTCGTCAGGGTGTAAGCAAGATGATCATCGACCAAACGTCATTGTGCTGCCTTTCAGTCAAAATTCTTACGCGTAGTGTTAATTCCCTTCATTCCGTGCATTATTTTCAGTAATGATTGGGCCCAAAGCCTGTGGGCATTGTCTTTTCTGTTAATTATCTTGTTGAGTAATTTATGCCCAGAGCAGGTTAAGCACAAGTAAGGATTTACTCTTGAAAATGACAAACTTTTAGCAATTTTTACGGATTATTTTCATAGTACATCAACGGGCATGCTGGAGGAGACTTTTCACCATTTGGCAGTCATAAACTTGGGGTATGGAATATTCGGAACAAATTACGGTTTTCGTTTATGCGTCCAGAGCACGTAAGAGCCGTAGCTTTACGCTAAGCTAACGCAATTAGTGCAGTACTTCAGGCCCACCGTCCCCAGTAATCGCATAGACAAGTCGATGAGAGAGCTCTCGCCTACAGAAACGAGCACAAAACGGGCCAGCACTCAAATTACATGCACCATGAGAACCATAATCCCCCAAACAACCAGGGTCAGTAATGAGCGACTAACTCCCAGAATGTTTCAACGTTGCGCAAGTGTCACTTTCTCTCTCTGTGCCCCTTCACTTATCCCTCCTCGTAGATTTCCCTTGACTGCCGTATAAGTGCACCAACATTGTTCGTTCCGTCAACAATGTTGGCTACTGCGACAGCGTCGTGTCTAATTAATCACCGCGAAACTCTTCTCACCCACACAGCGACGAACGGGAGGTTTCATTAGAGGAAGGCTCGCTTGCTGCGCTGGGTGCATACTGCAGTCGAGCTTTCCACGGCAGTGAGGGCCAACTGGCCGCCGCGAAAACAGGCAAACACGCACGTAGTTCCATGAGACTAGAAAGATGTCCTACATTTTTCGCTTCTGCTTTTCCTCCTAACTACTCCGGAAACGGCGGTTGGTAACGAACTGTTAATGAAGGATCAGTCATAGGCGTGCGTGAATACAGTGAGGTAAAAAAAAAAAGAAACGCCAATGCCTTCTCCGTGCTATGTCAACGCCAACTGTGCCGGCTCTTCACTCCCAATATATCTTTGTGGCATCGAAACTGTCAGAATTGGCTAGTTAATTAAACTGTAGTAATAGAATAGTGAATTAGAAATAAAACAAGCTGAATTCAAATTGCGCATTGCAACTTCTGCACATAAACACACAAAGAAAAATTTGTCAAGAAAGATCTAGGTATACTGCGGGATTTACATGCGTTATAGAAGTAATGAATGGGCATCTGAGCAGCCGCTTTTAGCGCCTAACTTCGTGCTACGGGCTGATACTTATTAAATTAACTGATGGTACAAGTGATATGAAAAGTTATGGAATTGCGATTACTATTAAGGTAGCGCGTAAAGGCATGTCAGTAAAAATTGTGAAGGTAGAAAGATATAAATGCCGTACCATGTGCATCGTCAGTTAGAAAATAACTAAAAACTTACCGCCCAGTGCTATACCCGTACCTCCTGAGAAAGTACACTGACGCGAAAAACGTAATTACTGGCGGCTGTCACCAAATAAAAATGTTCTACATCGCAAATTAACAGGCATTTGTCTGGCATTCGTAATTCGTAAACAGTAACGCCAACGTCAAGCTAAATGCTTAGCGCACAGTTAATTTTGGAGGCACTTCATAAAGCAGTGTTTGTGCGTACCGCCCCACTGGACACCTAAGCTTCGCCTTGCACTAAGCAGCCCTTGCGTTAGTCACGCTAAGTAACTTGAGTAAACATTCTTTTTTTTTCCCGAGAGACACTTGAATATTTTTATCTCCAGTACACGTCAGTTTTAATCACGCGGCCGGAGGGCCAAAGCAGAAAAACTATTAATTTCAGCAGCTCCGAGCGCGACTGCACAATCCAAAATAAGCATGCACCTACGAAGTACTTTAAGGAACACTAATTGCAGTAGGTGTCGCAGATAGCACAACTGCCTGTTTTGTTCGCTCCAATAAAAATAAAGATCGGTGCTAGTACAGTGCATTCCCTACATAAATGCTCAACAAGATTATGTTTCTTCGAGCAACATTCTGGAATAAAAGCTTAAATTAACGAATGTAGGAAAAGACGATGGTATTGAGTGTCCCTAACATCCTCCCACTGTTAAAACCAAATGACTTTGTTCATTAACTCTTGTAACCAAGTTAAACGAACCTTTGGATTCATGCATGGCATACTTGAGGACCATTGCTTTACTTTAGACCATATGCATTTTTTGACTCACTTGTGTTTTGAGATCTCGCTATCGACAAAATACGAATGCCGCGGCCAGTGTTGAAACCCTGACCAAGACTCACCAGTTGGAGGCAAAAGCCACTCAGCCTTTAAAGTTCTACCAAAATTTATGACCTACTTTTTCAAACGGCACACATCAGCATACTAAATGCTAAGATATGGGTTTTATACGGTGTGTTTATGTTATAGATTCTGCGCATGTCAGGATATATGCGAAAGGCAATTCATTTTGTTTTGCTGTTGTGTTGCATTTCTTCAAATTTGACACATGCACATATTCTAACATTGCGTATCTTCAGCATCGCCACCACTCCTTCCTTTCATGCAAATGTCGAATTAACTTGAGTTGTGAACCACCCAAGCAAGATTAGAACTGGAGTTGTTTTATTCATGCTCACCGGCGCACGCCTTAGAGAAGTGTGGACCTTTAGCGTGCACTGAAAACGGCAGAGCACAATGTGGCATTTTGCGTTTATTGTCCGTTCTCACGCGACCCAGCTGGCCGGGATCAAATGTGCCACATTAACTAGTTTTGGTGGTGTGCCTTATAACAGCCGAACATATGTGCTGTGGGACATTGCAGACCAAGCTCATTGTACGACCACAAGGTTAGAAAACACGCAATCTATATGGGTGGATGCAGCTGGCAAAGGACAGCGTTAATTGGAGAGACATCGGAGAGGCCTTTGCCCTGCAGTGGGTGTAGTAAGGATAATGATGATGATATGGCTCGAGAGATGAATGCACATGGTGTTCCTTCTACCCGCTTCCCTAAATAAGCACGTGCTTCAAAACCAAACTCTGGCGTGCAAAGCCAAGCCGTTGTGATTTACGGAGTACTTTTCTTCATGAACTCATTAGCAATGGTCAACTATGCATCTCTCACAAACGCCTTCGTTAATGAACCCATATGGGTTTTCTCGAATGACAGCTCATTTTAAAGGTGTGCATTACACAGTTGTCTGCACCGAGGAGCAAGGAGAATGTTATGTGAAACTAGCGAGAGGTGAAACTTTGTTATGAATGCAGGGATGCACACATACATGGGCTCTGATGAGCTGAAGAAAAGAAAATAGAAATAATTTTGCTACAGCTCCAGGTGAACCGTTCCGCTGAAAAGAATTCCCAGGTGATCAGGTGATGAGATACGAGATATCTGCAGGCGCAAAAAGGAGTTGTACGTCTCCCTTTTACTTGTACATTGAGTGCCTTGCATTTTGCCGTGGGCTTGTGGTGAATGCAGGATTCTCGAGAGTACTTACTTGAATAAAAAAGTAGCGCAAAGAAGACGACCACAGGAGGTAGACACCACTTGAGAGTAGAAGATGAGGGAGGCTGAAGGTGGGTGATGGGTGTGTGGTCGGTGCAGGGTTTATTAGTGTGCAGGTAGTGATGAAGGTCTTTTACAAAATTTGACCTCTCTTGTGGGCTCGAAGAGCGCCTAGAAGGCGGCGACTTCAAACACAGAGACGGACTGGCTGACACACAGACGAAGGGTTTCCGCCGAAAGAAGACTATAGTGCTAACGCGTTAAAGAGACAAGACAACTGTGATGCTCGGTAATGCTTTATTACAGCACAACCCTTGTTGGTGACGTTTGCGATTTAACAATGATATAACTTTAAGGCTACAGCTTCATGGGCGTTGTGCTACGCGGTCTTCTTATCGTCGTCGTCGCCATCATAGGCTCCGCCCGCACAGCTTCGACACTTACCGCATCCTAGTCTCCATTATTATGCAACCCACACTGACACTCTACTAACCCTCAACGTCAATGTGTGTGGCAACTCCCATTTATGGGCCATAAGATCCCAAAACCAAAACCAAAAGGAGGATAAAATCCACTTAGGAGCTTCACTGGCCCCAGCGGACACTACGCGGATGTTGCAGAAGGTTGCGGCACTTATGAGCTTGGCTGTCAGTTATCAACGGCATCCCGCGTAACTCTAATGTCCCCCTATGTTCGCGCTTTGGGCTGCGCTGTGCAATTTGTCAGAACGTCACAAGAGGCGTGACCTCCGCATTTTCGCTCATTCAAAGCGGTGGATTTCAATACATGAGCCCTGTGGGGAGCCTTGCGCCTGGGCTGGTCAATAATCTCTACCCAGCCCGAAACGGTGACGTCAGCGATCTCTAGACGTAACGTCAAAGTGACGCGAGCTTCATTAGTCTCGTGATGTGCTGTGGCAATGCTCGCTGGAGACGAAACCGATGTGGCCGGTCACGCCACAAGTAAGCCTCAAACAGCTTGTGGCGCTAGGAAAAGCAGAGCGTCTGGCTAGATTAGTAGTCTTTTTTTGCTGCCATACACATCTAGAAGATTTGGAGAAAGAACAGGAAGAAACTAAGAAAGAGACAAAGATAAAGACAGAAAGAAAGAAAAAGAAAAAAGAAAGGGGAAATGAAGAACGAATGAAAGGAAACAAGAAGGGGGCGATAAGAGGTAGAATGAAAGGAAGGAATAAAAAGGCAAGGAAAAGGAGAATGAAAGAAACAAAGTAAGGACAAAATAAATAATTGAGGGATTAAACAAAGAACCAAAAAGAAACAGAAAAGGGAAGGAAGAGAAAAAGAAACGAAAAATGTAAGTAAGGATTAGACAAAAGAAGAAATGATAGCGGAAGGCAGAGACAAGGAAAACAAGAATGAAAACATGACAGGAAGAAGAAAAGGAAAGAAAGTACTGAAGATAGTGACAAGAGGAGAAACATTGAAAGGAAATCATAGACATAAAACGAAGAACGGAAGAAAGCCGAGAAGTAAAATAGAGAAAGAAAGGAAGGAAGAAAGACACAACCAAGAAAAAATAAAATGACGAGAGAGACAAGAGGAGACTGAATGAAAGGGCGAAAGAATGAAGGAACGGAAGAAATATAAGAACGAATGCAAAAAAGAAAGTTGGAAACAAAAGAAGCAGGGAATTACATCATGTGTGCACACAGAGATTTGCTTATTTTCTGAGAACCAGATATGGTCTTGCCTCTCAGAAAAGTACATGCTACTTCTCGAGCGTGCGTAAAAGTCTTAGATAAATTTGCTCTAGTAGGTTGGCAAGTTGGGCTGGCTGGGTTTTAATTCATTTTAAAATAAATATACAGCGCGAACAGAGACGACGGACCAAGAAAAGGTGCACAACACAAGTGCTTGGTTTGTGGACCTCTTCTTCGTACGTCGGCCCTGTTCGCGTTGTATATTCCCTTAAAATGAAACCCTACAGAAGCACTGACAAATAAGCCCCATTAGTGATGCAGCACGGTAGGGCTCTTTTCATGACAAGTCTGAAGGGCTACCGCACGTTTAAGGGTTACTTGCAGTATCCAGAGCTACTAGGAAGAAACATGACGCACAATTTCCTTGGTTTCACTGGCGTTCAAAAACGCGCCTGGTGGCTCTCAGGAGGAGCAATCCAAAACAGGTGTTTTTTTCTTCGTAGGGTGGCTGCCTGCCGAAAAACACTCGGCTCTAGGTGGACTGCAAAAGATTCGTGGGAGAGCTTTTACAGACGAAAATCCACGCTTCTCGGGCTATTTTTAAGCCCTCTGTCTCGGCCCACCCATTTGCGAATCCCAATTATAGAGAAACCTCCCTCGTTGTAAGACGCCCTAGTGGCAAAACCTGTTAGAAAAAATGCTCTGGGGACGGCGATGCAAATTTGTACTTATTTTTTTCGACAAGATAGAATTTTACGCTTAGGGTTCTTCGTGAAACTGAACGCCATAGGCAGTGCATCTTTACCCCAAAATTAAATAAGAAGAACCCAAGGTCTTGGTAAAGCAAGACCGATGGCAGAGACTCGTTTGAAGGACGTACCCGTACCCAGAAATTCTAGAACAAAGCATTTTTTAGCTGTAAATCGTTTATGAACGCAATTTTTTCATATAATGTAAGATGCCACTATAGCAATCAATATTCTCACAGATCACCCGACGGCAGTCTTGTACATTTTTTTCAATTCTCGTTTCTGCTATCGTCTCAATCGGTTCTCAATTGGTTTTGTAAGGCAGTCTTAAGTGTTCGATGCGAACGATGAAAACTCTTTAAGAAAAATATTTTGCTACGTATTAGAATAATGGACCATTACCTTCAATATTTTGACATGAGTGTCATACTATTTTTCAGTTTTCAAAATTTTTCCCCAAAAAGTTCGACATGAAAACAAAATATAGGTTCTAAATCTAAGCAACATAACACAGTAATATGCACAATCCGCGTACCCTACGTATGCCAGAGCCGCCGCGGTGGCTCAGTAGTTATGGCGCTCGGCTGCCTACCCGAAAGACGCGGCTTCGATCCTGGCTGCTGCGGTCGAATTTTGATGGAGGCGAAATGGTAGAGACATGTGTACTGTGCGATGTCAGTGCACGTTACAGAACACCGGGTGGTCGATATTTCCGGTGCCATTCACTACGGAGTCTTTCATAGCCTGAGTCGCTTTGGGACGTTAAACTCCCAGAAAACCAAAAAAGCGTATGCCAGATTGAACATAATTAAACGCAAACCGCCGTTTCCAAGCAGCCTTGCTTTGTTTCCAAAGAACAGACACATCCTATGCGAATCAGTGGGAATTTAACATGACCGTATACTAAACCTAACTACGCCAGGTGCCTGAAGTGCGGGCCGCACAATTTTTTAATCAGAAGAGAAGTTTTGCACCAGAGCTCTTTCTTTTCTTAGGTTACGCAGCCAGGCGGGCTGAGAGTGATAGAATGCTAGAGCACATGAGTCTAATAGTCAGTGACAACCAATAAAAATTCTTATTCAGTAAACTCATGGAGCATAACAATGTTAGAAATTTATACGCGATCTATGACTAATCTATATGGAGTTTTCTTAGCTCACCTGTGTTTCCAAATACAAAGCCCTAAACTTTCAACTTAGTTCGGCAATGAAGTATTGAAAAAGGAGGAACAGTAGGCGTGTGCCTGCTCTTCTGTTTGAAAAACGTGTTTTGTGCGGTGTTTCAACTCTTAGCGGCGCAGGACAGCAGGGAAGTGCAACTGTCAGATGTTCCTACTTAACTTGCGCGTAGAGACTTAGCAGGAAGGATATAACCAACAGCTCTAACCCTTTTAATTGAAACAAACTTCAAAATAAAAATTTGTTTTGCAGTTTTCGCAATAAAGCGATGCTGTCGGATGACTGAGAAAAATTAAGAGCTCATTGGCTCCATCCGAGTAGCCGACAAGGGCAACTGCACGACTTCGCTCCACAGAAGAGATCCCGTCCCTCGAGAACATAACCGAAAGATCAGGCAGAAAACAGAGGCTCGAATCGCATTCATCATCTTGGATGACGCCACAGAGTTTGTATTGGCGACATGTTAGGCAGTACAAAATCATGAACTGGCTCGGGAGCCATGGTGAACTTTTATTCTACTTCTTGAATACGTGAAGGTTGGGAGAAAGTCGTTTTCTCACCGCCGTTAATCTTATCGACTTCGTCGAAATGTAAGCGATGAGATCACTACTCTCAAACGGAATGTGGAGGGAAAGTGGAGATACCATTTTTTATTTGACGTCAGGTCGGGGGCGTGCTGAACGACAGGGCTGTATTTTGCGCTAGAAAATTCGCTGCGCGAAACGGACAATAGAAAGATATTTTGACTGAGCTAAAAACCTGATAAAACTGAAAACCAGACAAAAAACTTTGTGCATCATTGAAAAAGTCAAAACGCCCTCATCGCTGCGCAAGGGCACATTCTGTCACCTAGAGAAGGCGAAAGCTAAGAGAAAATTTCCAATCGCTTTGAAGAGTGTTATCTGAATATTGCACCAGACCCCTGTCATTCACCAGCCACACGGTTAGGCTCCACAATACACACTGTGAACTGCAAGAAAGAAAGTGTGCCATTGACCAATTTTTAAAGCATCGTGACTCCTTCTGTACAGTTGATATTCTGTGTTTCGGTGGTGTCTATCTTTTTCGTCGAGCCTTTTGTGTACAGAGGGCTCTGCGAATGCTGAGCATGCTGTGACTTCAGAACAAAGCTTTTTTTAATTTTGTTCATGTCATCGGTAACATCCCTATATTTGCTTACTAATTTGAGGCTAGCCAAGAATACACCTTTGTGACCACCCTCGACGCTGTTCCTTTCCATTCCCTTCTAACTTTTCCACAAGCAGCCACTAGATTCTGCCAACGACTTCAGTGAAAAATTACAGGAAAAGCATGAATCATGGCCCTCAAGCTTTCAAATTGTAGAATTATTTCACATAGTCTGCCAATTCTGTGAAAATCACGGTACATATTAAACCAACATGACGCAGTACAATGGCGGAAACTGCAAACCGGAACTTTCCAAAACTTAAACATACTAAGCAAAATGTTCCCTGGCCAATATAGGGACACATGCCCATGGTGTGGCGCAAAGCCCACCCTTTATCACATTACATGGGAATGCAGCAAAAACAAAGCATTCCATAGACTAGAAAACCCGAGTGCGGAACAGTGGAGAGGGTGCTCTCCAGCGGCGACCCGTGTATACAACGGTTGCTCATACAGCATGCCCGACGAGCAGCCACCCTCAGTGGAGCCCTGGAATAGGGGCACCAACCCTGCCAGACAGAAGATACCACCATCAGGAAGATGGAAGAACTCTGTCGGGCCGCTGAATGACCTTGTAATTAGAGCAAACAAAGTTCATCCTATCCTATCCTGCGAACTCGGTGCTGGCAGACTGTCTTGGGCAAAGCCATGGGCAACTTCCCGCCACTTATTGTGCGCTAATGCCTCCTGTTCTTCAGCAGCGCAGGGGACAAAGGACGAGACAAGTGCACAAACACCGTGTCTGTTTCAGCGCCACGTCTGTGCACTTGCCTCGTCCTTTGTCCCCTGCGCTGCTGAAAAACAATGTCACATCAACTTGTCCTACCTTCTACAGTAATGCCTCCTGATTCTCTTTGCTTCGGGTTAGTCTTTCTCCAGTTGTGCTCATTTGGTTACGTTGTCAAGTCTTTACCTCCCATCTGTACAAACGCCTTGGACACATGCGGTTAATATCGCAGAAGCTGTATCCCCGCGACGCGTAGCTTTCTTGTGGTCCGGGTCTGATTGCTTCCGTGCAATATGACACCTGCATTGTTAGTGCCCAATAAAGACGGAAGCTGTCGCACGACCAACTTCTGCTTCTCAGCTTCTCCTGCGCTCTTTCCTGCCGTCACAGCCATCCCGGTTCGATGGTTGAATGCTGCCGTAAACAGGATTCCCAAGCCTAGCTATATCTTCTTTCATGTAGTTCTCTGCATGCGCAGCTAACGGCTTGTTTATTGTATTCATTTTGTTCTTGGTGATTATTTTTTTGGCTGAGCTACGTTGACGTTCGCATACAAACAGAATGGCGAGGGAGACACCCACAGAACAACGCCGGGGTTACTGATTTCGCGGAAACGGAATCCATACAAGAAAAAGCTGTAGTGTAAGACTGAATTAGGTTTTGCCCTGCTGATATTCAGTAGGACGCCTTCCTTTCCTGCCCCCGGAAGTGCAGAGAGTATAACAATTTTTCTAGCACTTGCTTGAAAAAATGTATATGTTGAGTTGATTGTGGAAAAATATGGCTTCAAAATTTTTACTTGCCACAATGAGAATTACGGACTACTTATTTATCTACGACAATTACTTCGCACATTCAAATTTATGACATGATATGCGGAGAGGTGCAGCTCCAGACAACATAAAAAGAATATCATCAAAACAAGAGTGGGTGTAAAGGTAACGAGAAAAAAACGAAACAAAAGTTCCATAGAATAGGGCAGAAATATTTCACAGGGCCTGAACCAAAGGAGACAAATAATGATAGTGAACCATAACCTCACCCAATAAATTCTGCCATTCACTTGTTTTTAGAAAATATGCCTTATGCGTCTTATTTTAGGTAGGTAGGTGCGAACTTTATTGATTAATGAAAGAACCTATTGAGCTTTTTGCCGCATAAAAAGTAAGGAAAGTTTGTAGCTGCCTGCCGATTGCGAAAAGTACAGCAAATGTTAAGAAGTTCGATTTAATTACGAAGGTAGCTTGTAAGCGGTGCTTAAGATTACAGAGCGTTTGTATTCGAAGTGGTACTGCGTATAATACGCTAGGTTCTCTTTCTCAGATCACAAGAAGGGCTTGTATATGCGTGTAAACATAAAAAGTTCAAGTAGACACACTTTTGCTTTGTTCATCGTGGAGGGCTGAAAATCACCTTACCTTTGCAATCTGTCTACCAAGAGTAGAATTCTCGGACATCAAAAAATAGCGCAATACATCGGCCGCCTGTGGAGAATCCCGGGTACCTTGAAGGGGATGCTTTCACATGTAATTCTGAGAAAGCTGTAAAGTATGAAGACCTGCTATACGAAAATGTTATTGGTAACGAACCGCAATGTCTGCTCGCTGCAAAACCTGGCTTATAGAAGGCTTCCAGCGCTCGCGCCACATATTTTCAGCCGCCATTGTCAAGGAATAGGATATGCAGAACAGCCTAAAGATGCACGGCATATTCGTGTACTAAGAGCAAAAAAGATGGGGTGTTGACGCAGAAAGAAAAACTGTTAGTCCTCATTTTCACTTTCTTAACCTTCTTGCATAATTTTTATCACAATTACCTGCAGAGAAAGGTAGCACTACAGAACCGGAGTACCCGGGTTCGAACGCGAACGCGGCGGCCTTGTTTCGATGGAAGCGAAAGCTGACTAGACAGCTAGGAACCATACAAGGCATAAGGCATGCAATGTACGCGGACGACGTCCCTTTGTGGGTCACCGAGGGCTCACGCAGCGAAAAGGAAGCGAAACTGCAGGCTGCCGCAACGTGCGTAGAAAAATATATTAGAGACAGGAGCTTGGCTTGCTCGACAGAAAAATCAGAACTACAAAGGGTCTGGAGAGGTAAATTCAACCGATCAGTACCGAAAATAGGACTAAAACTAAATATTTATCTAGAAGGGAAACTCATACCAGAAAGAACAACCATCAGAATATTAGGGATCTGGATTCAATCCAACCAAAGGTGCATGCAGGCGCTCAGACTAATACAAAACTCGGCGACACAGGTCGCTCGCATGATAACCAGGGTCTCTAGGAAAATACACGGCATGCGGGAGAGCGACACGCTTAAGCTCGTAAAAAGCCTAGTGGTTCGCCGAATTACATACAGCATACCGTACTACAACTGCAACAAATCAGAAATAAAGCTAGTGGACACGATACTTAGGAGAGCATACAAAACAGCGCTACACCTACCGCAATCAACATCGACGGAGAAGCTAATGGCTCTAGGTCTACATAACACCTTTGAGGAGCTAAGCGAGGCCCAAATCGTAGCTCAGCTCCAGAGGCTAAAAAAGACCAAAACAGGAACAGAGCTGCTCAAAAGGTGCGGCTACGAGGGTGCACAGTCAGAGGTAAAAAGATCAAAACGAATGCCCGATGAACTGGGGCAAACAATTAAGGTAGCACCAATTCCAAAAAATATGGATTTGAACCAGCACAAAGAGCGACGAGAGGCTAGGGCACAGTATGTGCAACAGAACCTAGCCAACAAAGAAAACATTACGTACACAGATGCGGCTGCATACGGAAGAACTAGACAACATAACAGAAATAGAGCGGTTGCAACGGCAATTAATCATGAGCTCAAAGAAACAGCCAGCGCAACTATCAGGGATGGCACGATTGAGGAGACCGAAGAGGCTGCCATTGCCCTAGCGGCGGCAGAGGGCTGCCGTTCTCAAAGGTCCCTAATAATTCTAACAGTCTCGCAAACAGCGTGCAGAATATACATGAATGGCAAAGTAGGGGGGGGGGGGGGGCAGCGCTCCACGTCCTAAAGACAGCCAAATTACCGCCGAAGGAAAAACAATTGCAACACATAATAATGTGGGTACTAGGACACTCAGGCAATGCCGAGGCGGGTAGGAGAGCTCGAGAGCTTACAAACCGAGCCTCCAACCAAACCAGCCTCGAGCAGCGTGACAAGGAACCAGCGCCCTCAGGATACTCAGAAATTCTGAAATACTATAAGGAGGTCAGGATTAGATATCCGCCACCTCACAAAAATCTCCACCAGCAGGAAGCGGTCTATTGGAGACAGCTACAAACGGGAACTTTCCCGAATCTAAACATGCTAATATTACAAGCAGGGCTATATAGCAGCAAATGCCCGTGGTGCGAGGACAAAGCCACGTTAATTCATACGACGTGGTGTGAAAAGAGAACAAATGCGGCTGCAATAAACACAACCCCGAGTGCGGAGCAGTGGGAGAGGATGCTTTCCAGCGAGGATCCGGTGGTCCAGGCAGGACTGGTCCGCAGAGCCTACATGGCGGAGACTCAGTGGGGCCCTGGACTAGGGGCTCCAAACCTGCACAAGAGCCACAGACCACGTCAAAAGATGTGAAGAGTGGCTCAACACGGAGACCTACCCATATATTTCTATGAATAAAGTTACTACCATCACCACGCGAAAAGGCGCCCGTGTGCTGTGCGATGTCAGTGCACGTTAAATATTCCCAGGTGGTCGAAATTATTCCGGAGCCCTCCACTACGGCACCTCTCGCTTCCTTTCTTCTCACAGTCCCTCCTTTATCCCTTCCCTTGCGGCGCTGTTCGGATGTCCACCGATACATGTGAGACAGATACTGCGTCATTTCCTTTCCTCCAAAACAAATTTTCAATTTTTCAGAAGTGTGGCCTCCGTTATTCCGGAAGTTATTCCGGAGCCCTCCACTACGGCACCTCTTCTTCCTTTCTTCTTTCACTCCCTCCTTTATCCCTTCCCTTACAGCGCTGTTCAGGTGTCCAACGATATATGAGACAGATACTGCGCCATTTCCTTTCCCCCAAAACCAATTATTATTAGTATGGCCTCCACCCATTCGAATTCCTCAATGAGAGCTTCTTCCGTCAAGGGCATGACAGAATGATGAGTTTCCGTGTTTGGCTTAGCTAGTGCTTGACCATAAACGTAGATTACGCTCAGGTGAAATAGCTGCGGCGGTATGAATTGGCTAGATCTAGCCACCCTGTGCGGAATAAATTGCTTCAGTATAGCGTTTGGTATTTTATCAAATTTACCTTGAGTGGATCGTATGGCAATTATTGCTGCGCTCCTTTCAGATTTGTCTCGAGAAAATTTGTTGTATTACTATCGAGTGCGCGTTTTCGGTCAAACAGTAGCCAAGGGGACATAAAAATACAATCTTCCCAGCATGCCTATTGTTGAGTAAGCGCATCACAGCCAGGTTTCGCTGTAGGTATGCATGGGACACTCTACGCCTGCGTATGCTTCTGGATGTGTCGCAATGTGTCTGACTGAAATGCATCCCAGTCCATGTTTCGGGGTGTTTGTCGGAGTGTGACATCGCTTTTTCTATCACCATATGATCTCTGTACCGACACCGCCAGTGAAGTGAATGCGGGTTTTATCTATTTTCATTAAAACAAGCTCGAGTACAAACCACCTGGACAGAGAAAGGCGTTTGATATGCCAAGAGCACCTAAAATACCAAATTGGCTAGGGGAAGACTTTCTTCACACCGATCATATCATTCAAATCATTCAAATGAGCTGAGCCAGGAGATTTGCATTCATGATTAGGGTAAGCATCGGGAAGCATGCGCTGAAAGTTATATATAGGAAGCCTAGCACAGGAGCTGGAAGTGCAATTTGTGTTTTACTCAAACGCACAAGATCTACCGCAGTGTTGTCTCAATGGCTTTGGGTTCCAACTGCCGCGCAACACGGTGCGGAACTGAATTTCGAGCACCAGGTCTGTATTTCAATGAACGCGGAATGCAAAACACACACATGTGGTATGAGATGTCAGTGCACGTTAATAAACCTCACAATGTCGAAATTAATCCGGAGCAGCCCACTAAAAGCACCGTCTTTCATTACTCATGTGCAGCTTACGCACATTGAATATTGTGCGCAATGCCATAACCAGATTGCGAAAACTTGGAATCTAGATTCATAATGACGAACTTACTACATATGCGCACATGGATTGCAACTGGCTATAATACTGTAAATTAAGACTAGAACCAAAATATTATATCAGCGTTTCTGCGTAGTTCTGGTTTACTAAGTTTGTAACGTGTTGTCGCTCACACACATGCATTTATTATGCCAATTACTGGACCTAAAATGGCGCCAAAGTAACCTAAGCACTGAACTACATTGATATCAACTAAATTTTCAGCATGTTAGCTTGAGAGCTGCAGTCAATGTGCAAGATTCATGGCAGCACAAGGGGGCTATTGCAGTTCTCGATCTCAGGCAGCAGAAAATTAATAACCAAGGACCCTAAAATACGGACAATCAACGGAGAGCTAACATCCAGCCATCATAACACTTGTCACTACCGCCATCACCATCAAAATAGCCTACTGTCTTCTAATATGTATCGCGGAATTAAATTACAAAAGTGGTATTCGACGGCAGATTACAATGAAAAAGTACTTTTCATCATTACAGGAAAGCTCGTAGAGATATCACTTTAAAACGCAAATTTTCCGCACTCTTGGAGACGGAAAACGTTGTTTTCGAGCGTGACTTCATAGTGAGCCGAAAGCGGCGTGTTAGGAAGGCAGAAGCAATGTTCTCGTCATTCATAATGGAACCACTGGCTGCACATACTGCGTAGTACAAAAATGCTTATGTCTCAGCCAAGCACATTACACGTCCCGTCAGGTTGAATGAATGTTGCCCGCAGTGCGGATTTATAGCTACTTATGTGCGGAGGTAAAACCCGCTCTTCCTCTAGCTTCGGTAGCTCACCTCGCAACAGTGCCATATCCCAGGCACTACTGAACTTTTTCTAAATGAGTTCTAGCAAAAATGATTTCAATCATTACCGCAGGCGCTGCTCCACCGCCTCAAAAGCCTTAGCGGGAAAAAAGATCGCACTCTGTGTTTTTTTTTCGATGAATATTATAGCAGCAATAAACTTGATTGAACCATGGAAGGCTCGTAGTCGAGAAATGCGTTTCTAAAGTGCACTGCAATCTTCTTCTTCCCGTTCCGGGACCCAATTAGGCAAAGAGGCACTGGATGTCCGAAAGTAATTGAAAAAAGTAGATTCCCGCTAATCTGGTTAATTTTCTACCTACCAAACTTTAGGTAACACGCGAAGCTCTGTAAATATTTATTATTAATCTATTATTTAACGTTGCTTAGTTCTTTGCGTCAAGTACAGGTAAGCGCTGTGAATACTGCGCGCGTAGAACTCTATAAAAAGCGGATAAGTAGAAAAAAAATTAGTAACGAGGCCGAAAATGAAAGCCTCTTCGACCAAAAAGAAACGAAAGACAGAGATAATGATCGCCCAGACAACCGCGCAAACGTAGAGACTGCAAATCTGCTGCGTAGCAGAAATTAGATCAAGTAGCTGCAGGGCGAAAAACCAGCGTAATAGGCTGTTTGCATTGCCGATCATGTTAATTTTTCTGGGCCCTGTTTACTTAAGAAATTTTCGACTACCCGGTTCTACCTTTCTTTAAAGTGGAAAAGATATTGCGTTGGTCACAGTCGTTTCTCTTTTCATGAAATGGATAAAATTGCTATCTCAAAATGGAAGAAAATATATTTAAGCTGTGAGTATAGCAACATTCACTGCACTCCGAAACACGGAAGAGAGGCATAGCCAATAATTAAAAAAATATATATAAGGTGGCGTGATAGAGAACTCTTTACCGAAGTATTTCTCGGTTTTCTGTATCGCAAAGCACCCAAATCTCGCAGCGATAAATCAAACTAATTATTTCGCCTGCCTCGAATGACTATCATTCCGCTGGCTTGATAAGCATTCTCGCTGAGTGAGTATGCTTGACAGAACCTTCGCCATATGTGCTTTACGTCGTTAAGTGGAATACCCGTTAGAAATGGAGTGGCAGAACAAGTTAATGAATAAGCAATCGTTGAGCAGGTGCATTATGTCCAACGCATTATTGCTTTAGAGAGTGATGAATCGAAAGATATGAGACATCTGTAGAAGTGCCCGGAATGACGTAAGAAAAGTTCTACAGCGTTAATGAAAAACGAACACAGCAGACAGTGCATAGGACAGGCGCTCTCCGCCAACTATTTCAGTTTTCTTTAATTAGCAACGAAGACAACTGAATATATAGAAAACTAAAGTAATATTCAGGTCTTGGAAGGCAATATCACTTTACGATAGGTAGCGAGGATTGGAAGTGATAAAGGAATAGATCTACTCTGGTCGGGTGCTGACTGCATATCGGTACCAAGAATGTGAAATAACTATAGAGAGTAGAATTAGGTGGAGAGCATTCTGTGGGTTCTCTCAGATTTTAAATGGCAGTTTATCAATATACCTCAAGAGAAAAGTGTGTAACAGCTGTATCTTACGCCTACTCACCTGTGGAGAGGAAATTTGAGGCAAAATAAAAGGGGTCAACCTAAATTGAGGACAACGCATCGAGTTTAGGAAAGGAAAGTGAAAGGTTTGACGTCGCCACGTCGTTGACAAGTGCAAGACGGGTGACAGTTCAAAGTGGGCTGTCGCTTTTTCGTAGAAGACTAGCTCGAGAATCTTGACGTCATCTTTCATCGGCGAATATTAGTACCAAAATAAGGCTTTGATTTCTAAGTGCTGCAAGCCTTAGCAGCCGCCGAGGTGCAGATTTCATTTCATTTAATTTCATTTATTTCATCCTTAAAGGCCCGAAGGCATTACATAAGGACATGTTTCCCGCCTGCACTGGACGCATTGCTATTCTACTCACTTTTCTTGTCAATTTGGTGCAAATGTCAAATGTGCACTTTTTATACCGCCAAATATGTCCTGTTTAGCTTTCATTCCTTCCTTCGTTTAACCTTCCTGAGATTACTGATAAGGAATACAGAGAACACCGACATTACGTTGATCTTAAGACTGTCAGGAGGGCAGCTATAAAGCCTAAGTCTGCTAAATCATGCTGAGAATCAGCATCATTCAGCCGACTTAGTTTTTATGGCTGCCTTCGTGACAGTCATGAGATCTCAGCATGGAGGAAAGCTATGTCCGATTCCTAGTGGAAGCAGCCCAATTCTCACCAGCATTAAACAGCCTTGACTGGCCCCCATCATACCCAAGTTCTAAACAGTCAAACACATGCCTTCATCCCCTTATGTTTGTGCCCCGCTTCCTAAAGGACAGACAACACAACAAGTACAAAAATGAAGCAGAGTGACCACAGCGCCCTCTTGTGTGCCACGTCAGTCGTGGTCTCTACTAGCAACACTAGTCGGCTACTCGATACTGTGTCACAGTTCGTGAAGGTGATTGGAAATTGTTTCGGCATTCTTGTTTGCCACGGCGCTTGCAAGATGAAATGTCTGCGGATAAGCACGAATTTGTTTGACAAAGAGTTCGAACGGCGCCCGGTACATCACCAAAAGTTATTGTGGGATCACCTGCAGAGATGGATAGATTAAGTAGTATTATGCATCGTATCTATCGGCTACAATCAACCATTCCAAGGTCAGCTTCTCAAGTTATAATTCCCATGTATATGCTGCTTTGTCTCATTAAGTTCCTTTTTTGCACTGATATTACGTTATGCTTTGGGGTTTAGTGTGTTTTAAAATACGTAATAGATTTAATGGGATAACTGATTTGTCTTCATTTTTTATTTCCTTCATTTCTTGCCCGCATGGTATTCGTTCACTTAAAAATTTATGCATATTTCTGCTATACTATGTTCTGCCTTTTAGCTTTGCCCTCCGCTATAATTTCCTTTTGCCTTTCATTCATGGTGTACTGCACGGATAGTTGTTGTTGTTGCCTCTAAAGCGATGGCACTTACCAATGGTGGGGAATTGTCTAGGGTATATGCTGCTTTGTCTTATTATCTTCTTTATTTTTGCACTGCTATTACGTTATGCTTTGGGGTTTAGTGTGTTTTAAAATACGTAACACATTTAATAGGATAACTGATTTGTCTTTATTTTGTATTTCCTCGTTTTCTTGCCCGAATGGTATTCAATAGTCTTAAAAAATTATGTACATTTCTCCTATACTACGTTTTGCCTTTTTGCTTTGCCCTCTGCTATAATTTCCTTTTGCCTTTCATTCATGGTGTACTGCACGGATAGTTGTTGTTGTTGTCTCTAAAGCGATGACACATACCCAAGGTGGGGGATTGGCTAGGGTTTAAGCAGATCCAACCAGGAGAATAATAGATTAAGGTTTATCTCAAGCGGCTCATAATAAAAGCTGAGGAACCTTGAAAAACACAACGATTTTTGAGAACCTCCTGGTGCTTGCGTCGCTTTTTGCTTCCCCCTTACTGAAAGATCTTGGCGGCCCAGTAAGCTATTTGAAATAAATCATTAAAGTCTAGTGGAGAAAAATTGTCATACCATGTGAGACGATTCCGGTTCACTAATATACAGTGTATGTGTACATTCCCGTTCAGATCTCTTGCATGTAGCGCGAAAGTCATGATGAAGCTTTACGGCCACCGGCTTCGCCTGGAGATGTTACAAATGTGGCCATATCTGTGGAGCTTGGGTGCTTCCTCATAAAGGAACAGCTCATTTCTTGATTTTCCAGACGTTTGATACATACCATTCAGTGTTGTATTGCAGCGAACATTTGCAAATAAACGCCACGTAAATCTAGCGTTCCACTGCTCTTTGATATATGGGACCGTAACCATGTTGTCGGGAAGCCTGGAAGGAAAAGGGCAGACAATGTGAAACTGCTCATGAGGATTTCAAACCGATAGCAATTGATAACAATGCTAGTTTTCCCTTTTTAGCCTAAATATTGCCCTCGCGTCCATCTCTGCTAACATATCATAGATAGAATGGAGCTCAGCGTTTCGGAGGTCTACGCTAATTGTTTATTCTCGAAGTTATGACTGTAACTGTAGCCGGTGGTAAGTAAATAATGGCGTGATCCGGCTAATCAGAAAGAAATCATCGATTACTTTTTACAGATGTGTTGGATGATAAAAAAAATGCAGTGGTTTTTAACAGCCGTTGTCATTCCCCCTTGGTAAGAGCGGATAACCTATCTGCTTTCCGTTGACGCTACCAAGAGTTTATCAGACATACACAAAACGCTGTAAAGCTGAATGCGACAAAGTAATAAAGTAGTACAACGCTGGCGATGCTAGTATGTGCTAGAAAAAAATCTAAGTACAATTTTTTACTTAAAAAAGCGAGATTTTCACAATTCAGCATGGGCTTCAATTCATATCTATGCATGAATAATCTGTTACACATAACATACATCGTTGAAGTTGCGTAAATAATGGCGCAATAGCTCTGCAGTCTGTGGTATTGTGCCATTTTTGCCATTATGATTAAAAAAATAACAGGCTATCTTCTTCTAACGACGACTCAATGTCAATAAGTGCGAAAGAAACCCTAAGGTAAAAAAAAACTGTGATATTGCAAAACTGCAAAAGAGGGCTGCTACGACATAAACGTTTGCCATTAGGACTAGGAGAAGCGGACATTGTCGAACTCTAGCAGGAACGTTTTCAATATTTAAGATTCGTTACGTGCTCAATACTAACGTCCAAGCAAAAGGTACAGCTGCTGTAGCGCATTCTCCGGAGTGCTCCAAGGAGAGGCAACCGCTTTGAAATGCGCCGCCCTTTTCTCCCTAATAAACGACCGCCATTCAAAACTCCTTTTCGGGCCGTTCACTGTACTTCGAGGGACACTGTTTACCGGCCTGAAACCATATATCTTGACAATATGTGGACCGCATCGCCCGTTTTCATCGCAACAACGAGACAACGCCGGACACGAGGGTGCATTTAATGGCCCCAAAGGAAGCTCAGAGTGCGTGATCCGACACAATTATGCAACGTATCGCAGCGCAACTGCAAAGAACTAGATTCGGTTTCTTGTCAACGTTAACGGCGAAACGAGACAATGGGTGCGCACATTTCGAACTCGGACACTATAGAGTAATGGTTCATAAAACATTGCACGGTATACGCAACATTTAACGTCTTGATTCAGGACGGGGGCTCCACGAGACACCGCAACTGAGAGCACGTGCGTATGTTCGTTAAAGTATCCCGCAGTTAAACACACCATGGGTCCTTTTCCATTCTGTGCCTCATCGCCTCTGGTCTCCGCTGCCGGAATTCTATTCCGCTGCAATAGGTAAGCAGAGCGAAGCATTGGCTAAGGGAGCCCTTTTATTCGTGTACATTCCCAGGGAGCGAATCGAATGACTTTATATGGCCGTCTGTTCTTTTATAGATCACCCTAATTGGCCAAGCGCACTTTGACGCGGCCGCGAATGTTACATGAACTTGTGTATGGAGTGGTATCGTAATTTTTTTTCATGTGAAAGCACTCATACGATCATCAGAGCCGAGCAAAAATCTTGCTTGCGCATTTTGCTAATTCATCTTGCATCTTGCTTGTGCATCACTCATTGAAATTGCAACTGTGACGCCAAGCGGCAAGAATTTGGCCCGGCCCACCCCCAAAATTTGACCTTGGTCGATTTGAGCCAAAATCTATGTACAACTGTAATTTATAGTGTCCGAGACAATGCCGACCTCCAAATTTGACCCGAATCATTTAAAAAATTTGCCCCCCCCCCCTCCCCTCTCCGTAATAGTTGTTCACAACTTTCAAGTTTAAGGCATCACGTCGCTATGGTGTAGGTTGTGGCGTCTAAATTTACGTCACTGCGCTTTCGCACGTCACACATTAATTTATGCGGTGTTAAACCCTGGCTAAGTTTTGCACGCCTCATGGCGGTGCACTTTTGACGATGACGTGGAGACCTCTCGCACCTATTCAATATATATCTCCCCTGATTTCATTCTTCAGTTGCTAAGTACTGAAGTACGGATATTTTTTGCTGTTTAGTATGTTCTGCAATCACTGACGCATTGACAATCCCTACAGTTTTTTTCTGAATGGCCATGAATAACGCTTGATGAACGGCGGCAACTGGAACAACTCATTAAGGAGCCCAGTTAAAATGTAATAAGACTATAAATTGCGTATTCACTGTCACTTATCTGGCTTCGTCCCAGCTATTAGTGGCCTAGATAAACTAAGCATCGGAAACGCCCAGAAGAAAGCTTCGTGGTGCTGGAGTGTGTTTTTATTGATTGATAATGAAAGCATTAATTCAGAGTTTTCGTGCGAAAAAAATCTGCATTCTTGGCCACAGTTACAGAATGGTCTCGCAATCACCGACTGTTAGGCCGCCTTTTCTGGACATTTAACTCAATTGGCGAACCTGTCGGGCTAGTTGGGGTTGCGTCGTTTTCGGCAGCAACCAGCCGGACGAAAACAGAGCACAGAGAGGCACGCAGGCATGCAAGCTCTGAACTTCAAATTTAATTCGAGAAATTTATAACCAAAGCGCATATACCGTAATTGGCTTCCTGGTTTATCTGTGAGTATTGTTGGTCATATGCTGGTGGCTAATTTTGTAACGCGTATCCATCTTAAGTTCCTGGCTAGTTGAAGGGAAGAGTAAAAGGGCGACAAGCTTGAACATGACACGACTGTCTGAGCTTTAAGAGCAGCGTTGTGCTTCATAAACAAGACAGCAACAAATATTCCCCTACAATCGGCAGTTTCCTTGGCACAACCAAATATACTTCCTTCAATGGAATACTCTTCTTGGGCACCCAAAAATCACGGTGCCAGCTTTTGAGGCCGCGCCTCATAGTGCTTGACGTCAAGCACCAGAGGGGAGATGAATGCTGAGAAGGGAACATAATCACGGCACCCATCTAACACGCGTGGTCTTGTTGCACCACGACGATATAGCGGGGTGGCATGAAATACTTATGTTAAAGGCTGCTTCTTCGCTCTTAGTAGCCTTGGTGCCTTAAAGCAAGTGTGCAAGTATGTGGCATCTTTCTCTCTTGTTTTAGCGCCAAAGCGCCCGTTGCTGTAGAGAACGTGTCGAAGCACGAAACAAAGCGCAAAGTGCATCTGAAAACTGCAAAAAAACAGTCTATTTTTCTGACAAAATCAGCGATAATAGCGGAGCAGGAAGAAGAGATTTAATGAGACAGGGATAGGTACTCAGGAATCCCCGGAAAGACAACTGCATTCCATACCCTTACAAGAATGGTCTATAGACAGTCTATAGATTTCTTATAGACTCTATTGCCTTCCTAGAGACATTTATTTTGTCTGTTCACAGTCTATGAACTGTCTATAGACAGGAGTACTAAAATGTATAGCCATAAATCTATGGACTGTATGTAGACTATCTGTAGGATTTGTATTGCCTACAGACTGCTCTCTGGGGCTTGTCGATAGAGAGTCTTATAGACAGAAGTCTATGGACAGCCTATAGACGGTCGACAAAACTTTGTAAGCGTATGCAGACGACCGGTGCAATCAAGGGTTCTTCTGAAACTGTGCGGGTAACGCGCAGTAACATTGGAGTGAAGCTAACGGTTATCACAGCTCTGCGTTTGCGGCAAAAGCATTTTTTCATCTTATCTGTGGTGCTCGCGTTACCTACCTAAATAAGGAATCTTTGCCCATACTCATATTTCGCTTGCTCAAATTATGGAGTGGTGGCCCTAGTATCCTAGAAGCGTGGTGAATGTGCGTCCTATTAATAGCCACTGAATGCGTGGGGTAAAGCCTAAGCGTAATGACTTTCACGTGTCGAGCTCAACCGGGAAAAGTTTATGACACATTTCAATGAAAAAAAGTCTAACCGGGCACCCTACAAAACAGCAATTAGACGTTTTAGGTTTTTAGAGTTTGCGAAAGCGGCTAAATCAGAAAGCGTGCTTCCAGATGATATAATCCATTTGCTCTCTCCTTGTGCGATGAGAGAGTTTATTCATTAGAAGAAAGAACCTAACTCTCCATCATGTAAGGCTGTTTACGTTATTCGGCATCTGCCTTTGCAACCTGCTACCGTGTGACATGTGAGAATGATTAATCCTGCTCACTTTTCCTGAGCTTTTAAAAACTGTATAATTTGAAGCCTCCGTGGCATGTTTCGTTTCGCAAGACGTAATTTCTCCACGTGTCTTCGCTTTCTGCATTAAGAAAGCGGGGAAACTAAAATTCCAGAATACAAAACGTTCACTTAAATTTCTTTAGGAGCTGCCAGTCTCCTGTCACTTATTTCTAACGGCGGGTTTTCTCTATGTAACCCCTTCCATCACATGTATTTCAAAATGTGTGCGACACAATTCTCGTCACTAGCGCAATCCTACGTTTGCCCAAGTGTATATTATGTTCCCACGAAGCGCATAATTACTAGGTTATTTGAGCATCTGCAGCTTACATCATGCTTCACAAAGCGCACGTGGATACACAATTTCATCACAGCCCTGAAGCAATGAATCATAGGCCTACCTTACTTTCCTCACAGTTATGGCTGAAATGCTTGTCTCCATCATAGCAGTGATTTTCGCTTTTTGTTTATAATAGCTGTTTCCTAAGTTAACAAGGCATGCGTCCCATTACTTTACTAAATCAAACGAAAGAAAAACAACTATTGACAGGTAAGGAAGGGGGAGGGGGTGGAGAGGCTTGGGGGAAAATAGAATTGTACTTGGCTACTTGTAGTGTGGGAAAACGAACTAGAAAGGAGATCTAAAATAATGAAGTATGTCAGTCAAGGACATGAGTGTGAAAAAGCCTTCACATGCTGCTCGTTCAAGCATGGCGCTCTTAGAAAGTGGAAAGGTGCCTGACATGCCTTCAGGCCATAAGTTCGTGAAAGCCGAGCGAACTTACTGTTGCTAGACGCCGAGAAATGGCGATCCAGAAAACTAATAGCTCAATGTCTTCCAGAACACGCACAAAACCAAATTCCACCGGTGAGCCTGGAATCCAACCTACCCGCCTACCAGCCACCTACAAGCCGCAGTATCTCAATGGTTAGGGCGCTCGGCTATTGATCCGGAGCACCCGGTCGCGGCGGCTGCGTTTCGATGGAGGCGAAACGCAAAGGCGCCCGTGTGCTGTGCGAGGTCAGTGAACGTTAAAGATGCCCAGGTGGTCGAAATTATTCCGGAGCCCTCCACTACGTCACCTTTTTCTTCCTTTGTTATCTCAGTTCCTCCTGTATTCCTTCGCTTACGGCACGGTTCAGTTCTTCGACAAGATGTGAGGCCGATACTGCGCAATTTTCTTTCCTCAAAAAACAATTTTCAATTTCATTCCTTACCCACCACAGCGGCTCAGTGGCTACAGTGCTCGGCTATTGATTCGAAAGCCACGGGTTCGATACCAGCTTCGGCGGCCGTATATATATGGAGGCAGAATGCAGCGGGCTGTTTACTGTGCGATGTCAATGCACATTAAAGAACCCCAGGTGGTCGCAAATATCCGCAGCTTTCAAATACGGCGCCCATCATAGCTAGAGTCGCTTTCGGACGTTAAACCCCGTGAACGAACCAACCAACAAACGTGTTGCATTAGAAAGAAATGTATCTTTATTTTCCATCCTGCAGATTCGTAAAAGGAGAAAAAAAATGGAAGGCCAGCCAGTCTAGATATGTCTTTCACAACAATGTAAGAAATATATTGCAGAGGCACACGGTGCACTCTGCGCGGGCACACTTCACAGGTGAGCAGAACATTAAATAAAGGAAACGGAAAAAATAAAATTCCCATGCTGCGAAAGCAAGGTATCATATCCATCACAGCACCCATACTAACGACTGAGAAAATTTTTGAAATGACAGACAGAAAGAACGAGTTATGGCTGCTTTAAGGAATTATTTATAGATGATAAAGAATCCTAATGGAAGAGAAAAAAAACGAAATAAAATTTAGGCGAATCAATTGTTGGGATACTGGTCGAAAAAAAATCGCGTAAATTGTCTTTAATATTTGGCGACGAAGTGGATACAGGAATTCATTCAGTTATTTAACACTTTAGGAACTCTTGCTTGCTTACCTTCTTCTCGATAAGTGGTTCTATACTAAACCAATTATGATTTTTAAGTTCACGCATGTTCCACAACGAGACGTTTGTTTAGTTAGACAGGCTACGTTTCAAGAAATTTGATTTTATTTCTGTTTCAGAAGTTACGAAATACAACTTCAAAACTGAACTGTTCCCAGAATGCTACATCTGACCTGCTCGAATTCATTTTATGAGCGCTTCCTTCGCGATGGGTGTACTGGAGTTAATTATCGCCGCAATATATGAAGGAAGAAGATGGTTTCAGTTATGTCGAACAGAAGGGATTCAACATTTATCGTGAATAATCATTTCGTCAGTGAGAAAAAAGAAAGAAAAAGCAATGACTGGAGCTGATTATTATGGAGAAAAAAATTGAACGATTTAAATGATATGACCACGAAATGGTGGAAAATCTCGGTAATACGAGAGTCAGGACAATCATCTCTTCCGCATATATTGCATAAAAACCAAAGCTACTTCTCAAATAACTTCGTATGATGCAATGTTAGGAATTAACACCGAATATACATGCCCAACATTCTTGGATAAAAACTTTGAATACTAGAAAACTGTAAGGTACTTGTGCATAAATATTGAAGGTAATTGTCTATTGTTCAGATATGCAGCAAAAATTTTCTTTTATAGTGTTTTCATCTCTCGCATCGAGCAGTTAAAACTGCAAAAAAAGAGGGGGGAGCGCTTATGGCGATAGCAAAAACGTTAATAGCAATAACATACAAGCCTGTCGACGGGAGGTATGCTATATTTTGGTATTTACAGAGAAATATTGCATTTTATGAACAAAAAGCGCTCATAAACTGTTTCCCGTTCAAAATATTTTTGTTCATAATTGTTGAGCATGACAATACATGAAAAATATACAATTTATTTTTATAAGAAGCTTGGTAACGTTATATTAGTCTCGACGCGGCCATAAAACAAAGTTGTCATAGTGGAGAACAGTCGATTTATTTCGAGTAGCTGGAATGTTTGAGCTTGCAGTGCTTAAGAACAGCTAGGGCAGGTGCGTTTTTTAAATTCGACTGATTCTTTCAGCGGCTACTGGCGCCAGAGCTCAGTTTCGAACCTGTGGACTGGAAGCCGAAAAGGAACGTCACTCTGCTAGCACACCTTGTATATCTACGGCATAAGATAGAGAATACGCACTGCAGCGCCTTCACTAGATAGCGCCTCACACAGATGCAGCACAGAAGGTTTCCTTCTACCGAATTCGCAGGGTTCAAGCACACAGATGTCCAAACATCTTTGCGGAGCGCTTGAACGGTGCGTTCATTTGTGCGTTTTAAACACTTCCTGCTGTCTGGCGCGCTCAGTTAACCTTGTAGAGACAAGAGAACACTGATGTATGTTGTTCTTGTTCAGTGAGAAGTGAGTGTAAAGATAGACGTTGTGCCATAAGCTTCCCGCGTGGCACATAACCAGCTTTGTGTGCGCTTGTTCAAGCGTGAAAAGATGCTCACGGGAGCTTTCCTCTTAGCGTCTTCTTACCCTTCCAGCCAAGCGACAATGACGGGCGCAAAGGGAACGCAATGAACTCTACGTTTTGCCACAGCATACTGTGTGTCCAATGTTGCGTTGAGCTTTCCGGAAATACTTTTATATCTCTGCACTACAACTTTTTTCCACATCATCATCATCAGCCCGACCCACTGCAGGGCAAAGGCCTTTTCCACGTCCCTCCAATAGACCCAGTCCTTTGCGAGCCGCGCCCACCCTATGCCTGCAAACTTCTTAATCTAAGTCCTTAACTTAGGCTGAATCTATATTAGCACTAGCCTTGTGCTATTATGATCCGAGGCCAATCCTCAGAACTTCAATCATCAAGAAGACATTTCTGTACAGTCTCCCCTAGAGTGAAAACAAGGTAGACATGGCTTGACGTTGCTGTGGCAAGGCGACTTACTCTTTACACTAAGCCAGAGCCGAACGCGTATTAGTCAACGACAGCCCGGAGACATGATCAGGCACAAGATGCGCGAAGATGCACTTTACTTGTGCGCCACCTGCGATGACTTCTGAACTTCAGAAAGGAGGAAGATAAAACTTGGGCGTCGATAAACGTCGACCTCTTCGTCTTTTCCCGTCGGGTCGACTTTCAGCCAAGTAGCGCAGCTGTCCCCAGCGCTGTGATTGCCTGTCACGTACAGGGTTGGTCGAAAGTTCTCAGGACGCAGGTTCTGCTATTTAGCGATATGCCCTGCCACTTATGATAACAATAAATGTATCAAGGCTCTCAGAGGTGAGACTGATACTTATCCTATCCTCTACACAGATTTTGGGCTTCGGGGGTGTCAAAACTGGCCGACTGCGGCGCTCGAAAGCAGACCTTGTGGCCTGAGAACTTTTGAACGACCCCGCGCCACTTCTGGCAACGGTAAGCAGAACTTTTCAGACGTGTAATATCAAACAAACTTTTCTGATATGTAATGTCTGTAAGTAGCAAATTTTTTTGGCATGCTACGCCGATAACTCTCACGGCGAAAAGACGAAAAGAAAGGCCATTGGACAAAGCCAAAATTGAAGCAAGTGTTTACCTTGCGGTTCGTCGCAAATCATTTATATTTTCATACTTCTAAGCGAACGAAGTATATCTAGCAATGATGCAGCCTTTTTCTTTTCATGAACAAGCAGAAATGTTAGTCTCTAAAAATGGAGTTCATATCGGGGCTAATATAACTTAGTCATCTCAGAAGAATTGCCTTGATGCCCCTACATACAGACGCAGTGCGAGGTCGGCTGATTTCGCAAAATGGGTACATACATTCCCACAGCACAGTAGTTTGCGTGGTCACTGTGTAAGCAGATCTCCCGGCGATTTCTATGACTACTGCTGGGGCCTTTCGCTGGCAACCATTGATTAGTGTCCGAGTTTCTCTTGCCTGTACTTCACTGATCTAGAGCGAAACAAGAAATTGATCATAACGGGCACGTTTTGAAGGCGAAGCCAGGGGAGCAGGAAGGGATCCGACATGCTTGCTCAAATGTACCCGCGAACGAACTTTAGAGTCGCTCTAGAGAGGGAATTCTACCAAGTCCCTGAAATGTGCGTAATGATGTTTATCATTGATCAGCGTCAGTTTCCTATGAATGATACACATAGGCCGACAGGTCCTGAATTCTGATCGAATTGTAAATTTCGATACGACATTGAAATCCCTTATTCATAGGCACTTTCTCTGATTATAAAATGTAACTTCAAATATTGCAAAATATCTGTATTCATCAAAGCACGCGACTGCGACGTAAACAAAATTACATTAACGAAGTGTAAGGGGAAAAACAATTGCACGAGCATTTCGGGTTATATCGTACGACCCGTACACTGTGAATGTGAACAATGTGATGCGAACTGCAATTTGGGCTATGAAAGGCATTCCTTATAAAGCGCAAGATGGCCAAAATTGTCTTGAAATAAATCTATGCGGATGAGCCGTGCACGAACCTAAAAGGAGTCATCTGGGCGGTCACCTGCACTGCGGTGCTAATAGCAAAGACGATGTAAGGCAGCTTGTCGTCCCAGGTACTGTGGTCCGCATCGACATACGGGGAAAGCATATCGGCGATGGTTTTATTCAGGCGCTCAGTCAGTCTGTTGGTCTGCGAATGGTATGCAGTTGTCCTCCGGGGGCTTGTTTGGCTGTAACCAAAATGGCTTGCATCAGTTCCGCCGTGAACGCTGTTCCTCTGTTCGTGATGTGCACATCGGGGGCGCCGTATCGCAGAAGAATACACTCCACGAAGAATTTGGCGACTTCAGCCACGGTTCCTTTCGGTAGGGCATTTGCTTCGGCGTAGTGGGTCAGATAGGCGGTCGCTATGATGCACCTATTTCCAGAAGTTGAATTCGGGAAGAGGCCAAGCAGGTGCATGCCGATCTGCTGGAAGGGTCTTGACGGGTGGTTCAATGGGGTTCAGCAATCCTACCGGTCTGGTGGGATGGGTCTTTCGCCGCTGACAATATCGGCAGGTTTTCAGATAATGTGCTACAACGGCGGGAGGTCAGGTCCAATAATACTTCTGTTGATTTCGGTGGAGGGTGCGAGAAAAGCCGAGTTGTCCAGCTGTCGGCTGGTCGTGTGAAGCCTGTACAACTTCTTTGCGGATACTTAAGGGTACAGCAAGGAGGTAAGCTGTTTTGTTCGCTGCGTAGTTCTTCACAAAGACATCATTCTGTACACAGAAGGAAGACAGTCATCGCTTGGACGAAGCGGGATGGTGAAGAAACCTTGCCTTCCAGGTACTCCATGAGGCGTTTTAAATCAGAGTCAGAGCGTTGCTGCAGAGCAAAATACCTGGAGCTGATGGGTCCCATTAAGGCGTTCTCGTCGTCGTCCGGCGGCGGTGCATCTACAGGAGCTCGTGACAGGGAATCGGCGTGAGAGTTCTTGCGTGCGGACTTGTAGACGATGGTGTCGTCAAATTCCTGCAGACGCAGGCTCCATCGGGAGAGGCGGCCGGAGGGGTCCTTCAAACTGTCAAGACAGCAGAGTGCGTGGTGATCGCCGACCACCTTGAACGGTTTTCCGTACAGGTAGGGGCGGAATTTCGATGTAGTCCAGATGATGGCAAGGCACTCCTTCTCAGTTGTCGAATAGTTAGCGTCGACCTTAGAAAAGGAACGGCTAGCATATGCGATGACTTTCTTCAGTCTGTCGCGTTTCTGAACGAGGACTGAACTTTGGTATGAACTTCAGTAACGGCTTTTTATCAAAATGCGCAAGATTCGGTGGGGAGTGCAAAAAATGCGGAAGTTCTAAAGGCTTCTGCTTGCGGCGCTTCCATTTAAATGGCGCGTCTGCCTTTGTCAGTTTTTTTCAGAGGCTGCGCGAAATGTTTTGGACAAATTGTCTGCAATACGCGCACACTCCGAGGAATCTGCGCACAGCTTTCTTATTGGCCGGAGTTGGAGACAGTGCAATAGCAGCTGTTTTCTGCGGGTCTGGGCTTACTCCCTCCTTGGTGACCATAGAAACAGTATCTCTTCATAGGCAAAGTGTCATTTCTCTGCTTGCAAGGTTAAGCCGGGCGAGTTATTTGCCTCTAGCATTATTCGAAGCCTTTTGAGATGGTTTTCAAAGTTTGAGGCGAAGGCAACGACGTCATCTAGATACACTAGTCAAGTCTGGCACTTGAGGCCTGCCAGCACCGCATCCATTACTCGCCGAAACGTCGCTGGTGCGGAGCAGACACCAAATGGCGTCACCTTGAACTCGAAGAGACCATCCGGATTGAAGAATGCGGTCTTCGCGCCATCTCTTTGATCGACCACAATATGCCAGTAGGCGATCTTGAGGTCAAATCGATGAGAAATACTTGGCGTTTCAGAGCCGGTCCAGTGTGTCGTCGATGCGGTGGAGAGGGTAGACGTCCTTCTTCTTTATGTTGTTTAAGCGGCGGTAATCGACGCAGAATCTAAGTGCGCCTTATTTCTTCTCCACTAGAAAAACCGGTGCCGCCCAGGGGCTTTTCGATGACTGTTGAAGAACGAGCGGTGATGATACAGCGTCGCCCTCCATCTTCGGCAGCAGTGCATCTCCACGGTGCAGCAACTCCACCGGGTGTCAGGTAGTGGTGACGGCAGTCGGATCAGTGAGGAAGACAGCCAAAGGTTCTTCTGGAAGAAGACAGTTTATTGGGCTGACCTGAACTGAAAATAGGATTGAATGACTGAGCGGCGGTGAAAGCAAGAAGTGTGCTCGCCGGTCATCGAATAGAATCCTGCCGCTCTGAATTTTGCTCAGTTTAAAGCTGATAGCAAACTTTCGAGATAATTCATACAAAGTTACAATATTCTGGAACAACGTGGAACAGGCTCCGCCTGGATGAGATCAATCCAGATAAATCTGGTCGTGTCTTGCACCACAAAAAAAGCGATAAAGCGGCGTGCCACCTTTTGAAAAATGAACAAACATTACAAAGCTTCGCGGCAATATAAACACTCTCCCTGCTTTCCCGTCCTTTTTGCTAATTTTACCTAATTGCAAGACCCTAAAGCATGCTGCCTGTCATGTAAAAAAGGTAACCTGTCGGCAGTAAGACTACAAAAACCCTCACCGTCAGATAAAGGCCACAGGTACTATGCTGCTCCTTTATTTTTCACTGTCGTACTCTATAGTTGCCCAGGTGTGCAGGTGGACGTTGAAACTGTGGCATTTCGTGCTTGTATCTTTTACTGGTGCTTCTTTTTGTTTTTCAAGATGGTTGAGTGTTCTTACACATCCACTCATTACTGAATGCTCAGTGCTTTGAAAGCAAAGCAAGCAAGAAAGCAAACAAAACGCTTTTAAAACATCGAGGACTCCCATCAACTTTCCAGCAAAGCAACCCAGGTTAAGGCTTAACGAGAGGCGTGGGAAAGTGAATGGAGGCAGCGTAACACCGAGGAAACATCGACAGAAAGAGAAAGGAGAATCCGAGTCATTCTATCCTGCCGGGAACAACCGATGGCAGGCACCATAGCGCGATGTGAGCGTTTGGACCGGTATGAAACGGAGCTGTTCACGGATGACAAACGATATTCTCAGTTGTTGCGCTCTTTATAAATAGTGTGGATGAAACTCTATCCGCAACACGCGCCGCACTTGGCCTCACTGACCTCGGAGAGTGAATTGGGAGGTCGGCGTTTTTGGAGAGGGCGTGTGCGCTCCCGGCAGTGAGGCACGAAGAGAAAGAGAAACTAGCGCGAACCACCCAGAGGCGAGTGACCGGAATGTATTTCAAAAATCGAGCAGAAACGCGAAAGCTTGGAGAGGAGCTTTTTGTTCAAGTTTTCAGTTTGCAAATAGCCGGCGGTTCATGGGAATTTTTCGGGTTAATTCTCTTGGCATTATTCTTATATGTGTGTAGAAGTAGGCGGCTACTAATTTCCCATTTTGATCGACTCCATGAATACAGAAAAAGAAATGTTCCTTACTGTCGAGATACTGCGCCATTTCTTTTCCCCAAAATACCAATATATATTATTATTTCGTAGTCTCGCGTAACAACTCCAGCTTTCTCGGGCAAAAATTTTGAAAGTTGAAAATTTGCAAGACACTGTTATAGAAATGTTGAAAGTAATCGTTCAATAATCTGAAACGTAGCAAAATATTTCTTTTAAAGTGTTTCCATCGATCGCACGGAACAGTTAAGGCTGCTACAGAAGACCAATGGGGAACGCATTTGATGATAGCAAAAACGTGAATAGAAAAAGAAAATACGACTACCATCGGGCGGTTTCCAAATATATGGATCGTTATAGTGAAGCCTTACATTATTTGAAAAATTTGCCTTCATCAACGGCCTGCTGCTCAAAAATGATTTTGTCCAGAATTGCGGGGTATGTACCGTACCGAGCGCCGCATTTCGCTCTCCTTATTCCCTGTTAAAGTGGTATGCTGAATTTGGCATGTGGGTTTCTAACTGCGAGCTATATACACCGAAAAGACGCTACAGGAACTGTAACGTTAAAGCGAAGTCAGAGCACATCTGACGATAATGATTTAATATGAGCACCGTTTATTTTGCGGAGCTGAAGCAATGCGGGTTTACCTGCCAATTCTAAAACTCGCTGTGAGGCATGTCATAGTGTTGCGCTCAAGTGATATCCTAAATTTTGTTGTTACCTAAACTTCACCGCAAAACCTGCCGCGGTGGCTTAGTGGTTAGGGCGCTTGGCTACTGATCCGGAGTTCACGGGCTCGAACCCGACCGCGGCGGCCGCGTTTTTATGGAGGCGAAACGTTAAGGCGCCGGTGTGCTGTGCAATGTCAGTGCACGGTAAAGATCCCCAGGTGGTCGAAATTATTCCGGAGCCCTCCACCACGGCACCTCTTTCTTCCTTTCTTCTTTCACTCCCTCCTTTATTCCTTCCCTGACGGCGCCCTTGAGGTGTCCGCTGGTATATGAGACAGATACTGCGCCATTTCTTTCACCAAAAACCAATTATTATTTTAAAATTTGTAAACAAAGTTTTTGCATTCAGGTTCTCTCAAAATTCAGTCGGAGCACTTTCAGATTTGAACCTGACGAAAAGTGACAAGTTCCTTGACAGCTGTCCTAGTTAATCAGACCCGCTGTATAAATGACAGAAAGTAGATGAACTCGATAACGCTAACATGTTCATGAAGATGCGTAATTCTGGTTTAGAGAAGGATCGTATTTGTGTTTCCTTTACTCTCTCATCGGCTTTTGTTTATTGGAGGCTACTCTATGTGCGTGCTTTGAGCCCAGCTTTTCTGAGCGTCAGTTAATGACGCAATCTGTTGGCTGCCAGTGGCGAACACCGCGTTACTCATAAATAATGTTTTGAATATTAATTGACAGTACAACAATCAGTTCAGAGAGATAGTGCGCGAAGATGTTGGTTCTCATAGACCACATGTCGTACGCAATGGTGAATCTGGATTACAAAATAATTCTTGCGCTCGCAGCAACCAGTTCTCATTGCAACCTGAAACCAGTTGGTGAAGCAAAAGTTCGAAATTCCCGCCGAACTTGTCGACGTTGAGCTCCATAGATGACGTAGTGGCTACCGCGAAAAGGAGTGTTCATCTAGATTTTTTTTTGCCTTAATCTATTGCCAAATATCAAAAGAGTTCGCTTTCTTGGATTTGTAAAATAATAATGGAAACAACTTTCAGACTCACATATGCTGGGTGTCCCAGCTAACTTTTGCCAGGTTTTTAAAATACGCAGAAGCACTTTAAGACCATGCGATCAAATGCATGCTGCTGGCTATTGTACGGAGCAAGTCATACTATTTTTCTATTGTGCTTAATTGCAAAATTAGGCTGAATAAATTAACCAACTTTGGAAGCAACGAAAATAAGCGAAAAAGTCTAAAGAGAAAGAACGGTTCGTAAAACGTCCGAGTGAACAGTTCTTATCTTTCCATCTATTACGTGTCAGCTTCTCTTCGCTCACTGCAGATGCTCACAACATACAAAAAATACCACGTGATATGCCCGCAGTTCGTTACCCATGCCGCACATCTTCTGGTTGCCACTGGCACCAACGAGAATCCCGTTTGAAACTAAGTTCGGGTGATCATGAAACATCAATAATCCTATTATACGCAGCTTTTAAACGCATGTAAAAGGCACACAGATTTCTTTTTTCATCTGGGTTTACCGCGGGCTTCTAGGAGTCTCTTCTGACGAACCTTTTGTGTTTTTTACTGCCACCAGCTGTTTACGTCAGTACCCTCCTCCCGCAAGCAAACACGTTCATTGGCTTTATTGTTCTCTGCACATTTTCCCGCCAAATTATTACGTTTAACGTTGCCGCACAAAACCTCACGAATGCGGGTGGAAGAATAACAAGAGTTGTGCGAACTATGAAGGAATAATAAACAAATACGACCCGGATAAAGGAAACAGCAAAGGGGCATAATAAATGGTTAAGCAGCAAGAAAGCATCAGTGAAGAGCTTTTCAAACTGGTGTGAAAGGAAGTTCGGTACAGTTCTCAAAAACTGGTGGCGCCAAGATAAACTTTTTAATATATGTTTTTTTGTAGCCAAACCCCCAGCTGTCCTCTAATTGAAAGTCTTAGTAAATTCTTTTCAAACGTTTTTTGCTTTTTAGAGAAATAAATTAGTTGTAGAGAGGCGTCGTGATGTTGGTCAATTTAAAGGTAAGATCACTATTTGCTGCTGGAGCCACCGCGGTGTTTGAGTGGTTAGGGCGCTCGGCTGCTGGCCCGAAAGACGCGGGTTCGATCGCGGCCGCGGCGGTCGAATTTCGTTGGAGGCGAAATTCTAGAGGCCCATGTCCTGTGCGATGTCAGTGCACGTTAAAGAACCCTAAGTGGTCGAAATTTCCGGAGCCCTCAACTACGGCGTCCCTCATAGCCTGCGTCGCGTTGGGACGTTAAACCCCCATAAACCAAAACATAAACCAAACTATTTGCTGCTGGCGGTGAACAAGTGAGCCGACAGCGTTCATAGAGTTCATTCGCGTTGACAACATTGAAAAGACTGTTGATTTTCACGAAAGGTAAGGCGCACAGCCGGCTCCGTAGGTAAGTGGAGACCTCAATCTCGCTTTCGCTTTGTATATCTTGAATTAGCTGGGCTAATTCGTATTATTTTTTTTCAATTTCTAGCGATTATTTCTGTAATTATACTGTAAAGGTGTTGATTAGAAGTGCAGGTCGGTTGGCATTGGTCGAACGTCGACACGACGGACACAGCCACAGGCGTCACTCGAAATCCCTGCTGCACTTCGACTACCTCGTCTACCTATTCGCTGCGCTGCTTCAACTCCTGCCGGTCGGTCCCAATATAATAATTACTATCACCCCACATTTGAGGGCCGTTACAAAGAGAGAAAATTAAGAAAAAAATACATATATACACAAGATTGATCAAGCAACGAAACTTATACCTCCGTACAGCCACACCTGCTATACAAAAAGAAATATTACACAGTCCGTTACATCAACAGCAATGCCATGCCTAGACACACTCACCAAGTGAATTTAATAATGCCGCTACATGCGCATACTCAGCAACATGGGCGGACAGTTTATTCCAGTGCTCAATAGCATCCTGAATGAACGTGCAGCGAAAGATGTTAGCTCGGGTCAAGTATGGCCGAATCGCTTTGTGATGATTAAGGCGGGAGTTCTACTTGTGGGCTGCAAATATCATTCTTTAGTAATGTTAATTTCACTATGAATGATTTGGTACAGTATTTTTAATCTCTGCTTTTTACGTCTTCTTTCTACTATCTCTAGTCTGCTTCAGTTTAACATCTCCATTACCAAATCTGTTTCCCATATTTTGAACAAATAAATCTCGCCGCACGTCTTTGACTCTTTTCTTTTTCGGTTGAAAGAATCCTCTGGTAAGGAGCCCATACTACAGACGCATATTCTAGGGAAGGCCGTATGGAAACTTCGTATGCTAAAAATTTAGCGTTTGTCGTTGCTCAGCCCAATGCTGAAATAACTAAGTTTCTGTTGGAGAAGGAGTTTTTTAAAGCCGAGTTTTGTATTAAAGATATATTAATAATAATTGGTCTTTTGAGGAAAGGAAATGGCGCAGTATCTGTCTCATATATCGTTGGACACCTGAACTGCACCGTAAGGGAAGGGATAAAGGAGAGAGTGAAAGAAGAAAGGAAGAGAGAGGTGACGTAGTGGAGGGCTCCGGAATAATTTCGACCACCTGGGGATCTTTAACGTGCACTGACATCGCACAGCACACGGGCGCCTTAGCGTTTTTCCTCCATAAAAACGTGTATTAAAGATATCGTTTCCCACGTCTTGATAATAGTGTAGACACATGTTTTGAGGATTATTTTTTCAGAGCAGTTACGATGCAGCAGACATCTTGTGATGGCTTGGCGCCCGCGGCTACTGCGTTGGCAGCACACACTGACCTTCTTTCCAGAAAACATCGTAAATGTTTCGAGGAAACAAATCTTCGCACCAAGATCTTTACGCTTGTAACGTTTTGATAAATTGCTTTGTAGTTGTACGCGCATTTCTTTTAAGATTACAGAGAATGACCGCATATAAGCCGCAGCGGACATCTGTGCCTAGCTTCACTGCATTATACGCACCGAGGCAGTGTTTACTGCTCAACCCCGAAACAAATAAAGCCAATTGAACGGTTAATTAACCCCAGGCGGCTGCAGCCGTGTCGTTGAACAGCTTTCAGGGCATCTGTCTGCAGGTAGTTACATTTCCACTGCCTTCACCTTAGCTTTTTTGCAGTCCGCGCAAAGCAGACTGCCGGCTATAAAATCAGCAGTGGGAGATTTTCGCACCTATAATTAATTAGTGTAGTTCTAGATCATTAGGCAAATGATCTACGCCTGATTTTATTGAGAAATGTCTTGTACTGCAAAATGAAGAAAGAAGAGGTAGCAGAACCAAACACCGACTTGGCCTTCCCTCGGCACAACGAAAGCGAAGTGGTGAGGGTACTCCTTCCCCTGAGGCAGCTGGAGTGTTCTAGGTTGGTTGGCGAATGTTGTTGGGAAACCCTAGACGGCAGTGGGCGCACGTAATGAAGCGGTAAGAGCCTTGACGTGTCTCAGCAACCAAATACCTAATTACTGCGAAACGTGTTGGACGGTGATATGTGGAAAAGTTTTCTGCAGGCGAATCAAAGCTGGTGCAACTTCTGTAATCCCAAAAGCATAAAAAATAATCGCGGATTCTCATTTTTTAATATGTTACGCCATACGACACTAGTACTTTGACCAAACAATTAATTTCTAGGCAAGAATTATTTGTAGTGTTTCTCTTTCCTTAACAGTCTGGTTCATTGAAAAAATCTTAGTCGGCAGATTTTTACTCCAAATTCATTTTTGTGATTTGAGTCACCTCGGTCCCTACGTAGCTAGCAATATCAATGTATGTTTCCACCTCTGACTTTTGTGTGCATTGTCGCATTTCACTCACGCGTGGCTTTGTTGATATCGGGTAATCTCAGTTCCGTTCAATTATGTAGCGAGCCCCTTCTGTTTCCTTTTCAATATTTTACCCACTCTGCTGAAACCCTGAAGACGAGAGTGCAGTACAGATACATAACTATAGAACTAACACATTAAATAAATAAACATACAAATAAATATTCAGAAAACAACCGTTACCCACTCACATTTGAAGCATTCACCGACATTCAGATATACGTTTACTCCCGCTCTTTGGCAGAGGAATTTGGCTCACTACAGTGAAAGCAGTGTGTTGAACGTAATTAGGCTGTCATTAGTTTATGAATCCAGAATTCGAAGGGAAATTTAAACGCTTTGCACCAAGCACGCACTGCTAGATTATTTATGGTTCATTCACTGTGTTATCTAATTTAGGCTGAGAATGTTTTTTTTTTCACTCCTCGTGAGAACTAGACCACGAAGTTAAGTTTTTGTGCCCCATTGCATTCCACAAACATTTGTTTTCTCATATTTGCCACACATTCCCAGCGTTATGAATAACCTGTCAATAATAAATCAGCGCATATTGCTGGGGCATACAAATATGTTTTCAAGGTTTGTGCGCTGGAGTTGGACCTCCTCTTAGTAATTTTCTAAAGCGTTATTTACGAATTTTAAGAAATAAAGCAACATCGGAATATTTAGCTGTAATGTGTAAATTTGAAAGAATACTTACATATCAGAACCACTGAACAACCTACTTTAGGAAACTATTATGCTACATCAAGGAAAATATAACCAGCATACAAAGTAGATGACAAGGCGACAACTGGGGCTAGTTGGTATTTCATAGTTATGGTACAAATGCGCTAAGTTGTACAATCAAAACACAGGACACGAGTGGAAAAAGCCAAACTATCAACTAAATATTATTACTCAAAATGGGACATATAAGGGAAACAAAATCCATCAAGGAGCATGCATAACATCGTTATCTTGTGCGAACAGCATGAGCTGTTTTCGAAGAAAACAGCTTTTCTTGCGCGGCTGCGCGGTTTAAAACACTAAACATTGGTTTCAATTCATGAAATTCCTTATTAAGTTGATTTCAATTATTTTATGTGATGAATACGAGAGAGGAAAGCCTTACGCGCATCATCAAGAAGATAGTGTTGTTGGCTACACGGCGCTGAAGGGCTTAAAGAACGGAACCCAGACTCTCCTGTTCCTTCGTCAGGGGGCCGGAAATAATTTGCAGGTCACTAAGCCTGCGCCAAGTACCGCGAGTAGAATTCAAGGATCCAAGCCCAGTGAATGGCCAGGACACCGCAAGAAAGCGATAGTTATTGTCGCCCCTCTAAGCTGAGTGGTCAGCTGACATTGTTGCCAATTGCTGGACGACATACGTAGTTGAGTACAGAATATGCGGCGGATTAGGATGTGCATGCTCGAACGCTCGAAGAACGGCTGCAGTGTCCTAGATGCGCATGAAATCGAAAACTGGTATTGTCGCGCCAGCAGTCATAGGGCAGGCCTTCGGTTTCACTGAGCGGAAAAGACAACAGCTGGCACAAGAACAACTGCACAAGCAATGCCTTTGAGTGGTGCTTTGAAAAACCTTTGTCTTGCTCCTCTTTCAAAAGAAGCACAACTTTTGTCACTTGCATGGAATATTCATATCGACCTATACGAAGAGAAAATATCATGCTCGTTTTTTCTTTCTTACCGATACATGAAGTTACGAAATGACAATATATCCCATATCAGGGCCCAACAAAAAAAGTAATAAAGTCATTCTAGCTGATTTTGGTATCTTGGGTGAGCGCAGTTATTTTTATTTACTAATCTGCTTGTTGACTTTTCGCTGTTCTGCGCAGTTTTTTTCTCCTTCATACCAGCCGTTATTCTACAAAGCTTACTTCAAAAGTGGCAGAGACAATGATATGCAGATAACAAAATGACACCCATACCTTAACGAAAAGCTGTATCTCTCATTCGAACAACGTTTCCATAGTATAAATTTGATTTCAAGCAGACAGGCGCCTTATATGATCTAGTTATTAGGCTAGATGCTGATTTCCAGAAATTCTTGGAAATATGCGAGATAAAGCTGTGATTTCAAGCTTACGCTCTTTGAGGAGGGCAAAACCTGACAGGTATCTCTATTTTTTTTAGGAGCACCGCTTTGACGTTTCATTTATTGACCCTGTACAACTATGGACACTATAACATCTGCATACTACATTATATAAAGTGGTGATGAAAAATTAAAATAATCACGTAAGTAATAAACCATTCTGCTCAAAATTTTTCGAGAGGCATCTCAGTTTCCCAATCACGATGAGCAAGAGCTCTGGCTAAAACAAGATACGTTGCTGATCTGGCGTGATACATAAATCCAAGACAACCATTCTGCGCACTACCTACTGGAGTGCAGGTGCAGGGGAATCGCAAGATCGTAATATAATATCGTTACCATAGAGATAAATATGAAGCGAGAGAGAAAACAAGATCTTGAGAACATTGCAGTTCTCGTAAAATGTGTGGTTCTGTAGGAAGCGTCCATACATCTATTTAAACACCGCTTAAATTGAGCGTTCCCTTTGTATACAATTATAGTTTTACATTGTGACTTTCCAGCATGTGAGTGTTACGTTCATCGTTTCATTTGTTGTGATGCATGATTATTATCGTCAGCATAAACTTCAAATAACCTTGTCCGGCGCCATCTACGGCCACGGTGTCCACGCAAACTTTTCAATGCGGAATGGAAGCTGGCAACACCGACAAGATCTGGCAACGGCACCGCGATCAGAAACCGCGCACGAGGAGAAGCCGAATCCGGCCGACGCGAGCGATAATCAAAGCACGATGTTGCTACTGCAGTGTTCAAGCTGCAGTTCTGCGCCAACCCGTTCTCCTTTCAGAGCTTCCCCTGCAACATATTTTGCTACAGGTTGAGGTCGACAGCAGAAGACCTCATCCGCGCCAGTAACATATCGGAGGCGATGAAGAAACTCAAGAAGAGGGCACATGCCAAGAAAATAACATAAATCAACTTTGACAAAGATGAAAAGCGGAAAAGGTTCAGGAGGTGAAAGCCGGAACGAGACGTAATCTTAGCCTTTTCACTAGATACCAATGAAGTCTTTTTATCTTCTTTTTATTTTGCTCTTTTTTTATACTCGTCGTCGATTGCCGATTTCATTGTTGATGCGTTGGATGCCTTAGTCCACAGGTAAATGTTCTAAATGTAAGGCAGATCCTGGCTTATTTTTAGTGTTTACTGTCTACACTGTAACGTACTCTATGTGCCTGATGTGCTTTCTCAGATTTTCTTCATTTGTAGACTCTTTCTGCTTCTTCTGGGCCAGTATGAGGTATCCTGTCAAATATGATGCAAAATTTAACAGTTCCTCACAATTGAACCGTTTGATAGCCAGTATCATATTAATGAGGAAGGCTTGACAACCCAACAAGTGCAGAAATTTGTGATGGTTCTGGCAATAATGTGGTAAATGTTTCTTGTTCAATCTGGGTCGCGCTTACTTTGCGCGAAGCAAATCATTGCACAACGTTACCTCAGAATGTCTCAACGTGACTGCCTGACTTTTACGCCTTCTCTCCAAACAACTTATTATCATCACCTCGCCTTTGTGTGCCTCACTGAAAAGAAGCGATCATTCATGTTGTGCAAGGTGCCGTGGTTGGCGCTATTTTACCGCGAATGCAAGCGGATTGCGCCACGAAACGCCACGTGGGTCTTCTTACAGCTTCATTGAAAAACTTGAAACGAGCGATTTATCCACTCCTCAGTTGAACTCGCTGCGACTGAGACACTTCAACCCTTTTTTCATCATTCATACCCACTCGTGCCTTCGTGCAAAACCGACCCTATTTCTGTGAGCCATGAAGCTGCGAAGCCGTTTATTAACATTACCACGTTCTTGAGCATAGGGCAACGCGATGACTTGGGAGCGTTGCGAAAGGAAGCATGCACACGTGGAACTAGCTTATGGAGATCAAATAGTTGCTAGCCAGATTTGTAGTTCGATTTCAATTTCCTGGAAGGCAGCCAGTCTGACCGAAACACGTGAGGCTGCTTTGGATACTGGGAATGTATATATTTTGAGGAATATCGTCCTCGCAATAAACTACATATTTTTTCACGCTTTGTGCCCTTGCCTCCCAAATTAGTCCGTGCCGCTGCATAGGCCCATGAGCTTTTGAACAATGTAGATACTTTGCGCGCCTTGGGTCTTGTCTTCTGTGTTGTGAATATTATTTCTGTCTGTCGGCAGAGGTCCACCCCTTCCCTAACTTTATGACAGGTGATGGTGACCGAGCTACGAGCATGATGTGATATTTTTATATAGGCTATCTCAAAACTACAATACACAAGAGCAAAGGGCGCAGTAATTGACACTCTGAATAACATTCTTACGCCTGCCAACCAAATCACAATTTCATTAGTTCTCATTGATCAAATAGCGCACCCTAATTCGATAAATCGCTAAATTTCTCGGTACAGTGAATGAATGAATTTCAATTCTGCAGTGTCATCATGGTTTGAACAGCGAACCTGTAATGATTAGAGTATTGTTGGTTACAATTTAAAGCATTACTGCTGCAAAAAAAATATGCATTTAGGTGCATTTATGGCAGCGTATCAGACAGAGATAGTGAAACAGTATATCAGGGGGGGGGGGGGGGGGTTAAACGCTTCAAACATTTCGTGCAAAAGCTCATAAACAGCTGAAAGCAGGAATGGATTGTCACATGCCATCGTGTCGTTTATTGTACCGTACTATTCAAAGTTTTTGAAAGGTTTTCGCACTATTCTATGTAATATCATGAAGTGCTCCTTACGCTGCGGCGTTAGCGTTGAATTTCTGCTTAACACGAAATTAAAA
>JARKHS020034004.1:0-50675 GCA_030143305.2 Amblyomma americanum
AGTCTAATTAGCTAACTTTTTAATTGACTTGAGGATCAAAGTGTCAATGAAAAAGTTGTAAATCGCTTTGAAAAACAGCTGACACGTTTGCACCAAGGTACGGTTAACGTAAAATAGTTTTTTTTACCGGTTTTAAAAGACATTTTTGGATGCACTCCTCAGGTATAGAAGTAGTGAATATTTGCTCCCCTCAGCTGTCAACATCAACAAAAAAAAAGCTAAGTGGATACCATCACTGCGAAACACAGGTGGCAAACCTCACTCCTCCCACTTCACTCTCGGATCCACCCACAACTCATGTCTACTCACATCCACTCACCAGTAACACTCATCTCACTCACACCTACTCACACACGTGTGTGCGAGTGTAAGCGAGGTGAAATGAGTGCACTTATGAGTATGTGACGACCTATGACGGGCACACTACTTTCTCTAGCAACCACAAGCCACAAGTACTTGAATGGCAGGTACAGTCTTAGAGGCAGCATAGTTGCATATATCTTACAGACACAGGCTCACAGAGTACCCTTAGTGCGCTTCAGCAAAGCAACAGTGCTTACTGTTTTATTGCATTGGCGTTAGGCTACTAGGTTGCCCCCGCTCGAAGAACCAAGAACAGCCTTCACCTTTTCGATGAGTGTAAGGATGGCATTACTTATGCGGTGCCATGTAATGCAGTGGCACAAGAACACAACTCATTTACTGCACTGCAGAGGAAGAGCTGGAGAAAATAAACCCCGGCTCACCATTCAGCTCATTGGCCAGGGGGTCTTTGACATCAATAGCAAGGAGCTTCCAGTCAGTTTCCCCTTCATCTACGAGTGCCATGACTCCGAGAATCTTCACTTGAAGGACCTCGCCTCGCTTAGCCACCTAGCATACAATAAAAGTGGACATCAGAAGCCAAATGAACAAAATTTGCATGCGATCCACAAAAAGTTTTGGTAGCCTTTTCAAACAAGTCGCCTCAGAAGTTGCGCACACTAGACTAGTGGCAAGTTAAATATTGTATGCATCAAAATGTATTTGATTTGCAATATGAACCACTGCTTCTGCAAAGGCAAAATAATTTTCATGGTATTCTTGTGGTATCAGTAATCAGTGGTGGTCGAGCCATTTCAAGTTCTGGAGCAATTTTCGGAGCAAAAAAATATTCATTTTGGAGCACCTTTGTATCAGAACAATAATTATGGAGCAACCCGGGAGCAGCACGGATGGAATAAAGGAGTTACCCAAAAGAGTTTGTTACTAACGAGGTCAGGTTCAGCCATGTGTAGCTAGGAAGAAAAAAAAACAGAAGACAGGTGCTCGCAAAAAACAGTGACAAAACATTTTATTAATGTTGGCACTGTCTCGCATGCAAGTTCAGCCAAGCATGCTTGGGTACGTTCAGTTGAAGCATTCTTTTTTTCACAAGGCTGAAATTCCCTTTTTCCAACAAAGCTTCACCTCGTTAGACCTGCTCCAAGCTTTTGTTCTTCAACCCAGAAGATACGACTTCAGCCCTCTTCAGGGTTGACTGACATGATGCAACCTTTTGATGCAACTGACATGATGCATGAACATGGAAGAAAGAAAACTCAGGAGAGGCTCTCGCTATCCGAGCTGCACACCAAAAAGAGTGCCGGAAGTCGCGCGCTTTCACAAGGACTACTGGGAGTATTTGGCCAAAGGCGCAACCAATACTAACGCTAGGCACACCGTCGTCGTTTGCTGCAATGTCTGCTACGCATGCTCAAGCGTGCCGAGACGGCAGCCAAGTGGTGAGGAGCAGGGGGGAGCCGGCTTCAAAAAATGCGACTTAACCGCCTCTCCAGAGTTCTTTCCTTCCTCCATGTGCACCAATGAACTGGCTGCTAAACTACCACCAGCTAGCCCACCAGCACCCTGGATTGCCAACTATGGAACTGTTTTAGTAGGTTGCCAACTGGAAGCCTGAACGGTTCGAAAAATAGCTGTTTTCCCGTGACCGCACCTTCTTTTTGGATCAGCTAAGGCGTAATATTGATCAATTTTCCAACTTTGGAGCAGACTGGCGTAGCAAAATGTAAATGTATCAGAATGGCGCAAATGGCGCAGCTGGAGCACCACTGTAATGTAATGAGCATTACTGTAATGAGCAGTCATATCCTGCACAGGAATCGCGGGCTGCAACCATTTCCACGAGTCACTTTGAACACACTTCCCAGTCCCAAGGCTTAGTCTTGCACAGAAGCAACGAAGCTTATCACAGTGCCAGCTTTGACAACACTATGCAAGAACATACTCAAAGGTGAAACCTTGGTTCTGTAGCATGCAACAATGAAATGGAAAGAAGGCTATCTCTCTGAACATGTGACCTGTGTACTCTGCATGGCCTACAATGTGCGAGCATATATATGCCAGTGTGTGCGGCCATTGGCTGGGCAATGGCACCAAACAGCCTCACATTTTGCAGAGACAGGGAAACAGTCTTGCAGTTTTCATCTCTCAGTTCCCCTTCATTATAGTCTTCTCCTTAACACCTTGACGTTCTCTTTTGTGTTTGCCTTTAAACATACCACTGTGTGCATGAAAGTAGCTTTATCAGACTGCAGGTTTGGTGTTTTTGCAAGTTCAGATTGTAAGGAAAATTAAGTAAGCAAAGGTCAAAGCATGTACAAGTGCCCAAGAAAGTCATGGAACATGGAAGCCATGAAAAAGCTGAATTTTCTTGCTGCCTGAAGGTGCAGCCAAACATTGAGGGGCACACGGGTAAGTGCACGCACACCCTTCAGTTCATGGCTACGTTCTTAAAATGGCAAAAAATTTAGTTTTTTTTTCATGGCTTCAATGATCAGAAAAGTTCTGCAGAAATCTTACATACGAGGTGTTGGCCAATGCAAAAATGGCTAAACTGACCCCACCTTTGGATGTTATTACTAGCACGCTCATATCAATGCCAGTGTCTGAAATATAATAGCACATTCTTGCAAGTGCCTGTGCTGTAATACACGTTTGCTGATGGCATTAAAACATTATCATGTTGACAAATCCTTGCAGCCAGGAAGTAATGGTTTGGTTTGGTTTATAGGGGGCAGCGAAACGACAATGCCAAACGAACGAAAAAAGAAACTAAACGACATTTTTGCTTGCGGCGAAGTTTATGGTATTATGGTTTATGGGGGTTTAACGTCCCAAAGCGACTCAGGCTATGAGAGACACCGTAGTGAAGGGCTCCGGAAATTTCGACCACCTGGGGCTCTTTAACGTGCACTGACATCGCACAGCACATGGACCTCTAGAGTTTCGCCTCCATCGAAATTCAACCGCCGCGGCCGGGATCGAACCCGCGTCTTTTGGGCCAGCAGCCGAGGGCCATAACCACTCAGCCACCGCGGCGGCTCCAGGAAGTAATGAATCACTGCATCAAACGATACCATATTGGTCCACAATACCAGTAATCATGCACAGAAAACATGCCCGATTAACATACTTGGATTCCAGGTCAAGCATGCTGAAAATCGGCACACGTCATGGCTGTTGCCATGTGACCTAGATCACAGAGATAATCATCGGTGTACACAAGACAAATATTCAGGAGCTCACCCGATAACCAATCTCGCAGACATCAATTGGATCATTGTCTCCTTTGCAGTTGGTCTTGCTGTCAGTGTGGTTCGGGTCTTCCCATGTCTACAACGAAAATACAAAGCCCACAATGTACACAAGCAGAGAGAACAAAAAACAAGGTCAAACGTTTTACTGTGCCACATTTTTCACCTACAGAATTGTACACGTGCGCACAGTTCGAAGCCAGGTCAATGCACACTAGTCCATTCTAGGATTCCAGAACAGAATCAGGCAAAGAATAGTTTTTATGCCGTGATAACTACTCTACTGAATGCCTGGTGAGTGCAGTTCCAATCAACCATGCTAGTGATCTGCCATATTCAGACAGATTTTAAGTGAAATTATTCAGACACACTCACATTTACAATCAGATGAGCATTATTCTTCTCCTTACTGTGCTCTTTAAATACATTCACAGGGTCTAACCAAAATACACTATTCGAAAGCCCAGAGAAGCAGCTGATCCAGAAAAGCTGACTAAGATATTGACACTTTCTGCTTCACGCTAGTGGTACTGAGACAAAAAAGCGACCAATAAGTCAAGTGATGGATAAGTGTTCTGAGATAGCAAATATGTAGTTTTTACTAGGAACAGTGGTCTGATAAGCAAGAAATTTGCACAAAAGTAGACTAAAAATAGGAAATTTTTCCCAGGTAACTGCAACATATGTGTGTGTACATCACTATGTACAAGCTAACTACACTAAATGACAAGTCAAAATAATTTCTCATGTCAAAAACATATTTTGGTTTTACAGGGTAAAATGTTACAAAGCGACTCAGGATATGAGGGATGCTGTAATGGAGGGCTGCGGATAATTTCGACCACTTGGGGTTCCTTAACTCGCACTGACATCGCAGAGTACGTGGGCCTCTAGTAATCTGCCTCCATCGAAATGCAACCACCGTGGCCAGGACTGAGCCCGCGTCTTTCGGGTCAGTAGCTTAGCGCCACAACCACTCAGCCACCACGGCAGCTTATGTAAAAAATATAGTGGCCAAGAACTTATACCTCAGAAGAAAATCAGAATACGTCAGACCAATTCTATCAGCAGAAACATGTGAAGATATGAAAACTAGACTTTCAATAAACCTTGGATGCTCAAAATGTTGGTTAAAGCAAGTTAAATATTACATCCAACACATACACCTGACTTGCTTTGCAGTTATAGTACTTTTACTGTCCCATATGAAAGCTACTCAAAAACTGACAAACCAAAACAAGGCTCGCAATTATGAAGAGCTACCAACCTTATCTTCGCCTGTCACAATTACAAATTAGCTGTCACTGCAATAGCTGCAGCATGAGAACCATGTAACAGCTGCAGTGAACTCTCAATGCAAGTTCCCCAGGAGCATGCGAATTAAGCGTATCATCCCAAATTCCCAAGATTCAAAACAAGCCAACTCCAATACGGAAATTAAGAAAACTGTTGTATTTGTTTTGTGCAACTACTTTTGGCCAAAACAATTTCATACTGTACGTTTGGGCCATTCTCCCCTCAATTTCGCCAAGTAAAATGCGACAAACAACATAGATTTTTGCACTCCTCATGACTAAGTCCCGCTGCCCAACAATGGTGCACAGAATCGACAGTGCTAGGCCTAGCTTTTGTAGAATAGAACGTTACGATCAGAGTTTATACGAATTTCGGGGTGATACGAATCTAAAGTTTACTGGCCTACGTGCATTTTGCACAAGGTGCAGAATGTCACGTGCTCCAAACACTGTCTCGCGCCACTACGGATGATACGAACACACGAGCTGCAACTGCACCCTCCAGCACATCGCTGTGGCACGGGTTGACTCTAGAGCTTTTGTTTCTTTCATTCACTTTATTCCCCACCCCTGTGACTTAGGAGAGATTCCAGATTCGACAGCCAACAACTGTGACACTGTGACTGAAGCAGCCACCGCGACAACGGCGCGGGAACCCGCACGTGTGGAGTGTGTGGAGCGAGCTTTGCTTCCTCCTTGCCATTTCCTTTCTATGAACAGCTGCTTGCAGTCACTGGAAAACTACAGCTGTTTCGCACCGACAGCGATCAAACGACAAATTTTTATGTAGGTGTGTTGCTGCTGGCAGCAAATAAAAAACCAAGCAGGTCAGATCGATGTACGATTTTTTCCACGCGACCAGATAGAAATGAACCTGGGCCCATTACAATGCTACAAATCCACGTTTCAATGTATTCAGCGACTAAGTTCTTCAGATCGTACGCATCTTTCTCTCCCCACAGTCCCGTGATGTACTAAACCTATTACCTTTGCGTTTAATAAGAAATTCCAAACTTCTTGCGCTTTTGTCCCATTATTAAGGAGTCTAAATTTCGGGACCAAATTCCCCCTCCACCCTCTTCCAGTTGACAAATGTCCACCTCTCAAGAATTTCTGGGGAGAACCCTGTGGTGCATGTTAATGTTACATAAGTAACCGGTGATTGAGAACTTTACAGCGGTTGATGGCTAATCGGATGCTGACAAAAAAAAGTCAGCATCATTCTCCCACTGCTGATAAAGAAAATGCAGGATGATTAGACATTAATGCAATAATTCTGTGAAAGCAGTTGGATTTACCCCTGATGATTGCTTTGATGCTTTACCCTCTCATCTGAGGCCAGACAAAGGGAAATTTTTCTGCAGGGTGAAGGTGGGCGGAGGCCGGTGGCACTTCTGGAGGGTGGTAGTGGCTGGCTGGCAGGCCCCTACCGATGGAGGTGGGGAAAAGGCTAGTGGGTGGTGCTTCTGCTGGCTTTCCCACCAAGTCTTTAAATTCAATTTTGCCATCGCTTTTCTGTTCTACTGCTGTGTTGGCTTCTAGTGCATAGAGGCCTTGTGGAAGGTGAAGGTAGGTGGGTTGGTGGTGGGGGGTGCTCCTGGAGGCCAGAGTTAGGTGGGGTGGGTGGTGATGGCACTTCTGGAGGGTGAAGGTGGGTGGGGATCGGGCACGGCAATGGCCTGCGGGTGGCGGTGGGTGGGTGGACAACCCCCTAGCTAGGTGGTGCAGTGGGGAGATGGCTGGTGTTTCTGGAGGGTGCAGGATTAACTCTCGGAGGCTACAGATAAATGCCAGCATTTTCACACTGTGTGAATGGCCATATTTTTGCAGTAAAAAAAAGTATCAAAAGACTTGGCCCAAACACATTTCAGAATTCTTCCAAAAGGGTTGACAGAAATGGATGCAGCAAAACAAAAAATCCAGCATCAAATTCACAGTCCTCCAACATTCATAAAGCAATGATAAATCCTGGCCCAACCACATTTCACAATTCTTCCAAGAAGCTTCATGGAATTTTAACGCGAGCGTGTTAAGGGTCCCGCTTGATGGAAAACTCGGCGGCTGTGGCCCACCTAGGTCACGTGACCTTGTGACGTCACCGTAACCTAACCACTGGATTGTGAGTAAACTGCCCACCGTGGCAGTTTAATTGATGAGTGGTCACGAGATTGCTCGGAAAGAGCAACCTGGGTCTCACAAGCCCCACCAGTGGCAGTGTTTGAAACAGCCACCTGCCAGGACAGTGGTGCATCTCCATCTTTTAACTGCTACGTCAATCAGCCAGCAGTTTTATGAGGATTCTCAAGGATCTATGAATGTAAAGCACAGAAACGACTAATTCTGCATATATGGGAATTAGCAAATTAATGCTATTGCATCATGCCCTCAAAGCACAGCTTAAGTGCCCCTCCAGCTTTTTATTGAATGGTATATGGGGTTTAGCATCTCAAAAAGACATGGGCTTTGAGGGGATGGCATAGCGGAGGGCTCTGGAGTGAATTCAACCACCTGGGAATCGCTTAACGCACACTGACCTTGCATAGTATATAGATGCCTTGCGCTTTGCCCAGGGCTTAAAGTCGGGAGGGGGTCTCAGACCCCACCAGTTGTGACAAGGGATCAGACAACCCCCCAGCTAGACCGAAGGGACTGCATGAATCCGAAGCAGGCAATCATTGTTTTATTAATGCGTAAGCATTGTATGGCTATGTAGGCGGTTTTGGCACGGACTAGATAATCTCGGTCCTATAACAGAGGAACTAGTTAGTATATCGGAAAAAGAATGGTATCATCGGATAGAGCATCGAAAGAGGATGTGCAAGTGACAAAATGGTAAAGGTGGGTTAATTAGGTAATTAATTAGAGCCAAAAATGTCCAAAAAGTGGGCGGGGCTGGAACAAAAGTGGCGTCAAATTTAAAAACTAAGCGTGGCGCCAAGTTTGATAACTCTAAATGGGCAATGATGGAGCTTAATTACTTTAGGCAAAGAGGGGCGAGGAGGCGTCACTGTTTACGCATTCCTCCAATGCGGGTGCCACAGTGATCTTGTAATTTTTTTTTTTGTCAGTAGTGTTCGGAACATTTCTTCCCCATCATTTCAAAAATTTCACTGATTTTTAGTAATAACCATTATCATGCTTTCTAAAACCTGAGATGAAGAAAAATAAAGAGTCAACAGCACTACACAAAGACCGGAAGAAAAAGAGAAACCCATGCCCTCACACCTCAAATCAGTCCAGAGCTGGCCATAGAGCTTCAAGGCTACACTACGACGAGCAAACCGGCAAAGCGTGCAGACTGTGTTTCAGGTCTGTGTTATAAACTGAGCAAACAACTACCTCTAAACATGATTTCTTCCCTTTGTATGAAACGATAAAAGAGGCTGCCAGCCGCTTTCTCTATTTTTGTTTCCCTCTCCACCTGTGCTCGGATTACTAGAGACCCCCCTTCGATGGAGCCAGACTAAGCACTGGTCTCGTTTCCATCGCAATGCGGCTGTGGTGGCCAGGATCAAGCCCATGTCCTCGGACTCAGCAGCCAAGCGCGCTAACCACTAAGCCACCACGGCAGGGAAAGATTTTTATCAAGCGCTCAATGTAAAGAGAGGCCACTTAATAACTGACAGCACCTGTGGGATGGCGCCATAGTTCCAGATGTAGCCATGGTGGGGGAAACAGTTATGAACATATCGCAGCTTCCCTTTTTTGACGTCCTGCTTGATTGGATTCAGCGGCTCCTTGGTGGCGATCTGAGGAAACAAAGCATGTCACAAAAGATGCAGCTAAGTTGTAGGTGGCACAAGATGTTATAGATCTCTCCACTGTAGTTAACTGTGGGAAACAGCACCTGGCTCAAAATGAACAGCAGTGCATCAGAAACTACAATTCAAGAAAAAAACAAGTACTACTACAAATATGACAGGATGCAGCTAGATAGTAATGACTGAATGCAATGACTAACAGCAATAGTGCAATCATTCTTGGTAGCTCACCTATGCTAACAGGTGAACAAAACCCCCAACTTTGCCCAACAAAAATGACACAGGCCATCAAGCCCATGCACTAATAGGCACTCAGAAAACACATCCAGCTCTTATATATGGTGGCACGATTCACACCTGAAAATTCCCTAGGCAACCATAGATAAGTAAATCTAATACAAATGCACACACATCCACACAAAAAGTGCATCTGTCCTCCACCTACACCTGGAGCTTAAGGGGCAAATTTTAAAGCAGCACACAGGTTGACTTTAGACATACTGGTTTCCACATTCCAAATGGTATTGAATGCTTGATCCAAGTCAGAAAAGATCTACTACTACTACTGCTACTACTACTACTACCACTACCACTGCTACTACTACTACTGAAAACAATTGGAGACCAAATGGAACCTATCAGATTCCACTTGGTTCTATGTGTGTTTTTGGAGTTCCCAAATGGTGTTGTTTTGATTGGAATGCTGCAGCCACAGGGCACATGTAAATAAAGAACACTCAAGGTAAAAAGTAAAATAAATCTTGCTCAGTATCCCCCAATTCATTGCACTTAGCAGATGGTTTGTGGGCACTACATGTTTTATTTGCGCTCTGAGGGGCTTTGCATTTCCATCATCAAAGAGGTAGTAGGTTTTGGCTGTCTCAGTACATCCAAGTTGATACCAGCACTTTCTCCGAGTGAAGTGCAGTCGCCAATATTTTTCAGTACTTGATTCCAATGTCTCCCATTAAGGTCTGCACCACTGCACGTGGTGTACCCACTTGCAAATTTGTTTTCTGACTTCCTTGCTCGCAAAGGAAGTGAAATATTTAGAGGACACTGCAATTCACCTTAGGAATATGATGCGACAATGGTACCTACGGTGACTTAGGGGTCCCTGGCACACCCTTAGGTCAACATTGACACATTTGTTGCCATCACATACTGCTTTATTACATATCATTGTCCATATTAATTGGTGACGATAATTATTGACCCTAATTAACTAAGTGTTCCTGTAAAGCGGCCCACTGTGTGGTGTGAGGTGCTCATACAAGGCCTCCATTTATCGCACTGAACAAACATTCCCAAGTGTTGTAGAGGTTTGGTGCCTGGCAACCGACCCAAAGGACAGCAGTTTGATTTTACTTCACTTTTTTCTTTTAAGTCAAACTGCTTTTCTACGTTGCTACCCTCTCAACCAATCGGTATCTTCCAGTCACAACACTGACAGCAGGTATGCCGCCGAATGAGACCTTTAACACTGTCACGTTAATACTGTTCACGAGAAAGGTAGTTCCACATACTTGTGCGACTGTGAGTCCATTCAATGTACTTACGAGTTTCATGGTATAACCTGTCCAAGGCAAATGTATGAGCCTAGTTAACATTGCTATGGCATACATACACAAAGTGCACACATAAGGTTAGTTCCAAAAGTGCCAAAATGAAGTTTCACATGTGGCTCTGACCTGGTTTGTGCAAAGTTCCATGGAAGCAGTCTCTGTAGCCCAGTACTAAGTGAAAAGCTGTCACTCTGATATAGCCTCCCACCCACTGCAAGGTTGGTGTCACAATTATGTCGTTGCATGCTAAAAAGCTGACAGCAGCAGTGATGAACTAGCACTTGCCTGAAATTCTAACTGCGTCATCAATACTGATCAGTATTGTTGCGCTGTGCAGAAAGTGCGCAAAGCAACATGGAACAATTTACATGGAAGGCTAAACTTGCATGGCTTGTGCATGGCCTTACAGACTGAGGAGCATGTGGGTTCTTGCGGACCAGTTCAGATGAAATGTCTTCAGCCATCCCCCACACAGCCCTGACCTTACGCATGCTGATTTTCACTTTTTTCTACACTTGAAACAGTTTCTGGCAGGACAGTATTTCGACAGGAGACATAACTTGGCCATGCAAGACTTAGTGCATGCTGCCACAAATATAAAAACAAGGGCAGTGAATCGTGTCAAAAATCAGCTTACACGTTACTTTACCCAGTAGTGAACACAGCTTTCTTTTCATGTTCTTATCATACTCAACTGGAATTCACTTTAAGGACATGTCTTGCATAATCGCAGAAAGCACATCATACTGGAACACTGCAGTGCAAAATGCACAAAGTTTTCCACCCAGAAAAAGATGACACAGTTTGTAGCTAGCAACAGTGGTCCTGAACTTTCCTTTCATAACGTCTAGAAAACCACTTATTTTAGCAATTTGAAAAATGTTCGAAAAAAAGAACATGGCACAACAGTTACTACACATGATGAGATAATATCCAAGCTTCATAGTGCAGACCACTCCACCACAGCTGGGGTACAGTAAAGCTTTTCAGACTAGCTGGTTTATTCCTGCACGACTCTCAAGCTGCACACTACACAAGCTGCACCTGTCAGTGCTGCATGCATTCCTTTCTTCACCTGCATCGGCCACTGCACATTTTGAACTTTGTACAGTGAGGTACCACTGTAGAATTGACTGAAGCAGCTGACCAAACATTTGCAGTACACCTTCCTGATTTTGCAGCCAAAATGCGTGTGGTTAAAAATCCTAGATGTGACAAAGCCCTGGGGCACTGGCCTGCAAAGACTATACTTTCCAAAGGTGTGTCAATGATTGAACTTAATGCCGGCAGTGTTTTGTGCATCCACTTTGGTAACATTATTAGGCGTTTTCATACCAAGACAGTTTGCAGCATATCATGAGAACACCACTGCTATGCGCAAAATGCTAAGGTAGGAGAAAGGGGCACCTGAGTGCCAAAGCAAGAGGAGTTTTTGAAAGCCACTTTTCATATCCTCTATTTCTAGACCTAATTTTTTATTATTCTCATCCGTATAAAGTAGACGCAAAAGAGCAAAATCACATGAGCAATTAACAATAGAACTGTACAGACTGCATGAGAAGACACCAACCTCCATTTTGGCATTGGTCCAGCGGGGGACTTCCACTACCATGTTGTAAATGCGGTTACTTTCATCCGCAAACATGGGAATGTCATGGAAGGGAGAGATGTACTGATCTCCTTTACCTGTAAGGCAACAGTGACAGCAGTTATTAACAAACGCTTACCACAAACATCAGCAATTCTCCCATTGCACTGTGGCACCACTGGAAATGAAACCTAGAACAACAATACAAGCTCTCTTTCAAGTTAGAAGTGCGTCCCTGTGAAGAGTAAGAATGGGTGCGCTCCAAGAAAAATTTCTGCTTATTGTATACTGAATCCACCGTGGTGAAATAATGGATTTATCACGATTCAGCAGATAATCAATCTGAAACTTATTTGCCAAGTCTCCCAAAAACTTATGATAACAAGAATGAAGAGATTTCCAAGGAAGAAAAAAACAAGCACTATTCCCCACTGCTGCAGAACTGATATGGTACTTCAAATTGTGCTTTGTGGCAAAAAGCTTGCTTCTCCCTCATGTATAATATTAACGCCCACATTTGCTACACTAACTTGCACACAAAGAAAAGAAACATTAAATACTCAAAAGCACTGCTCATTATGACCACGAATACCCCATCAAGGGTGACCAGAAAGTAATTAGAATTAGTTTTAAAAAGTGTTGTGTTGAAAAGACTCCATAAATTTTTGTCCCTCTAAGTCTGACCCTTGAGAATGCAGATGCTTCCAGTGCACTTACATCATTCTTGGCAGCCCTGCTAGAAATTTTCAGCTGTAAGCATGTTCAGAACCACTGCTTTTGGACATTGGCCACTCATCTCTTGAAGGAAAAGTATGGGCAGATTTGAAACCTGTGGAATTAGTCTTCCACTCAAAAACTTTCACAGCTAATGAAGTAAGAAGCAGCATATTACCATGCAAAAAAGAACCATCTCACTAAGCATCAAGAAGCTTTTCAGCAAAACTCCTGACCTTCCATCAGGCACTGTGCTACCAATTTCTTGTGAAAGATTTCCCAAGGATCAAAAACAACAATAAGTACTGACGGCAATTCTCAATTTGCTCGTGTAAGCCTTCTTGGGGTAGGGTGATGAGGCTCCTTTGTATTAAGCAGCTTGCTCTCAGCCACTTACGCAAAACCCCAGAATTCACCTTAAGTGACATCTCGTAAAATCTGGTTTGTTTGCTGAACAACAATGCACTGTTACTAATTTTCACACAGAATTGTTTCATGCAGCAATGTTCCAAACTGGCCTGTTTTTGTACCACGATGATGTACTCTATAAGGGAACCATGATAACAAACCCCTCAGAACTTCTGGGCACCAAACAACTGACAAGGTTGCTGCCAAGTACCTGGAACCCTAGCTTAAGTGTCCTCGACATGTTCCTTGTAGGGTAGAAGTCCCAGGGAAGCAACAATTTCATTCTTGTTACTTTCCAGACACATATTGTATGGTTCAACATGACCTGTACCATGGATTTCGGAAATTCAGCTGTTTTAATTGCACTCACAGTAAAATTTGTTTACAACATCATCTGAGGTTCCTGTTCCTACAGAATGCAGCATACAAGCTTACACTTTCATGATGAGGTTGATTCAAGAACATGTATCATAAAAGCATGAGCTCATATTAAGCAATCTGAGCCAGCAAGAAATGAATAAGTGTGCAGCAAGTAAGGAATGATTAGGCAGTAAGGAATATTGATAATTGTGTTAAAATGCAGGCACCCAAATACCTTGTACTCAAGCCTAAACATTTTCTGATATATCGAAACCTTTGGCCAAAGGCAGCTCTATTAGAGACTCAACGTTTGATCTGAAACGGATGCCACCTGCCCACATTTCAAACAGAAGGGATGCACACACACAAAACAGAAAAAGCACAAAAAGCAAAAGCAGAAAAGCAAGAAAGCCTGTGATCTCTGACTGCAATCGCTGTGAAACGAAATTGCCCTGCAAGCTGCACAAGCCGCCAGCTGTGCCACTTGTGCACAGTACATGTTACACTAGACCTCTAGGGGATTTGTCATATGATGCAGCAGATAATCTATTCGAAGCTGAAAATTACTTGCCACGCCTGCTGTAAACACAGAATAACCAGAACAAAGCGATTCACATGCAAGAACAAAATAAACACTATTCCCCACTGCTGCACAAACGTCCTAACATGACTAAAAAGTGTTTAGGCTACCAGAAAATTTGAGTAAACAGTGCATGAAATGGTGCACAAGGGGCATGCAACCTAGAAAGCCACAGTGTTTTCAGGTGTGCCCGCATGGACTCGAAAGCTGCGCAGGTAAGGGTGTTGCTAAGTTACAGATCCTGAAATAGACATTTCGACCTGCCCAATTGATTCTTTGTGGAGCGGCATTAGAAGTCGTACAAAACGACGTTTTTCGCACGACATACCGCGGAGAAGCAGAAGACAATAATTACATCGCCTTGAGCCACTTTGAGTCGTTATACCTTTACAAGAAAGGCTGATTGCTCAGGCATCTCTGAAACAACGTGAGTGACGCGGGACTTGTCAGATAACGCGTTACGAACGGACACTGATAAAAAGAGCACTGTGGGAGCTTGTATGGCCCTATTCAACACCTGGATTACAGCCAGAGCATCCGGTGGCAGTCTACTTAAGGAAAAAAAGAAATGCACTTAGAAGCACAGGAAACAGACACGAAAAAAGGAAAAATCTAAATGCGTACAATAGCTCATGAAGAGACATGAGCGATGCAAAGACATGAAGGCAAAATACGATTAAGATCATGTGCACCACATCAGCCAGAAGCTGGAGCACGCGTTATCGGTACAAGAAAAAAAAATGCTTCAAATCCATTCGTGTTCCAGCAGTGAATAAGCAAAAAGATTACTTAAGCGGATACCTGCTACACAATGCAACGAAACTTGGTGTACAACGAGCAACCACTACGATTGCAGACTGCATACGCGCATCAACGCTAGATATCAGAGTTACTTAAAAGTACACTGGTTCTTGCTGTATATCAATGCAATGTCAGGTATATGCGAACTAGCAAATAATAAATCAGGACAGAGGAACGTCCTAGTTTTCACCCTGTAATAGTAATGCATGCTGGTCAAGCCCAAGCAGGATCATTAGGCGCTGTAAGCTCCATAAATGCTTTGAACAGGCACAACCTCAGGCACCAAACAGACCCCACGAAAGCAGACGAACAATACATGCATTCGTCAGAACTTACGGAAATACATGCTGTAGTTCGCGGAGTTCGGACTTCCCCGTTCAACAGTGGAGTAACTGTCCAAGGCCATGCCAGACGCCGCCAAAACCAGAAAATCGCCCATCATAGAAAAAAGGACAGGACCACATGCGGTAAGCAACTTACGAAAATACAGCTTGTAGGTCAGGGTGTTGGGTGAACCCCTCTCGACAGTTGAGTAGGCCATGGTTCGTGACACGTTCGCCAAGCTGAATGAGACACCTCGCAGCCGCAGAAAGCCGGTCGTAAAGGCCTTCCCCACGTGTAAAAGCATCTCCGACGCTGGCTGCCACAGCGGCGGCACCTGTCGGTGAAATAAGAAAGCTGAAAATAAGTCAGCGGATCAATGTAGCCAACGTCAGCGGATTATAAATATGAACGCGCATATGCACTTGCACCCGCACCATCGACTCCGCGATAAAGCTCGTGGCAACTTATATTGTGTGAATGTCAGATTGCATGACAACATTGAAAATAACTGAATAAATGAGTTCATTTCGCCACACAACAACCCGTACAAACGCCGCTTTCTCAATTTGAAAAGAAATGCGCCCATTCATTAACAGACAGATAGAGCTAACATGCCTCCCCAAAGCGGCCTTGCGGAACTATTCGACAAGTCATCGAAGGCTAAAATAAAATATTCAGACACACCTGTGATAGCAGTAAGATGACAGTCAGTCCAATGGCCCCTTGAAATAGCATGCTGGTACGCTCAACACATTGGATGAGAAAAAGGTACCCTACACCGTAGCAGCCCAATCGGCTCTGAACGCCGACGAAGGCCTTTCAGTGTCATAAGTTCACACCTAATGTGCACACCTGGCTTGAACATGGGCACTAAACTTTCTACAAGACATCATGATAGCGTGTCGGTGCTACATGCAGTTCCGAAAATGTTCGCTAACGAAAGAAAGGGTCGCCATTGAAACAGGAAAAGATTGCAGCGACAGATGTCGCCACCTGTACGGCGTTACGACTGTTTAGGAAGGTTGCTCTGGCAAATTTTCGAATTGCTGCAACCATGGCCTGCGCTTGAACCGTGCACATCAGCTAGTTTGTTGCAGTTATACCTCTTTCTGATGTCGCAGGCGCTGGTAGAACGTTTCCGATCGCCACACAATTTAAATTACCGACAGTGCGAACGTAGCTAGTGCATTTATTTTTCTTTTCAACGTAGAGCTAATTGGCGTTTATGGGGATTTTTGTTTATACCGATAGCGACACTGCACTGTGTGCAGGTAGTTTGCTAATGTAGGCTATAGACTACATTTATAGACTACCAAGCTATATTGTCAACAACACAACTGCAGTGTGCTGTCATATCAGCGCAAAGAGAACAATATGCTTTCAGCCCTCTCGAGAGACAATACGTAATGGCTGCGTATTATTGATCATGCATGTTTAGGCAGTTATTACTAATTAAGCCGAAAAATTAAAACCATGTGGACTACTCACCGAAGAAACTCACTGTCCAAAAGTAGGCCTTGGGCTTGTTTTGCACAGACAATCACACCCGCAGTCTTCATAGCGTTTCCGCGGATGAACGCCTTTCCGTAGTGTAAGGGAGTGAAGCGTGCTTGTGGTCCCCGCGGCTGTGTTTCTTTGATAGCCGTTACAGATAGCTGTGGGGGCGCACTTGAATAGCCTACACACTTATCTTCTGGAGCAATCGAGTGCGTCCAACGCTTTGAGTGAGCGGGCATGGTTTCGGCGTGCAGTAGAAACCAGTGCCGTTGACATTGATGGTATATAGTATTGGCCGCGCACTGTAGCATCGAGTGCAAATCGAAGCTTCTGACTATCTTATTCTCTCTTTTTTCCTTGTTTTCTGTTTTGTTGTCTGGATAAAAACTCAGCTTCAGCTTCAATTTTATTTTACTTGCCCTAGGTTACAGGTGCCATCCTGCTCTCACTGACGTGAGTGCCTATCTTCTTCCGACCACAATGAATAATGGGAATAATCAAAGCATTTATCCGTGGTGGGATGACAAGAACCAGATTAAGAAGCGTGCAGGACAAGCACTGAATTCCAACTTAATTTCACAACCGAGATATAAAGCTTATGCTCAAAAGAAGAGAGCAAAAACGCCGTTGTCCGCAATAGCTACATGCTTTAGTGCACTGAATTCTTCCCCCCATATGAAATTGGCTTCCGGGCAGGCTTATTCAGAAAACTAAGGACGCACTCCTATCGAATGACCGCGAATTAAAAGACACCAACTTCAGCATTGGACAAGACTTTTCGTGGGCAAACACCTATACCTATATTTACCAGGGGAAATGGAGGCGAAACGCAAATTATTATTATCTTTAACGTGCACTGACATCGCACAGCACACGGGCGCCTTTTGCGTTTCGCCTCCATCGAAACGCTGTCGCCGCGGTCCGGTTCGAACCCGGGTGCTCCTGCTCAGTAGCCAGGTGGTCGAAATTATTCCGGAGCTCTCGCCCACGGCACCTCTGTCTTCCTTTCTTCTTTCAGTTCCTCCTTTAGCCCATCCCTTACGGCGCGGTTCGGGTGTCCAGCGAGATATGTGCGACAGTTACTGCGCCATTTCTTTTCCTCAAAACCGATTTTTTTCCCATCGTCCAACCCCGCTAAGGAAACAGCGTAGCAGTCACCCCGTCACTGCGCATTAACAAAGCGTACGTCAACGCACAAAATACCCTCCAATGTACTCACGTTTTCCGTGACATTAGGGACGTTTAGAATAGGGGGACCCTACCGATTAGGGGGATAGGGTAATAGCGGGGTGCCAGTGTACATGCGCAGGACAATAAACCGAGGGACGTTACTGCTTTGCGCATGCGCACTGGCGGCACACTATTTCCATATCCCCCTTCGATAGGGTCTACCTATTCTCAAAGTCCCTGTTCACTCGGATGCTATGGGTTATGGCGCTCGGCTGCTGACCCGAAAGACGCGGGTTCGATCCCGGCCGCGGCGGTCGAATTTTGATGGAGCCAAAATTGGATGGAGCCGTGTACTGTGCGATGTCAGTGCACGTTAAAGAGCCCCAGGTGGTCGAAATTTCCGGATCCCTTCACTACGGCGTCTCTCATAGCCTGAGGCGCTTTGGGACGTTAAACCCCAATAAAACAAACCATAAACTAAGATTCGCAGCTTTCTTCTTCCGAAGCGCCAACTCATATCGAACGAAATTTCTTCATCTAGGAGCAACATACAGATATACTCAGTGAAACTTGGCTAAACAGCAATGTATCTGAAGCTGAAATCTTGATATTGACTTTCCCAAATGTTTCGTATACCGAAACGATCCGAAAGGCTCGCGGGGCCGCGGGGTCCTTGTTGCAGTTCACCGAAGTATGTCATGCTCTGCTGTTAACGTCGCATTCGATATAGAACCGTTATGGCTTATTTGTCATCATCATCACCATTAAAAACTTTATTATATAGAGGGGTTTGTAGCAAGCAGGCCCCCGGGCCCCCGTACGGCCCCAATGCATTCAAGCGTTTATGTTCATGCGATCCATAACGGTGGCAGACCTGTAGGTAGCGATGGTCTACGCGACCAGGTTCTCGAAGCGCAGCAAGGTCTCCCAGTCCTCCCAGGTCTTAAGGTGCTCTAGGCCCCGCGGGGGAGGATCCGCCGGGCAATGAGAAAGGAGATGGAGGCAGAAGCGACAGGTTCGGGACAGAGAGTATAGTATGAATTGAGAAAAAGGGGTGATAGTGAGAAAGGGTGAGAGAAAGGAGAGTGCATGTTTGTAATTTGCGCCAAAGGGTTGCCTGTCGATTGCTGAGGGACTTGTGCCATGGCCATGCTTGTGCGGTGGTGGCCTGCGCCAACCTGGTGAAAGTGCGTGCGAGCTCCTCCATAAATCTCGGCAGGAAGGCTGCCAGCTAAATAGTTGTCGGCCTCGATTACAGGATTTTCGGAGCGTGCGGGCACCCAGATCAACTCCACGTGACAGGGAAGGGGTGCACCAGGCGAGTTCAGTATGCGAAAAGCAGAAACGTGGATTCGGCCTCGTGCGAAATTTGTTTGCAATTTTTGAATCTGATAACACTTACCTGGCTTGTGTGCTGACAATGGCGGCTTCCTGAACTGCAGCTTCAGTGGAGTTGTCTCTGGTGTGGTGTGTGTGTACCAATGGGAGAGAGAGAGTGGTCCAACACGGCAGCGACCGCTTCATCGCCTGTGCAGGCTGCGTCTACCCATACGGCGTCCAGTTCGGAGCCGTATAATATCGGTGGAGTGACTTAGCTCGAGCTCTATGGCGTTGACCGTAGTGTTCGGGGTGAAAAGCTGTTACTGGGGAGTGGCTTAATAAGCAGTTCTTGGTGCAGGGGTCTTGATATGGAGAGTTATGTTAGATCATTGGCCGATATTTGGGTTTAAAGGCAATGTAAGGATATGCCGGCCAGAGCCGGTTTGTGTGAATCCTAGATATTGTGCTCGATGGTGGGCGTCTACAAGTTCCCCGATTGTGTTGTGAAGGCCTAGTTGCAAGAGTCGGTCGGTAGGTGTATTTATGGGAAGGTGGAGGGCGGCCTTGTCTGCCCGACGAATGAAGGCATCCAAGACGTCAATGTCACGGCGAGAGAGCTGGAAATATGGGGTGGAGTATATAATACACGGTTGAGTACCAAGGCGCGATGAAGGCGACATAGATCGCGCTCCTTCATGCCTCTGAGGTGGCCCGAGACCAAGCGTATGAGGTGCGAGATCGTCCCTACTACGTGCTTCAGTCTCCAGAGGGTAGTGGTGTTCTTCCCATCGCACTGGGTATGCATACTTAGTATCCGGAGGGTATCGACCTCTGGTACCAGTCTGCCATCCATTTCGATGACGATGGGAGGCAGAGGGAGGTGCGGTTCTTGGGACGGATGCAGAGCAGTTCGGATTTCTCTGGGACACAAGAAAGTCCGACGCTAACTGCACAATTTTGGGTGATACTGGCGGCTGCTTGGAGGGTGTCCACTACGGCGCCTTCACTGCCATGGGTAGTCCATAGCGTGATGTCGGCACAGAAGGTATGTTTCAGGTGAGGAATGGTTGCCAGTTGTTGGGCTAAGGGGATGAGAGTAATATTAAATAAATATTAAATAAGGTGAGAGGACGGACCCTTGCGGGGCGTTGAAGCTCTTTAGAGAGTATGTGGGGTAGGAGACCAGGCCGAAGTGAAGCTCAGTCGTGCGTGCTGTGAGAAATGCCTGAATGTAGGTATACGTACCTGCATCCACATTCAGTGGGGAGACTGCAGTCATGATCGCATGATGTTCAACGCAATCAAAGGCTCTGGATAAATCCAGAGCTAAGAATGCTTTGGTGTGACCTGGAATTAACGGGCCGAAGATATCATGGGCGATTTGCAGCGCGGCGTCTTGCGTGTACAAACGGCGCGGGATCCCACCATGCTGTGAGGGTACTACTCATGATCCGCCATGTGTCACGCACCCCCATAAGTGTTTCTTGGCGTTTACTAAAGGCCCTGCAGACAAACCCAGAATTGTGTCATCTGAGCAGTAGCCTACAAGAGCTTGTTGCCATGCAGCCGCCGCAGTAGCTCTGTGTTACGGCGCTCGGCTGCTGACCCGAAAGATGCGGGTTTGATCTCAGCCGCGGCGGTCAAATTTCGATAGAGACGAAATTCTAGAGTCCCGTGTATTGTGCGATGTCAGTGCACGTTAAAGAACCCCAGGCGGTCCAAATTTCCGGAGCCCTTCACTACGACGTCCCTCATAGCCTGAGTCGCTTTGGGACGTTAAACACCAATAAACTAAACTTGTTGTCATGTGCTGAATGCCGATATTTTGCCTTTTTTATTTCGACTGACCTGACATTGAATGGCAGGACGTGGCTACTTGCTCACTGACTGTCATGCAGAAGCCAGGAACATAATGAATTTGTTTAAATTTTAACCTCGCTCAATTATACATGAAACCAACCCCCGTTGCGCGAGAATCCATACAAGCCCTCGAACTGATGCTAATAGTCCTTAGAATCTATACATCCACTAGTTACTTTCTAGAAATCACCGGCTACAAAGCCCAACATGCTCTATTCTCAGTTACCTCTCCTTTAGAACACACATCTGCGATTTCAACAATTCTTCACGAAAAGGGAAACTAAGATTGAATAATTGAAGATCTAACCCCTTTTTAACTCGAGTACGAACCCCGTTTCACGCTCACTGAATTCTTGAAAACCGGTCGAGCTTCAGAATGAATAAGCTTATTTCACTAATACAATGGTACGGAGGCTCATCTTTCTAGCTAATAAAAATAAGCCGTGGATGACTGCATACCTAAAACGGCTGGAAAACGAAACGAAAAGGTTGTTCCGTGCCGCCAAACGCAGCAGTTCGTAACGCCAAGCACTCATTTTAACACAGTGCCTCGTCAAACCTACTAAATTCTGACAGGTAAACGACTCTCACGAGGCAGACACTGATCATGATTGCGCAGAAATATTTAACCACGCTTTCGCATCGGTCCTCACTACTGAACTTGACGCCCTTTCATGCTATCTATCACATTCTTTGAAGAAGGTTGCATCCGTAATTCATGTCTTTATAGCCCTCCTCCCGCCCCCATAACAATTATTGGGGAGGTCTGGCCTCCCATACACCCCCGGTTGCGGTGCCCCTGCCATAACGTGCACTGACATCGCACAGCACGCAGGCGCCTTTTGCGTTTCGCCGCCATCGAAACGCGGCCGCCGCGGTCGGGTTCGAACCCGGGTTCTCCTGATCAGCAGGCCGAACGTAGAAGGCGCCCGTGTGCTGTGCGATGTCAGTGCATGTTAAAGATCCGCAGGTGGTCGAAATTATTCTGGAGCCCTCTATTACGGCATCTCTTTATTATTTCCCTCTCACCTTCATCCCTTCGCGCAGGCAGTCCTCATGCTCCCCTCACGGCACGGCTGAGGTGTCCAACGGGAGTGAGAAAGGTATACGGTGGCTTCCCTTTCCTCTTAACAAGTTCTTCTATGCGACCGAAATATTTTGTACATGACTGGGTCCAATGCGCTTGTGCTCGAGACCGAGGAGCCGCAACTTCAGCTATGCAGTGCAGATGCTCCTGTTGGCGACGCTTTTACGCCAGTTATCTTTAGCGCCGTCTAAGCTGCCGCAAACCGCAGTCTCGCAAATCCTGCAAGAGCTGTTTGAGATTCGTATCACCGTTGGCGGGTTCCTTCACATGCACGCGCAACGAAAAAAAAAAACTCTCGGTGCTTTCAAACGTGCTCATTGTGCGCAAATTGAAAGAACGCCAGTGGCATCGTGCATTCCGTATATACTCTAATCCCCATCCCTTAAGAAGACAACATATCGGGGGCAAAATCGGCTCCACGAAGTCTCAGTACCGGGGATCATTGCGCTGAAACACCAAAGATGCTCAGGTTACTTCGGCTAAGCAGTTCAAATGACCTAGTTTTTCCCTCTGCATAACCGTTTTGTCCTCCCCTTTCGGTACTTAATTCCTTCTTACATAATATTGAAATTTCAAAAACAATGCCGCCAACACGGACGAGGATAAGTTCATGCAGTTGGTTGGTCAAGAAGTCTTGATTGTAATTGTAGCTCGTTACCCCTACGCTGAGTCTTGATACTTGTGCTAATATGGCTGAGTGTTTGACTTTGTCGAATGCGCTTTGTAAATCGAGCACCAGAATTACTGTGCTGTCTTGCGTCTTGTTGTCGATGATTTATTGTTTGAGTTGTAGCATGGCGTCTTGTGTGCTGAGTCTGTGTCGGAAGCCGATCATCGTGTCCGCATAGAGGCCTTCCTTCTCCAGGTATTCCTGCTACCGGTTGACCACCACGTGCTCCAGCACCTTGCCCACGCAGGACGTGAGCGAGATGGGACGCAGGTTGCCGATGTATGGTGGTTTGCCCGGAGTCAGGCAGGTTCCTTCCTCCCTCCTCTATTTTGTTTTCCTCTCCTCCCGATTCAGCCAGACCACACCGAACATTCCGATTACACAGTGCCTAATTTATTCACATCTATTCACAACTGCGGTGACACGACTCTGCCGTCGGGATGCGGCCTCTCGTCTCGGCATCCACGACCCGTCTGTCCCGTTCTTCTTGGTCGTCTCTTTTCAGCTTGCCCTCTCTCGTCCTTGCTTCCCCGCTGCTCCCTTCGGTCGGCTCCCTGGGAAGGCATCTTGAGCTGGTTCCCGTCGTTACGGAGGCGGCGCGCAGACCTTGGTCTTATCGGATGATGCCCCCGTAACTGCTGTTCGGGGGGGTCTCTCGTCCGTCGCCGCTGAGCGGCGAGCACACACATAGGAACACAAAGCGCCGGATGTTTCTTGGGCGCGCCGAATCGCCCGCGCGTACACGCACATAACCGCGGCGGCCGTTTCTTCCGGCTACGTTAGGATGCGATAAGGCCGCGCGCCCGTCACCCAGTTTCGGGATCACGATCGTTCTTGCCGTTTTCCACTGTCGGGGGAGCTTGCCCGAACGCCAGCATTCGTTGAAGTAACAGGTTAGGGCCTCAATTGATGCATCGTCGAGGTTGTGTAGCATCTTGTTGCCAGGTAACAAGATCGGGGCCGGCTGCTGAGCGGGTGTTGAGCTCGTGCAGCGCTACCCGTACCTCTGACATGGTAATATCTCGGTCGAACCACGCGTTGGGCAGCCCCCTGTACTGCCGGTGGCTTTCCGTTCGCGTGTCCGGCAGATACTTGGCTTCCAGGCTCTTGATAACGGCGTATTTTCCTTATTGTGCGGTGGTGTGTATGAGGGGGACCAGGCGGTCGCGCTGGTGTGACTTGGTCTTGGTTTCGTTTTTGGAGGTGCCGAAATAGATTCCAGGTGCAACCGCGATGCAGTTGCGTGTCAGCTCGGTTGCAGATTTCGTTCCCCTGCTGACGGCACAGGACCTTGCAGTGGTGTTCAATGGCCCTGTTTAAGTAGGCCACATTCTTTCTCAATTTGCAATTCAGCCGTTGCTGCTTCCAGCGCACCTGTATCGAACGTTTGGCCTCGATCAGATGGGCCAGGCGGCTGTCCATGGCGACGACGTCCTCGTCCGTTTCGATGGTCTTGGTGGCTGAGTGCACTGCATCGCGGAGCTCTGCCGTCCAGGTTTCGATGTCTGTGATGTCTTGTGCTGTGGTGGGACGTCCCTTACGGAAACCGTCCCAGTTCGTCCACTTGTGTGTTAAGGCGCGCTCACATTAGCGGGAAAACGCGCAACGCAGGACGTTTTCCGCGCGCCGCTTCCCGCACAAGCCGGTTTTTCTCCCGCAGACAGCCTGCTGTGCCGTCCCGCAGAGCGATGGGTCCGGTACCTATTTTTCCCGTGCCGCTGACGAGAACAGCCAATGGGCCGTCCGACGTCCCAGTTCAGTGACCCCGTCGGGGAGGCGGAGGCTGCGCGCGTCCGGCCAACACCCTCTAAATACTTTCTTCAGGCCTCTCCAGGCCCTCCTTTCCACACGCGCTACGTCACGCCAAGTGTCCGGTCAGGCTGCTCACCAAGCGCGGCTCCGCTCCGCTCGGTTGTCTCCCTCGATGTGCTCGCGCTTGCCCGGGCAAGCACAGACACGAACGCAGTCTTGCAGTGAGCGTCTAGCTGCTGCTTGAGTCTTTCAGCCTGGCGTTGGGTGCATTTCCGTTCGCTCCTCGCACGGCTGTGTCTGTTTCGTGTGGCCGTTTCTTGTGTGGCGTGCGTACCTGTGCTTGCGCACGAATGGGAAACTGATTGCCTGCCGTGTAGCGAGTGCAACTTCGTGAAACATGGGCCGGTGCTGTGTTCCCGGGTGCCGCGGGAACTACCAGAATGGTCCCAAAGTACGTGTTTATTGCTTCCCAAGAGACGAAGTACGAAGAAAAGCCTGGTTGCGAGCCATTCCACGGAAGGATTTCACACCTACAGAGCATTCGAGGGTAAGACTCTGAAATATTGCTTAATAGGCGCTGGTAATTATCTTAGTTGTGAGCTGTCGCTCCCGGAAAGGCATGCTGTCTTTGTAGGCAATGATATCACTTCTTACACTTATGTATGAATTGTCCAGGAAGCATTTAGTTCTGTGGATGTGCATAAGGCTTGTGTAAAAGCTGTGTAAATATGTAAAAGCTGTTCACTATTCAGACTCTTTTTACTTAGTGTTTTAGGCAATGGAGAGTCATGGCGAATGGCCTTGCTTCATTTTCTCGTGCAGGTGTGTGAACTGCACTTCCACGCAGGCGACTTCATTACGACGTTGTCACACCAAGATGAACTGACAGGGAAAATAATAGAGGTGAAGCGTGACAGGCTACAGTTGAAGATTGATGCTGCGCCTTCTGTTTTTCCAAACTGCCCAAAATACTTGTCCTCAACGCCTGGACGGAGTGAATCGCCAGAGACGAAAAAAGCAAGAAGGGAAAACGCTGCTTTGCAGGAGGCTATGAGGAAGTCACTTCAGTCTAATGAGCTTGAACAGAAAAGAAACAAAGTTTCATCTTACGAGGAGTTCAAATCTAAGTTGCCTGGAATCTGCAACACGAAATTCTGGACCGTTTCTGTCGATGAGCAGTGCGTTAGGTTCCTTCTCATCGAGAATGATCCTTCACCTAATGTGAAATGCGCCTTGGTAGTTCTCCCTGATCTGTCACTTTCTGTTTTCTTGAATGGAGTGAAGCTTCTGTCGCTTCCTTCAGGCAGGATTCTGCCAGCTCAAGTATGCGACACCTCCAGCCTGTCCTTGCTGCTAGAAGAACTCGAGATAGGCTTGCATAATATACCTGAGGTGACGAAAGAGTCGAAACATACTAAAGTATTGCAGTTTGTCGGTTCACTGCTTGCAGACCTCATTGAGGACAGTGATACGACGAAAGAACAGTCTTCTTTGCTGAAATTTCTGGTTGAGCAGATAGAGCTTCTCCTCGCGAAACAGCATGTGTATAGCGCAGAGCTGCTGGTATTCGCCAGTATTTTGAATTCAATTTCTCCTCACGCATATCACTTCACAAGAGCTGCATCAAGAATCATTCTGCCCCATCCTTCCACACTGCGCCGTGTTTGCTCAAATTACAAAGCTGACCCTCTTGTGGAGCAAAATCAACCGCACTGTCTCTCCTACATCCGAGAACGAGTCAAATCAATGAAAGACCACGAGAAGACAGTGACCCTGATGATCGATGAGATCCACATAAAACCATACTTCGACTACAAAGGGGGCACAATAGTAGGATCGTCGGTTCATTCAACGGAACCAGCAACAACAGCCCATGTGTTCATGGTACAATCACTCCTTTCTGCAAACAAGGACGTCATTCACATATTACCTGTGAGCAAACTGAGCGCAGAAATTTTGCACGAGCATGCTAAGAACATAATCATTAATGTTGAGAAAATGGGGCTCAAAATTATCGCTGTGATAACGGACAACAATGCTCTGAACCGCAAGATGATGTCGTTATTTGCTACAAGTCCTCAGGTGAGCATTGTCTATCCCCATCCAGCCGATAACGCTCGCCCTCTTTTCTACGTGGTCGATCCTGTGCATCTCTTGAAGTGCATTAGGAACAATTGGATTAACCAGAAAAACCCTGGAACATGCCTCTATTTCCCTGAAATGGACTTGAGTGGAGCAATGCCCGAAGGGCCTCCTCGTATGAAAGCTGCTTCTTTCGCAGCTGTGCGGCAGCTTTATTCTTCAGAGAAGACGTCGCTTGTGAAGGCTGCTTACAGACTGAACGCAAAAGCCGTGAATCCAACCTCAATGGAGCGGCAAAATGTAAAGCTCGCTCTCGACGTCATTAATCAGTTTGTTTCAAATGCCCTCAGGACACATGGTTCCGCGTTCAAGATTCCTCAAGCTGAGTCGACTGCTCTTTTCATTGACGTTATCCTCACATGGTGGCAAATAGTCAATGTTAAGACCCCTTGCAAAGGCCAGAGGCTAAGGGACAGCATGCAAGACCCTGTAAGGTCTGTTGATGACACACAGTTAGCTTTCCTGAGCGGCGTTGTGGACTGGTTGGACGCTTGGGCAAGAATAAACATCACCAGTGGCTCGCTGACGAAAGAGACTCACAGTGCTTTGCGACTGACATGCTATTCTCTGGTAGAACTCTCGCGCTACTGCTTAGAAGAACTTCACTTCAAGTACGTACTGCTGGGCAAATTTCAGACGGATGCGCTAGAAGACCGGTTCGGCCGTTACCGCCAGCTGGCAGGATCACAGTACCACATTTCCGTGCGTCAGCTCTACGAATGTGAGAAGAAGCTTCGTCTTCAAAAACTTTTGACATTTCCACGCGAGGAAACAGAGTTTGAAGACGTAAGTGAGGATCTTGTCCCATGCAACTTTTCTGTGGCTGTCAGCGACGACGATATTACACACGCCCACTCTGACATGGATGCTATTGTCTACATTGCAGGATACGCTGCTCATGCTGCTTTAAAGAAGCTTTCATGTTCTGCTTGCTTCAGCACATTGGTGATTGAAAATCGAGAGATCGAAGCGGAAAATACTGCCATGATAGCTAACCTGTCGAGAGGAGGGCTGAAGTTTCCCCAGCCATGCACAGTTCACATGGTACTGATGACTAAACTAGTTGCAGAGAAGTTGTCTTTTGGAGCAACCGCGGAAGATTTTCTCTCCTGTAGAAATCAACGTGGTGTCGTGATTTCACAGACGATTTCCCTCCTGGACGAACACGACATTGAGACATGTGAAAATGGCCACACTGCACAAACTCTCCTGCGCTTGGTAGTACGCGTTGCAACCAACGTTGTTCTAAACAACTTTTGCAAACTAAGAAATGATGCCATACAAGACAATGCGCAGCAGAAGGCCGCAGCCCGGAAAGCAGCAACGCTTAAGAAGAAGTAAGTTTTATTCCCAAGCAATAAAAATGCTTTGCGCACACTTCATTGCTGGTGTCTCGTCGTTTTTTATTGTAAGGGTCAGATTAGCTGTACAAATACTCAACAGCGCAACATTATTGTGAGTGTCATTATTGCTGTGTGTGAAAGCTTTAAGCAAAACACAATACAGAATAAAACTAACACAATGCGCAGTAGACGGTGTTTTTTTTTTTTCAATGTTCACGAACTTCTACTTTAACAACTAGATATACGCATGTGCGGTCTGTGCGGATGGATTTTACCGCACGGCAGACATCATGTACGTGATAGAACCTAATAATTAGATGATTAATTGAAATTAACTAATCAATTTTTTATTATAATGACCAATAATGCGAAATTGGCGGCCGTATGCTAAATTGTTTATTATAAAAAACTGTATTAGCAGCTCGAACTTTCTTGACAATAAGGTGTTCTGCAATAAAAAAAATATATAAAGCAGATAAAATGATAGCCTAAGGCGCGCACAAACTAGCGAATTTCTTTTCTGCAGCAACGACAAAAATGAAAATGAAGGAATCACTTATAAGGCAGCTACGTACGGCAGTACCCGAATAGTGCAGACGGGCGCGGCGCGCTGAAATCGCGGAGCGCGGGGCCTGCACGGTCCCTTGGCGTGACGTCACGCGGCCGGTGGAGAGGCCTTAGCATTGAGAGGGTGTTGGTCCGGCCGGCCGGCCGGGCACTCGGCGGCTGCTTTGCCAGCACGGACATGCGATTTGAGACGGTGCAGAAGCGACGGTGCAGAAGCAGCGAACAAGCAAGTATAAGTACGATTACCGTAGCCAACAGCTTATCGTTCGAACCAGCCATCCTCGTGACAAAAAGGGCGACGGGAGGAGAGCTAGCAGACGATCAAGACGACGACGCGAGAAAAGGCAACACCCTCTCAATGCTAAGGCCTCTCCACCGGCCGCGTGACGTCACGCCAAGGGACCGTGCAGGCCCCGCGCTCCGCGATTTCAGCGCGCCGCGCCCGTCTGCACTATTCGGGTACTGCCGTACGTAGCTGCCTTATAAGTGATTCCTTCATTTTCATTTTTGTCGTTGCTGCAGAAAAGAAATTCGCTAGTTTGTGCGCGCCTTAGGCTATCATTTTATCTGCTTTATATATTTTTTTTATTGCAGAACACCTTATTGTCAAGAAAGTTCGAGCTGCTAATACAGTTTTTTATAATAAACAATTTAGCATACGGCCGCCAATTTCGCATTATTGGTCATTATAATAAAAAATTGATTAGTTAATTTCAATTAATCATCTAATTATTAGGTTCTATCACGTACATGATGTCTGCCGTGCGGTAAAATCCATCCGCACAGACCGCACATGCGTATATCTAGTTGTTAAAGTAGAAGTTCGTGAACATTGAAAAAAAAAACACCGTCTACTGCGCATTGTGTTAGTTTTATTCTGTATTGTGTTTTGCTTAAAGCTTTCACACACAGCAATAATGACACTCACAATAATGTTGCGCTGTTGAGTATTTGTACAGCTAATCTGACCCTTACAATAAAAAACGACGAGACACCAGCAATGAAGTGTGCGCAAAGCATTTTTATTGCTTGGGAATAAAACTTACTTCTTCTTAAGCGTTGCTGCTTTCCGGGCTGCGGCCTTCTGCTGCGCATTGTCTTGTATGGCATCATTTCTTAGTTTGCAAAAGTTGTTTAGAACAACGTTGGTTGCAACGCGTACTACCAAGCGCAGGAGAGTTTGTGCAGTGTGGCCATTTTCACATGTCTCAATGTCGTGTTCGTCCAGGAGGGAAATCGTCTGTGAAATCACGACACCACGTTGATTTCTACAGGAGAGAAAATCTTCCGCGGTTGCTCCAAAAGACAACTTCTCTGCAACTAGTTTAGTCATCAGTACCATGTGAACTGTGCATGGCTGGGGAAACTTCAGCCCTCCTCTCGACAGGTTAGCTATCATGGCAGTATTTTCCGCTTCGATCTCTCGATTTTCAATCACCAATGTGCTGAAGCAATCAGAACATGAAAGCTTCTTTAAAGCAGCATGAGCAGCGTATCCTGCAATGTAGACAATAGCATCCATGTCAGAGTGGGCGTGTGTAATATCGTCGTCGCTGACAGCCACAGAAAAGTTGCATGGGACAAGATCCTCACTTACGTCTTCAAACTCTGTTTCCTCGCGTGGAAATGTCAAAAGTTTTTGAAGACGAAGCTTCTTCTCACATTCGTAGAGCTGACGCACGGAAATGTGGTACTGTGATCCTGCCAGCTGGCGGTAACGGCCGAACCGGTCTTCTAGCGCATCCGTCTGAAATTTGCCCAGCAGTACGTACTTGAAGTGAAGTTCTTCTAAGCAGTAGCGCGAGAGTTCTACCAGAGAATAGCATGTCAGTCGCAAAGCACTGTGAGTCTCTTTCGTCAGCGAGCCACTGGTGATGTTTATTCTTGCCCAAGCGTCCAACCAGTCCACAACGCCGCTCAGGAAAGCTAACTGTGTGTCATCAACAGACCTTACAGGGTCTTGCATGCTGTCCCTTAGCCTCTGGCCTTTGCAAGGGGTCTTAACATTGACTATTTGCCACCATGTGAGGATAACGTCAATGAAAAGAGCAGTCGACTCAGCTTGAGGAATCTTGAACGCGGAACCATGTGTCCTGAGGGCATTTGAAACAAACTGATTAATGACGTCGAGAGCGAGCTTTACATTTTGCCGCTCCATTGAGGTTGGATTCACGGCTTTTGCGTTCAGTCTGTAAGCAGCCTTCACAAGCGACGTCTTCTCTGAAGAATAAAGCTGCCGCACAGCTGCGAAAGAAGCAGCTTTCATACGAGGAGGCCCTTCGGGCATTGCTCCACTCAAGTCCATTTCAGGGAAATAGAGGCATGTTCCAGGGTTTTTCTGGTTAATCCAATTGTTCCTAATGCACTTCAAGAGATGCACAGGATCGACCACGTAGAAAAGAGGGCGAGCGTTATCGGCTGGATGGGGATAGACAATGCTCACCTGAGGACTTGTAGCAAATAACGACATCATCTTGCGGTTCAGAGCATTGTTGTCCGTTATCACAGCGATAATTTTGAGCCCCATTTTCTCAACATTAATGATTATGTTCTTAGCATGCTCGTGCAAAATTTCTGCGCTCAGTTTGCTCACAGGTAATATGTGAATGACGTCCTTGTTTGCAGAAAGGAGTGATTGTACCATGAACACATGGGCTGTTGTTGCTGGTTCCGTTGAATGAACCGACGATCCTACTATTGTGCCCCCTTTGTAGTCGAAGTATGGTTTTATGTGGATCTCATCGATCATCAGGGTCACTGTCTTCTCGTGGTCTTTCATTGATTTGACTCGTTCTCGGATGTAGGAGAGACAGTGCGGTTGATTTTGCTCCACAAGAGGGTCAGCTTTGTAATTTGAGCAAACACGGCGCAGTGTGGAAGGATGGGGCAGAATGATTCTTGATGCAGCTCTTGTGAAGTGATATGCGTGAGGAGAAATTGAATTCAAAATACTGGCGAATACCAGCAGCTCTGCGCTATACACATGCTGTTTCGCGAGGAGAAGCTCTATCTGCTCAACCAGAAATTTCAGCAAAGAAGACTGTTCTTTCGTCGTATCACTGTCCTCAATGAGGTCTGCAAGCAGTGAACCGACAAACTGCAATACTTTAGTATGTTTCGACTCTTTCGTCACCTCAGGTATATTATGCAAGCCTATCTCGAGTTCTTCTAGCAGCAAGGACAGGCTGGAGGTGTCGCATACTTGAGCTGGCAGAATCCTGCCTGAAGGAAGCGACAGAAGCTTCACTCCATTCAAGAAAACAGAAAGTGACAGATCAGGGAGAACTACCAAGGCGCATTTCACATTAGGTGAAGGATCATTCTCGATGAGAAGGAACCTAACGCACTGCTCATCGACAGAAACGGTCCAGAATTTCGTGTTGCAGATTCCAGGCAACTTAGATTTGAACTCCTCGTAAGATGAAACTTTGTTTCTTTTCTGTTCAAGCTCATTAGACTGAAGTGACTTCCTCATAGCCTCCTGCAAAGCAGCGTTTTCCCTTCTTGCTTTTTTCGTCTCTGGCGATTCACTCCGTCCAGGCGTTGAGGACAAGTATTTTGGGCAGTTTGGAAAAACAGAAGGCGCAGCATCAATCTTCAACTGTAGCCTGTCACGCTTCACCTCTATTATTTTCCCTGTCAGTTCATCTTGGTGTGACAACGTCGTAATGAAGTCGCCTGCGTGGAAGTGCAGTTCACACACCTGCACGAGAAAATGAAGCAAGGCCATTCGCCATGACTCTCCATTGCCTAAAACACTAAGTAAAAAGAGTCTGAATAGTGAACAGCTTTTACATATTTACACAGCTTTTACACAAGCCTTATGCACATCCACAGAACTAAATGCTTCCTGGACAATTCATACATAAGTGTAAGAAGTGATATCATTGCCTACAAAGACAGCATGCCTTTCCGGGAGCGACAGCTCACAACTAAGATAATTACCAGCGCCTATTAAGCAATATTTCAGAGTCTTACCCTCGAATGCTCTGTAGGTGTGAAATCCTTCCGTGGAATGGCTCGCAACCAGGCTTTTCTTCGTACTTCGTCTCTTGGGAAGCAATAAACACGTACTTTGGGACCATTCTGGTAGTTCCCGCGGCACCCGGGAACACAGCACCGGCCCATGTTTCACGAAGTTGCACTCGCTACACGGCAGGCAATCAGTTTCCCATTCGTGCGCTAGCACAGGTACGCACGCCACACAAGAAACGGCCACACGAAACAGACACAGCCGTGCGAGGAGCGAACGGAAATGCACCCAACGCCAGGCTGAAAGACTCAAGCAGCAGCTAGACGCTCACTGCAAGACTGCGTTCGTGTCTGTGCTTGCCCGGGCAAGCGCGAGCACATCGAGGGAGACAACCGAGCGGAGCGGAGCCGCGCTTGGTGAGCAGCCTGACCGGACACTTGGCGTGACGTAGCGCGTGTGGAAAGGAGGGCCTGGAGAGGCCTGAAGAAAGTATTTAGAGGGTGTTGGAAAAGGGCGCGCTTTGTCACGTGACCATCCCCTTCTCTTTCTGCTCGTTCGGGTCCTCCCTCAGCGCCTCCTCTCTCCACATTCCGAGGAGCTGCGAGGCAGCGTCGACGTTGACGCTGTGCCGCTGCGGGAAGCTTCCCGCTAGTGTGAGCTCGCCTTAACGGTGTTGCCCCGGAATTGGTTGGGTGTTGTAATTTCGAGGATGTAGTGATCGCTGCCCAGGTCGACGCCGGTGTTGTGCCATGTTACTTTGCCCGTGTGGTCGTTCTTGATGAATTTAAGGCCTGGTGTGGTGTCTCGTGCTACGGAGTTGCCGATGCGGGTGAGATGAGCCTGGTTCGTGACCAGGGCACAGTTGTGGTCCAGGGTATCCTGTAATAGGTGCCGTCCCTTGGCCGTGTCTTTCACGTAACCTCACACTCGATGGGCCGTTTCTTGCAGCAGGATGGTGTCGGGTTTCTTGGTTACTGTGGTAATGTATTGTTGCAGCACTGCTCTCTTGTTGTAACTGTGGCAGTTGCATTGCCAGACCGTAAGGCCCGCTAGCGATCCTATTATGGCTCGGGGCTGGGAAATGGTTGTGACGGAGTTGGGCTTGCCTAGAGAATGCTCGTTGTCGAATTGCGCCGCAAAGAGGAGGCTGCGTACTACGGGCTTGAGGGTCAGTTAAAAAAGCCGAAACGTTCTTATGGTGCGGAAGGACGTGGTGATCAGCTCCTGCATCCGCGCCAGTCGTTAGTCGGCGACGGCAGCCGTGCTGGCGCAGGTGTTGGCGAGCACTTCAATTTTGGCTTCAAGCTGAGTTTCCAGTTGAGTCCGGTCCTTGTTGTGTCGTGATGAGGTGCGTGCTCGTTTCTTGGGGGTTGGGTCAGTGGTTTTCTCCTCCTGGGGCTCGTCTTGGGCGAAATGAGCGCGTAAAATGTTTAACTGACAGACAGGCATTCATTCTGGAGGCGTTTCACTCCATGCTGTACAGATTTAACTCTCATGTAGATTAAAGTGACCAGACGTCCCGATTTAGGTGGGACAGTCCCGCTTTTGCAGCCATGGTCCTGGTGCCCCACCGAGGTACTTGTGGCACGGCGTTTTGTCCCACTTTGGCTTTAAGGAAGCTTCGGTTGATAAATAGCTCTCAGGATCACCTCCTTTTAAACATGGCCGCTGCTAGCAACGCGAGCAAGTTTATTTTTACCTTTTTCTGCTTTACAAATCGTATGTTTTCGTAACGGCCTAGAAAGATACCTTGTCTCCATCACTAGCGGCTTTATCTGCTCTATCCATCAGAGTACGGCAGCACCACCTGACCGTGGCCTCCCCAAACTCGCGTCTACTTGCATGGCTGGCTGGATACTCAATAGGCCGGACAAGGCTTGCTTCCGTGCTGGCTCGGAGGCTCGCGTTGTCCGCGAGCTGTGCCGCGTTCGCCGATGCTCGTCGCGATATGCTTGCGGCCTATAGGGCGCTGGGCATGCTACCAGATTCCCCCAAGACGCTACTGTGGCCGCAGGGCAGTGCGCGCACCCGTGAGCGAACCTTGATGAGCCTCTGTGCATTCTTCGAACAGACGGGCTTGACGCCCCGTTTATTCTCCGCCAGGTAGTTACACGCAGTGACCGAACGCTCCGCGAGTGCTATCTTGGACGATTAACAACTGGACACCCCACTCCAGTTGTACTCAACATAGTGCCGTGCGCGTGGGTTTTTATAGCACCATCATGAACTAACCACGCGCACAACCCGTACACTTTTCTTTTGGTGTAAATAGTTTGTGTATATTACCTCTCCCCTATCCTCTCTCCCTGTCCCCTCACCTCTTTCATTTCAGTTCTCCATTCTGCCTGCTACCCTTTCCTTCCACTGCCCCAGCTCACTTGCTTCAGTATCGATGGCAGATGCCGGGGCTAGCAAAAACATTTTCCTTCCTTTTTATTGATATTTTAATAAAAACCACTACTACTACTTTGGCGTTTGAGGCGGAGACGCTACCACTCCGCCACGAGGGCTCAAGGTTTAACCGTGAATAAAGGCGCATGTAGTGAATGCGCGCCTTTCATATATTAACTCTTCCGAACTAGATGTCGTCGCGCATACGCTACGTATATACTGACCTAACAGAACTAGGCCATCATTAATTTTTTTTTGTCGATAGACAAGTGTCCATCTCTCATAAAGTCTTTTTTCGAAGACCCATGTGGAGAGCTCTGGCTCTATTTTCTGCATTGTGAAGCTGCTATGTTTGAAGCTACTGTACTCCAAATATTAGGAGACACAACGACAGCTGTGGAAGTCTACAGCGCCTTAAGCCAGCTGCAGACCAAAGTGCAAGAAAGATTTGAGCAATCATTTCTGCCACCAAGTGTGTGCTCAAGAGCAACAGAGCTCGAAGAATAGACACAAGTTCGAAAAGAAGAGGTTATGAATACTGTGGTGAAGTTTTATGCGACTTGCGCGTCATACCTCGACCAATGGTTCCAGCAGTTTGATGAAGTCAGAAGCCTTCTGTGGGTCTCGCTTGGGTCATCCACATGCTGGGATGATGCGCAGAAAACCGTAGAACTCATAACTTCTGAGTTCAATCATGTTGATGAGAATGCCATGTTTGATGAAATCAATAATGTTTCACATTACATGACCGCTGAAAAAATTAAGGAATGGAAGGCGCAGAAAAGATCTGTTGGGGAACGCTGGGTGGAGATTCTCGGGCACTTCGAGAAGAATGATGTGCCTAGTGAGAACTTGATAACAGTGCTGAAATATTGCATGTGCCTGATGCAGGTATAAATGCACCGGTAGAGAGGGTGTTTTCTCTCATCAACAAGATATGGACCGAAGAGAAGGCAGAGCCTAAAGTGGCGACACTAAAAGCCATGCTTGTGCTGAATGTAAATGTACGCATGATGTGCGAGCAATACTTTGCACATCTTTGCAAAGAGGAACATTTACTAAAGAAAATACATTCTAGCCAGAAGTACTAAAGAAGGAGAAACATTTCGCAGGGGTTGATTCAGAAAAACTAAAATGGCTTTTGAGTGTTTGAAATAAAAATGTATGATTGAATGGTCACTTCGTGCCTACCCCCCCCCCCCCCCCCCACCCCCGTCCCACTTTGGGTTCCATAGAATATGGTCACATTAATGTAGAGTCTGGCCCCAATTTACGATTTGTGTACATTAGGGCAAATTTAGGTCGTATTTACGAACAAGCACACTATAGTAAGCTGCAGGACGCTGAGTGACGATTTAATAGTTTATGAACTACCTGTGTGAAAAACTGAGTCTACCAGGAATGCCCAACAAGATAGTTTCTGAAGGAACTGTGACATGACTTGAGCCGTGCGCATTTCATAAGTCCAGTCTTTCAATACCTGGAATGCAGTGGCCTCAAATGATACAGCAAAAATAATCGTAACTGCAAAAGGAGAAGTGGCCTCTTTTATATGGTGTTAAGGCGAGCTACGTTACCTGCCTGGGGTTCAAGTCGTGCTTCATAATTTTTTAAAGAAATTTTGCGGCTTCATTGCGCACGCAGTCTCCGAACCATCACTCGCCCCCCATAGAGCTTATATGAGAAACAGAAATGCCACCAGAAGAGCACCCTATGGAAGGGAACTGGTGTGAAGTGATACGTGTCTTGCATGTCTCGAGACCTTGGCCCTTAATTCTTACCATTTTTCTACGAAGCAGAAACATTGTTATCTTTAATGGTTCAAGCAAACATGACCAGGATGCAGATACGTTTGCTTCTAAGGATTTTAGTAAGGAATGGATAAATCCTTGATGTGAATTTTTCACGAAGAGAATTTTCATGCAGTACATGCAGCGAAGGAGCCCTTTTGATACCTGAGCCACTTGAGATAATGTTGCCTGTCACAGACTCGATTTGTCCCTTACCACGCTGTGTGTGTTATATATTTCAACACGCATGCCTGAGGATGTCTGCCAGCCTGCTGCACGAGCTCTTCAGCTTGGTTCCAGGGCACCTCCAGCGAAGTAGTTGGGCATGGATGACAGGTCTTTTCAGCTACACTATTGAAAAAAAAAATCACGATCAGGACAGGAAAAATTGTTAGCTCTATATATGAACGGGCACTAGGGTTTGTAGAAATTGCACAAAAAATAAAATTATAGGTGAAGAAACTATTGGCAGACAATTAAGGTGCGTAAACTGTTTGCTTTCATGGTGAACAAAAAAATTAAGTACATACAAATCCAATTGCTGCACAACGGGATTGGCAAGAGAAGTCGATGAAAAAGTTATTTCTTTAATTTCATTACCAAAAACTTGGGAAGTTTCAAGAAACTAAAAAAATAACAGATTATGCCCGCATGCCCACGATGAAGACAATCGACTTCTGCTTCTCTAAGCCTCTGTCGGCATGTACACGCACGTGCTTCTAGGTATGTCGTCGGAGTCGCATATGATGACCTGTTTCCGGGCTTCTGAGCAGAACGCCTGCGTAAGCTAGAGATCACGAGGACTTCGCACGGGAACGAGTTTATGGTGTCCGAAAGCTGTGATGGACACACAAACAATAAAGCCTACACAGCATGCGGGCATTTGGCGAGTTCTACCTATGACGTTCGCGTTATTACGGTACGCGCAGCTGTACACTACATATACACTGACCTCCGTCACCTCTGCTTTCTGAACCTTCTCTGAAGGGTTGCCATTTAGGCATTAGCGTTAGCACAGGCAAACCTACGACAGCGAGAGAGGCAACCTACAGTATCAATCATACAAAAATTTGTCCGACTACTTCGGCCACAAGGGCAAATTTTTCGAAAGCTTTGCGCGATCGCGTTGCACGGATTCACGTCTCCGTTTATTTTGCTGTGACTTCTCGTCACAGATAGCTGCATATTCTCAACTGAGAACACAACATGCCGTCGGCTAGACGTGTTCATTGCTGATTGCTACCAATGAGTTACCTGCCACAAACGCGGCACATAAAAGGCGAGACGACTGGTGTCACCCCCGGCGAGTGCAGGCCCTACTTTCCCTCTACATTATGGCAGAGTCACCAAGGTCCTTACCTGTAGTAATGGATAAGCACTGTACCAGTACGTTTCGGTTTTTGTAGCGATAGCTATATTACGCTAGCATTCCGAGCCTTCAGCATGGCCACCCCGTGGCCACCATGCCGGCACCGTGCTGGTCACGTGGTTGGCCACGTGGCGCGGCGCGCCGGCGATATCGAGTGCGGGGGGGGGGGGGGGGAGTGTAGAGGGGGGGAGAGCGGGAGAGAGTGAATCATGTCCAGGGACGAAACGAATATGAAGAAGGAATGCCCAGCGAAACGGAGCGGCGAAAGACTGATGTGGCTTTGCAATTCGACTCAGCAAGTTCCACACGGCCAGCTGTAGCTATTGTGTCACTCCAGGTTTAACCAGAGCTATACCACAGCCATTTTGCACACAAGTCGGTGACACAGAAACACTTCTCCTTCTCCACAGTACATTCCCTAAAGACGTTCGTCAGTCAGCGCGATTTTTCGAGGATCGACAGCCATGCCGTCGTCACAAATTCCATGTGATATTCTCGACGTCATTAGCCCCCACAACTGCGCTAATTTCGTCACACGCAAGGAACACCCATTCATGCATAAGCGACGAGCTACGCGTGGACGATGGTGATGTGGCTGTAGCGGGCCGCCGCTGCGTATAGATCGTGCGGCGGAGCAAAGAAAAACAAACAAACACGCGTCAAAACTTTCGAGCAGTGAATAGACAATCCATCAGCATCCACTGCGTATTGCTGCGTGCTGCCATCAATACTCAAGCCGCTTTTTCGTCACCTCAACCGCTGCGACTGCGTCACTCTGCGTGCTAAACCCGAACGCGGTTGGCAGCGATGATACGCAGGCCAACGCAGCCAACGCCCCAACTATAGCGCATAGAGGATATTCTAGGCACATATACCCCAACGCTATGTTCGTACTCGATTTCGATTCCTTGGCGTAAATCGGTGCGGTACCTTGGCCTGGACATCGACTGGCGCCTTTCCTTCCGCCCCGCGGCGACTAAGGCCTGTCTGCAGATGAAGAGGATCACCGCCGCCGTGCACAAGCTCACCGCTCGAGGCCAGGGCATCTCCCAGCAAGCCGCGCTGCGTCTATACAATGCCGCAGCTTTGGGGGCGGTGCTCTATGCGCTGCCGCTCGTCACGGTGCGCAAGCCGTGCTGGAAGAAGCTCGAGCTTCAGCACCGCAAGTCCCTGCGCGTGTGCCTAGGCCTGCCCAAAAACTCGCAGTGCGCCGCAACGTTGGCCGAGGCAGGAGCGTGGCCCCTTGAGCTCCAAGCAGCGCGCAGGGCACTGAATCATATCGACCGGCTTCACCGCGCACCGGACGGCGGCTCGCTGCTGCAGCGTATGCGCTCGCACCCGCGCTCACGAATGGGCGCGGCGCTGCTCGAGTATGAGCAATTGACCCAAGGCCCACCCCCCTACGGCTCCTGAGCGCCCTGGCCTGCTGCCTCGGAGGTACAGCGAGAGATCGTCGGCATCGCGGGAAAGCGGAGCACACCCCTCTGTGCTGTGCAGCAGCTGGCCAGAGCCGTCATACACGAGGAGCTCCAGGACCATCTCCTCGTGTACACCGACGGCTCAGTAGCCCGCGACAGCTGCTCCCTTGCTGCGGCGGCCACCATTCCCGCCCTGCGACTGCACAGCCAGCAACACGCAACCTTCCTGGGCTCCTCCACCACGGCGGAGTTGATGGGGATCCGCCTCGGGCTGGACCTGCTGCTCACCCTCGGCCCTCCGCCGCCCAGGAGTGCTCTGCTGTGCGACTCCCGCGCCGCCCTAAGCCGCCTGCAATCTAACGGCCGCGGCACCCCACTAGTGCGGGAAATTCGCTCGCGCATCGAGCGCCTCGCGCAGAGAGGTTGTGCCGTGCGTGCACAGTGGGTGCCCGGTCACTGCGGCATCGCCGGCAACGAAGAAGCTGACGACCTCGCGACCGCTGCACACCAACTACCTGCCAGCGATCTGCCCCTTGCGCTGGAGGACATGCGTGCGGCCATCCACGACCATCTCCGAAAGCAGCACCCCGACCCACGCATCGCGGGAGGTGAGCGCATCGACAGTGTCACCGGCTGTCGCGCACTTACACGGTCACAACGTGCAATGATCCTCCGCGCGCGCATTGGCTGCGTGTGGCCCGGGGAACGACGGGTACGTCACGGAATCGCGACGAGTGATGTGTGTGACGGATGCGGTGCAGTAGAAACTCTAGAACACCTGCTCCTTCGCTGCTCCGCGTTCGCCGATGCTCGTCGCGATATGCTCGCGGCCTATAGGGCGCAGGGCATACTACCAGACTCCATCAAGACGCTATTGTGGCCGCAGGGCAGTGCGCGCACTCGTGAGCGAACTTTGGTGAGCCTCTGTGCATTCCTCGAACACACGGGCTTGACGTCCCGTCTGTTCTCCGTCAGGTAGTTACACGCAGTGACCGAACGCTCCGCGAGTTCTACCTTGAACGATTAATAACTGGACGCCCCACTCCAGTTGTAACCAACACAGTGCTGTGCGCGTGTGTGATTTAATACCTGTAAAATGAACTAATCACGCGCACAACCTGGACACATTTCTTATTGTGTAAATAGTTTGTACATATTACTTCTCCCCCTATCCTCTCTTCCTGTCCCCTCACCTCTTTAATTTCATTTCTCCATTCTGCCTGCTGTCCTTTATTTCCGCTGCCCCAGCTCAGGTGCTTCAGTATCGATGGCAGATGCCGGGGCTAGCAAAAATCTTTTCCTTCCTTTTTACTATTATTTTTAATAAAACCACTACCACCACCATGTTCGTACTCCTCGTACCATGTTGGTTGCCAGACTTCGCAACGCCCGCTGGTGGTAGTGGTTTATTAAAAATAATAGTAAAAAGGAAGGAAAAGATTTTTGCTAGCCCCGGCATCTGCCATCGATACTGAAGCACCTGAGCTGGGGCAGCGGAAATAAAGGACAGCAGGCAGAACGCCCGCTGAAGTTGAGTTTGCTTGATAATAAGAGAGAGTAACCTCGCCTTTCGGTTATTTCCGAAATTCTTCTGCTATGACTGGCTGGCTGGCAGCGTGCTGATTTCCGCTCAGTCGGTTCTCCTATCCAGCCTTGTCGGCATTGAATGCCTTTTTTTGAATATCAGTATTATGTGCGATGGCAAGAAATAAGTAACTGCTTGCAGAGAAAGGCTGATGAAGAAAATCCAGTTGGTAATTTGACTTCCTTAGCCGAAATACTTTGAGCATCTTTGGAGGCTCAGCGCAATGACCCCTGCAGCTGAAAAGCCGTGCTGTCATCTCCACAGCGGTACTTCTTGATCATTCCTCGTCAGTGTTGTTCACTCAGTCTGAGTGCTTATGGAGCGTGCTTTTTTTGATAAATCTATAACGAAAAATGTTCTTGAAGCGGAGCCTGGCCGCGGCGTTCGATATAACGTTGCATTTTCTCCTTCGTCTGTTCTCATTCGGAGTTGATGGTGTAAATATGGTGACTACATAATCGTGGGCGACATCACAATTTCGTTTTTTTCTCACGATCTTTGGCGACGCGGTTGTTAGGACAGCAGGCTGGACTGCTCATTGTGCGTAGTGTAGCGGACGGACGTGTTGCATTGCCGTCGACGCCGGTGTACTAAATTTTCGGTCATCGACCAGTACGGCTTGTGTTTCTGCCTGGAGCTGGAACCAGTAGGCAGTGGCGTCTAGATGTGCGCCTGCTCGAAGACTCGTGTTAAAATGCGAGTCTGTCACATGCTTTGAGTGCTTCGCTGTTTGACAGTGGCCGCAACACGTTAGACGCACCGAAGATGCAGTGGTGCTGGAATTGCTCCGTGGAAGATCCCGCGCAGTGCCGTCGCGTGCCCATGACCTGGTAGACACGGCAGCGAAACTTAAAATCGCCCAGAGGGCTGGCCACCAGACGCCTCTGATGCGCGCACGGTATGATGAGGTGCCGGAGCGATACCAACGCCTTACTGCTTCTTCGTCCCTCTCTGCTGCAGTTCGGTGATGCGGTCCGCAAGATCCAGCTCTGTACACAGCTCAATACCAGGTGGTCAGTCACCCAATGTGTGGTCGCAAGCCCATTTGTGGTGCATTGCGAGACTATGCCGCAAACAGCCATAGCTGTACATGAGGCGTCTCCTGTAGCACATTCCTTGATGGCCACGTTGCCGCAAATCGCTCCTGAGGTACACGACGCCCTTTGTGCGCCTGAGCAGGTGTAGGCTGCCCTAAATGAAATGAAACGGGGATCAGCGCCTGGCACGGATGGTCTGCCAATAGAATCTCACCTGGAGTTCTCGGAAATCTAGGTCCATATCTAACATCTGTTCTGGGCCGGTTTTTCGAGAGCTGTGATTGTCTCGACAGTTTCCTGAACGGAACAATTATTCTTCTGACCAAACGCGATCCAGGGGCACTTCGTCTGGAAGACTGGAGGCAAGTAACGCTCCTCAACATGGACCACAAAGCTTTTGCAGCTATTGTAGTCCGGCGCTAGAGGGATGTGATGGCGACCTTCATCGGTAACCATCAAGCTTTCTCAGTAACGGGCAGAGAGAATAACAGACTTTCATTTGTCACTCGCTATATTGCCCGCCGCGGTGGCTCCGTGGTTAGGGCGCTCGGCTACTGATCCGGAATTCAGGGTTCGAACCCGACCGCGGCGGCAGCGTTTCGATGGAGGTGAAACGCTAAGGCGCCAGTGTGCTGTGCGATGTCAGTGCACGTTAAAGATCCACATGTGGTCGAAATTATTCCGGAGGCCTCCACTTCGGCACCTCCTTCTTCCTTTCTTCTTTCACTCCCTCCTTTATTCCTTCCCTTACGGCGCGGTTCAGGTGCCCAACGATATATGAGACAAATACTGCGCTATTTCCTTTCCCTAAAAGCCAATTTTATATTTTACTATCCCTTATATTATATTCGACATCTGATCTAACGCAAGCCAGCGCGATCGCAAATTTCTGTGCTCTTTTTATATTTGTCCCCCTTATGATGTCACTGCAAGGGAAGGGATAAAGGAGGGACTGAAAGAAGGAAAGGAAAGAAGAGGTGTCATAATGGAGATCTCCGGTGTAAAAAAATGGCAGTGGCTTAGCTCGGCGATGCCAGGATATACGTAGCGAAAGCTAAGACAGCATGGTTAGCCTAGGTTAATTTTGATTGCAAGTACAGGTTAGTCTGGTTGTCTAGGTATGTGGTCGCATTAAAGATGACACAACTGTGGTTGAAGCGCACACGAGCTATCCTTTTCAATCCTCCGAAATGTTATCAGGCATGCGACGCAGCTGGCGAAGCGAGCGGAGGTGAGCGCAACAACGAGGAACGCGGTGTGACGTCATACCAAACGGCAGCGGCGGCGAGCCGCGCGATGTGACGTCACGCCATGGCGCGGCGAGCGCGCAAAGCACAGTAACCGTCTCACATATCTCGGTGGACACCCGAAGCGCGCCGTAAAGGAAGGGATAAAGGAGGGAGGGAAAGAAGAAAGAGAAAGCTGAAAATTGAAAGTGGCATTTTGAGGAAAGGCGCGGCAGCGGCGGAACACCTGTGGCTCGGTGCTACTAGTGGCGCATCCGCAGTTGTGATTAGGGAGCGAGAGAGAGAGAGAAATGTCCGCGGTGAGGCGCGCGTTGTGACGCCATGCGCCTCCTCGAAGCGAAGCCACGGTGAAATCGCAAGTTCGCGGTCAGTAAAGCTGGCTTGTCTCAGGAAATGCAAAGTTGTGAAAAACCTATCGCAGCTAATAATAATAATAATTCGTTTTGGGGGGAAAGGGAATGGCGCAGTATCTGTCTCATATATCGTTGGACACCTGAACCGCGCCGTAAGGGAAGGGATAAAGGCGGGAGTGAAAGAAGAAAGGAAGAGGGAGGTGCCGTAGTGGAGGGCTCCGGAATAATTTCGACCACCTGGGGATCTTTAACGTGCACTGACATCGCACAGCACACGGGCGCCTTAACGTTTTTCCTCCATAAAAACGCAGCCGCCGCGGTCGGGTTCGAACCCGGGAACTCCGGATCAGTAGTCGAGCGCCCTAACCACTGAGCCACCGCGGCGGGGCCTATCGCAGCTAGAGAAAAATCTTTTGAGATACTATGAGATATGATGCTAATGAGCATGGTTAAGCATTTAGAAATATGTGTATAGGTTAGTTTTTTATTAGCTACGCATATTTGAAAAACGTAGAAAACGGAACAATCTAATGTGCAATAACTTTTGGGATATGTATTGTCCTGCGGCGACTTTTTAATAATAGTAATTAATAACAATAATTGGTTTTGGGGGAAAGGAAATGGCGGGGTATCTTTCTCATATATCGTTGGACAACTGAACCACGCCGTAAGGGAAGGGATAAAGGAGGGAGTGAAAGAAGAAAAGAAGAGAGCGGTGCCGTAGTTGAGGGCTCCGGAACAATTTCGACCATCTGGGTATCTTGAACGTGCACTGACATCGCACAGCACACGGGCGCCTTAGCGTTTTGCCCCCATAAAAACGCAGCAGCCGCGGTCGGGTTCGAACGCGGGAACTCCGGATCAGTAGTCGAGCGCCCTAACCACTGAGCCACCGCGGCGGGGCCTATCGCAGCTAGAGAAAAATCTTTTGAGATACTGTGAGATATGATGCTAATGAGCATGGTTAAGCATTTAGAAATATGTGTATAGGTTAGTTTTTTGTTAGCTACGCATATTTGAAAAACGTAGAAAACGGAACAATCTAATGTGCAATAACTTTTGGGATATGTATTGTCCTGCGGCGACTTTTTAATAATAGTAATTAATAACAATAATTGGTTTTGGGGAAAAGGAAATGGCGGGGTATCTTTCTCATATATCGTTGGACAACTGAACCACGCCGTAAGGGAAGGGATAAAGGAGGGAGTGAAAGAAAAAAAGGAAGAGAGCGGTGCCGTAGTTGAGGGCTCCGGAACAATTTCGACCATCTGGGTATCTTGAACGTGCACTGACATCGCACAGCACACGGGCGCCTTAGCGTTTTGCCCCCATAAAAACGCAGCAGCCGCGGTCGGGTTCCAACCAGGGAACTCCGGATCAGTAGCCGAGCGCTCTAACCACTGAGCCACCGCGGCGGGCAGTTTGAAATCGTGTAATCGTCCTTCTTTTCTGAACATATCATTCATCCGCCTCTTTTAGTTTAAAAGTTATTCCTGATCAGTTAGCGTTTTTTTTTTCAAAATAGTTGCAAGCAAGATGCTATACTGTTCAGGTAACCAGCCCTTGGCAATTCTAATTTTTTTGCATGAAGAAACTTAATACTTCCCTCTACATAGCTAAGCATCGCCTTTACTCTACGGCTTTTGGGGCATGTGCAATTGTATGGTTGATTTTAGTTACCTTTTTCGTTGTGCTTATGAAGGGCACAAGCTCTTGAAACGTTCCGCGGCTTCTTTTTTTCTGGTAAATACACTCTTAAAATATCCGGCTCGCATTCTTTTAATCAGCTTTTAACAATTACTAACTACAAAGCACACAAAGTACAAACAATAATAGCAATAACGCAGCGACACGCGATAAATATATTAAGTAGCGCCATCTGCATTTGTGCTCTTGTACTAAATGGTCACAGTTGAGAAAAATGACGAATGTGGCGCTGCCAAACGGCTAAAATTATCTAAATTCGGGAGGTGTTCACGAGCATACCGGAGACGTACCACCGGTTTGCCGGACACCTTTTGCGCGTGCGCAGTGGCATTGTTGGGGTGAGGCGGAGCCACTGTGCATGCGGAGCCGGCGTCCGGTAAACCGGTATACGTCTCCGGTAGTATATCTCTGGCATGCTAAAAACGTCTGATGTCTCTACGATGTTTCCACGTTTCCCTCCATTTTGCCCTCTGTACTGTGTGTTGAAGATGTGTTAAACTTCCAAGCAGATTTCCGCCATATTTCTCTGCTGGATTGCTTTTTCACCTGACGCTACGAACCGCATTCTGGGCGTCGTCTTATTTTTCGAGGAAAGCTTTGGCAGACAAGGAAGGGAAGGAGACAGGCTTTTGCTTCTTGCCGTCGGTTCTTCGTTGCTTCGGGTAGCGATGGGGAGGGGAAATTGGAGGGCGCTTGAATCGCCTGCACTCGCTGCACCAGTTCGGCAAAGTTCTGCGTCGGTGACGGGAGTGTGTAGCGCTAGTTCCGGCAGTTTGAGCGCAGTTTGGCGCTATCTGCTTCCGAAACGGAAGGTTGAGTGCAGGCCGGGTCGTCTGCTAGCCTTGGCGATGCCAATGAATTGCAGCCAGCTGTTTACAGCCCACATCAGTGGCTGCAAACATCTCGTATCTCGTGAAGAAATGTGCAAACAGGACATCGCAATAAATTGTTGCTGTGAACCAGCCTCCACGCGTGCATGTGCACCTCCTGACGTCTTTGCTTTTTACAGTGGTGTCAATTACGCGTGGCCGTTTCTTTGGAGAACTCGAGCAGCGTTCTAGCTTGTCGACGAGTAAAATTACTTCAGTATCCCCTGTTTGTCACAACGCGCAAACCATCATCTGCCTCCATGGCGGCTGCAGCTGCACTATTTCCGCACTAACCACCGAGACGGTGCGCAGTTTTCCTGAACTAGACTCGCGCTTCTTTCAAACGAATGCCGTGGTTCAGGGGACGCCATGGTCCAGCGCTGAAATGAATCCATGTGAGGCGCAGCGCTGCTAGAACCGGTTCATTTGATGCAGGTGAATCGAACGGACCTATAAGTCGGGTACAACTCAAGAACGAAGCAGCACATGCCCATTAAAGGAGGCCGCCCAGCCAAGGTCGTCGACCGAACAGTTTTATGTTCGGTCTCCACCGTTGCGCCGCGACAGCTCCGGTGGAGACTGAAGCCGCCACGACCGACTGATGCCGAACACGACCCCACCGAGAACATTCAGCGCTTTTGCGCAAAAGACGCTCTCGAGCGGAAATGTGCGAAAGGTGAGCGCTCCCCCCCCCCCCCCCCCTCCTGCAGTGGCCAGTGCAGCTGAGACAGTAGACGGTGGCGCCACGCCTACTACTACCCTCTCCTTTCTCCCTGTCTTTTCCCATTTTCATTTCCCTCCTACCTGCAAGCTCACTATTCCTTTCTTTTCTGCTGCCCCGGCTTAGGTGCTCCTATAGAGACGATGGCAGATGCCGGGGCAGCAAAAATCTTCTCCTTTCTTTTTGTGTTATCATTCTTTTTATAAACTACTACTGGCAATGCAGGTAAGGCTACGCACAGACTTATCCCGAACAAAGAACATTCCACTCTCGACGACACGGGGCCAAAGCGCCGTCTCCTTCACTCTCTTTCGCAACTTGGCTGCATGCATAGCCACAGAAACCGACGTGATTGGCTGGAGGGCCGCTTGTGCCGGTTCGATCTTTAGTTGTGACCGACTATAGTGCTGAGAAGTCCCCTCCCCCGGTACTGGCACAAAGGACCTCATCCGGCCTTCCCTTTCCAGCTACCCAAGAGCTGTGCGCCCCTCCTGCAGGCGGGGTTGGCTGGTAGCGCCAGGTACAAAAGGCACAGATTGGAAACGCCTTGCTTCTTGACGCCTGTTTCATCTCTATCGTGTAGCGACCGAAGAGGTCGTCAGGCGGTACGTTTCGAGAATCAATCGGGCCCGTATCTCAACAAAGAATGGTTTCGTGCCATCTGGGTGCCAGACCGATCCGTCGTGTCAGCGCCCATTTTGTTCCGCTTTCCTTTGATGCCTGGTCTAGCGTGTCGCCTTGCTGTGTTTTGAAAGGCGTCGTCTAACTATGCTAGCAAGGCTTGACATGCGAGATCTTAGGCGATGTTCGTTTGTCTGTCCGCATACGGCATGCATAGCCGCTGTACTGCATCTGTGTGGAGAAATTCATTGAAAAATTGGCACACTCCACATCCGACAGAATGCGATCTGGTCGATGCGTCTAATCGTTTAGTATTTACAGAAAAAAATTTGCTTGGCAAGCAATGGACGGTGTTGTATGTAATAAAAATCGGAAGCCAATTATTTTGGTGTGAATGTGTGAATGCATGGCAACTGCCCCATTTATAAATGATTTGCTACCAACCCATGAAACCAAAGGGCGGACTTAACACGAAAGTACACACGTTTCTTGCGTGTTCCCTGTGCAGTAAATTAATACACTCTGGTTACATTCAAATAATGAACAGTAGTCCACCCAATATATTGGTTCGAAAACTACCAAGGCATGCACCCTGCTTTTAGCGCGTGCATTATCACGGGAAGCTGAAGCAAGACAGAGGAGCAGCTGCCAACGTTCTTCCATAGCGTGCCACCCCTGACATCGCGTTTCAGTGTCGAATAAAATTCCGCGGGGAAAAAAATATCGAAAAATGATTACAAGCATGATATAGTTGCCTCACAACAGACGGTGTGAAAATAACGGCTGTTCCTTCAATTTCCATGTACGCGCGCGCGAACACTTACACACACACGCGCGCGCGCGCTTTTTCCATCTTTGATCCAACTTTTCCATCTTTGATCTAGTCGTGGCAAATCGACGCAAGGCGAGCAAGATATGCATGTCAGCACGCCATGGAAAATTCTAGAGGCAATAAGCAACCTAATGTAAACTGGATTCAAGAAAGACGCACGTCTAGCATAAATAAGAGCACGCAGTTGATTGTCCAAGCGAGAGAGGGTAGGGGGACGCCCTAAGTGCCTACAGAACTATCCCTTTGTAGCCGACCCCTTTTTTGGCAACGTTCCTGCACCCCCCCCCCCCCCCCCCCTTCGTACAATGTTTAGTCTGAGTCCGCCTCGTGAATGATATGCGTATATACTGCATTTTTGTGAACCTTGGCAACATTCTGTCTAGGTTAATCGGAATTAGTTGCAAAATGCCGCGCATGTACGACGAATATTTTTTTCTGAGGTGAACACATTCAGACACCCTGGGGGTGCTAACCCTCTCGGCAGCAATTTCACGTCTCTTGCGCAATGTGGATTCATCTCAAGGGTGAACAGAAATTGACAATTGCCCACATCTCTTTATATCTTGTTCTTTACCAACCCTAGTTTCTAAGGTTTGACAGGCATCCGTCGAGCGTTGACTGAAGTTGTCAAGCTGTCTTTGTTATAGTTGTATTATCAAGATGTAATATCATTTGATTAAAAAATAAGTTTTCTTTAGTCCTTGAGTTGGCAGGTTACACTCTAAACCAGGAGTCTTCGGACTACTACTAATATTACTATGTGTCAACAGTCACGAAGTGATTGCACGCGCAAAAAACGAGGGCAGAAGGAAGGACACAAGAAAGTCACCGACTTCAACTATAAGGTTAATTAAAAAAAACGCCAAAAATATATACACGGGACATAAACATATCACACTTTTCCTATTTTTGGCGTCCGCTTTCCCTTTTTGCTTGCTTAGTAAATTGCGCTGTGCAATTATGTCGACAAGGTATCACTAACTCTCCAAAGCTTCCACTGTATCGACGTTACATGTGCCTTAGGCGGTGCGGGCTGGGCAGCATTATTTTTCTTTCTTTTTCTTTGCCCACACTAATATATGTACAACTCAAGAACGAAGTGGCACATACCCTCAAAGGAGGCCCTCCAGACAGCAACGTCGACCGTACAGCTTTCTGAGGCTATGCAGCCAAGGCTAAAGAAGAGAGGGAAGGAAACGGTCCTTTGTTCCCGTGCCGCGCATATCCTTATCCCGAACAAAGATCACCCACCTCTGATGCCGTTTGGACAAAGGCGGTACCCTCTTTATCACGGCCCTGTAACTTTTTCCTTTCACCCTCCCGAATAAAGGAAGCCCTACTCGCGACGACAAGGACAAAAGGGCCTTCTTCCCTCTATAGCTTAGCCTTGGCTGCATAGCCGCAGAAAGCTGTTCGGTAGACGCGCTTGGCTGGAGGGCTACTTTTGAGGGGGATATAGTGCTTCTTTCTTGAGTTGTACCCGACAGTAGTTGTTGATCAACGTGCTTTATTTGTGTCACGCGCATTAGGCAAGCTAGCAAGCCGCATTTCAGCTACATTGTTCTGGAAGGCTTTGTAGTGGCAAGAGCGAAGCGGGTTTCGATGAGAGGTGCTAAGCAAAAAAAAAAAAAAAGCGGTCGACCGCGCGCGGCGCTGCCGCCGAATACTGGAGGTGAAATGCCGGCCGTCTGCGTTGCTGCGTCGTTGCATTAAGCGAGTTTGAGCGTTGTCGTTGGGAAAGGGTGGCGCTTTAAGCCCGTTGGGATAATAAAAGCGGGTAAGTGCGTCCCTCGGAGACAAACATATGCAAAAAGTCTACAAAACGCGGCTACTACTCCCCCCCCCCCCCCCACCCCCCACCCCCACCCCACCAAGCCGCCGGGAACATTTCGCCTGAGTGGGGCACCCTCAGGATGCATTGCCAACCAAAGGCACGTTAAACGAAAAACCATCTGGGGCAGGGAAAGGCGGACGCGGGAAAAGTTGACGAACAATTACAAGCGATGAGCAGTGAAGCTCGAGGAGGAGGTGAAAGATGATTGGCTAAATGAAATGGACTCGTGAAACCACTCGGCAATAGCACGAAACGACGGTAAAGCAAGTATGAAAGGGTGTGGACGAAGAGTAAAAGGAACGAACGGAGGTGTTGGAGAAGATAAACGCTGAAACGTTTGGATCGGTTGGATGGGGTTTAACCTCGTAACCTGAGTCGCTATTGGGACAAGTGACTCGGGTTACGAAGGACGCCGTAGTCGCTCTGCATAATTTCGAAGCCCTGGGGTACGTTCTTTAATGTGCACTGACATCGCAAAGTACGTGCGTGCATTTATAGCACTTCGCTTCCATCTAAATATGCGACCGCTGTGGCCGGGATCCAACCCGA
>JARKHS020034005.1:0-10641 GCA_030143305.2 Amblyomma americanum
CAACGTTCCTGCACCCCCCCCCCCCCTTTCGTACAATGTTTAGTCTGAGTCCGCCTCGTGAATGATATGCGTATATACTGCATTTTTGTGCACCTTGGCAACATTCTGTCTAGGTTAATCGGAATTAGTTGCAAAATGCCGCGCATGTACGACGAATATTTTTTTCTGAGGTGAACACATTCAGACACCCTGGGGGTGCTAACCCTCTCGGCAGCAATTTCACGTCTCTTGCGCAATGTGGATTCATCTCAAGGGTGAACAGAAATTGACAATTGCCCACATCTCTTTATACCTTTATCTTTACCAACCCTAATTTCTAAGGTTTGACAGGCATCCGTCGAGCGTTGACTGAAGTTGTCAAGCTGTCTTTGTTATAGTTGTATTATCAAGATGTAATATCATTTGATTAAAAAATAAGTTTTCTTTAGTCCTTGAGTTGGCAGGTTACACTCTAAACCAGGAGTCTTCGGACTACTACTAATATTACTATGTGTCAACAGTCACGAAGTGATTGCACGCGCAAAAAACGAGGGCAGAAGGAAGGACACAAGAAAGTCACCGACTTCAACTATAAGGTTAATTAAAAAAAAACGCCAAAAATTTATCACGGGACATAAACATATCACACTTTTCCTATTTTTGGCATCCGCTTTCCCTTTTTGCTTGCTTAGTAAATTGCGCTGTGCAATCATGTCGACAAGGTATCACTAACTCTCCAAAGCTTCCACTGTATCGACGTTACATGTGCCTTAGGCGGTGCGGGCTGGGCAGCATTATTTTTCTTTCTTTTTCTTTGCCCACACTAATATATGTACAACTCAAGAACGAAGTGGCACATGCCCTCAAAGGAGGCCCTCCAGACAGCAACGTCGACCGTACAGCTTTCTGAGGCTATGCAGCCAAAGCTAAAGAAGAGAGGGAAGGAAACGGTCCTTTGTTCCCGTGCCGCGCATATCCTTATCCCGAACAAAGATCACCCACCTCTGATGCCGTTTGGACAAAGGCGGTACCCTCTTTATCACGGCCCTGTAACTTTTTCCTTTCACCCTCCCGAATAAAGGAAGCCCTACTCGCGACGACAAGGACAAAAGGGCCTTCTTCCCTCTATAGCTTAGCCTTGGCTGCATAGCCGCAGAAAGCTGTTCGGTAGACGCGCTTGGCTGGAGGGCTACTTTTGAGGGGAATATAGTGCTTCTTTCTTGAGTTGTACCCGACAGTAGTTGTTGATCAACGTGCTTTATTTGTGTCACGCGCATTAGGCAAGCTAGCAAGCCGCATTTCAGCTACATTGTTCTGGAAGGCTTTGTAGTGGCAAGAGCGAAGCGGGTTTCGATGAGAGGTGCTAAGCAAAAAAAAAAAAAAAAGCGGTCGACCGCGCGCGGCGCTGCCGCCGTATACTGGAGGTGAAATGCCGGCCGTCTGCGTTGCTGCGTCGTTGCATTAAGCGAGTTTGAGCGTTGTCGTTGGGAAAGGGTGCCCTTTAAGCCCGTTGGGATAATAAAAGCGGGTAAGTGCGTCCCTCGGAGACATAAACATATGCAAAAAGTCTACAAAACGCGGCTACTACTCCCCCCCCCCCCCCCCCCCCCCGCACCCCCACCCCACCAAGCCGCCGGGAACATTTCGCCTGAGTGGGGCACCCTCAGGATGCATTGCCAACCAAAGGCACGTTAAACGAAAAACCATCTGGGGCAGGGAAAGGCGGACGCGGGAAAAGTTGACGAACAATTACAAGCGATGAGCAGTGAAGCTCGAGGAGGAGGTGAAAGAAGATTGGCTAAATGAAATGGACTCGTGAAACCACTCGGCAATAGCACGAAACGACGGTAAAGCAAGTATGAAAGGGTGTGGACGAAGAGTAAAAGGAACGGACGGAGGTGTTGGAGAAGATAAAGTGAAACGTTTGGATGGGTTTTATGCAGTTCAGTCGGGGGTTTAACCTCGTAACCTGAGTCGCTATTGGGACAAGTGACTCGGGTTACGAAGGACGCCGTAGTCACTCTGCATAATTTCGAAGCCCTGGGGTACGTTCTTTAATGTGCACTGACATCGCAAAGTACGTGCGTGCATTTATAGCACTTCGCTTCCATCTAAATATGCGACCGCTGTGGCCGGGATCCAACCCGAATCTTTCTGACCAGCAGCCGTGCGCGCACTACAACCATTGGTCAGAAATCACGGCGGCGAAAGAAAAGGGAAGCGCGAAAAAAAATACAATAAAGCAAGTGCTCATTAAGCAGGAAAAAGAAGGCAAAAAATAAAACTATGCGAAGAGACAAACAGAAGAGACCTACGTCCGCCGACGCTGACAGAAACATTTCCCTTTCTGTGGGAATGAGAGAGGGCTCGCTGATGCGGCAGAAGTAATTTGAACGGTTTCAGTAATTTCTTTGGTAAGGCGGCCACTATTCGTGATCAGTAAACAGCTCTCAAAGCCTGGCAGGCAGCCGCAGTCCCTGCAGGGACACCATTAAGGCGTCCGCCACGGTACCTTTGAATCACTCTTTCCATCGCTTGAGAACCAGTAAAAAGTGGAAACGGGGCAGTTTTATGCATATATGTGTCATGTAAACATAACAGCGGTTATTTTATTAATGAATATGTCCCGTCTGAGACTCTATATACAAGCCCAAAATGAATGCTCTATTAAAAGCGGAAGATTGTTGAGTTGTTAACTGCATCAAAATTAGCATTCTATAAATCTAAAATTGCATCTATTTGGCTTGTTACGTTAACGTTAAACTTAACTTTGAAAAACAGTCATTTCTAAGACATGCAGGAGCGACATAGAACTCAGTCATAAGGTCTGCATTAATTAATTAGTAGTGAAAACCAAAGCTTTGAGAAGCGAGCATTATAAGAACCAGTAAAAGTATGGGTTGGCCATTATGTTTAATTTCGCAGCCTGTTTAAGTGAACTTGGACAAAGAATAAGCACTCACACGATGGGTAGAAAATCGTGCACTATAAGGCGATTTGCATGAATGCATGAATGGCTTTCATTAAATAGTGGGCCTCGTACTTCCATGCAGCTGATGCTACATCCGCCCGTTCCATCAGCCATGAAATGTCCAACTATGGAAGGGTATCTATAAAATCTCCTATATAATCGCCTATATATAGACGTTATAAGAACGGCTTGAGCGCATGATATTTTAATAGCATTACAAAATTTTCACGAATAAAAGTACAATAAGAACCGTGGTGAATTCTTGAATAGGAAAAAATTCAAGGATCCGGTGTGCTGTGTTCTGAACCTCAAAGAGTGAGCGAAACAGTAAAAGGACTTGCGGACTCATCTTTCAAGCGCTATTCTATTTCGTCTGGAAGATATTACACCTGACCTTCTTAAAAGAAATGAAACAAAACCCCGGAAAAACCAAGATGGGCAGTTGCCTTTCTTTCAAATAGAGCAAACTTGCAGCTAAAAGTTGTAGGTTATGGTTTTACCATTCCATGGGCTGCCCAGGATATCCTACGGGGGTGGCGTACGTCGAAGGGGGAGTTAATTTTTGGGCATTGTTCCTCCTCAATACAAAATAAAAAAAACAAATTGCGGCATTGAGACAGCGATATATTGATTTCACATAACGCTACGAAAAGATTAAGCCGGTTAGGTGCTTGTGAGCGAACGAAATCAATTCCTCCAGCGACAGAAAGGAGCGCTGGGCAAATTTTCGAGGTAGCGGCCGCCATCCCTTGCCTCCCGTTGGCGCCGTCACTGAAACACAGCCACTGATTTCCGTTTGAAAGGTTAAAATAATTATCCACTCGTTTTGTGCATCTTCATTGGCAGCCAAGCGGTGATGCGTTAAAAAGATGCGATACTTATGCGATAACGCAATAACAAACAGCGCGACTTTCCTGTCGGCCCCTCGTAGCCGCGCGTACCGACGACGCGCTGTTTCTGCCCCAGGAGTCTACAGGCGCGCTCACATTAGCGGGAAAACGCGCAACGCAGGACGTTTTCCGCGTGCCGCTTCCCGCGCAAGCCGGTTTTTCTCCCGCGGACAGCCTGCTGTGCCGTCCCGCAGAGCGATGGGTTCGGTACCTATTTTTCCCGTGCCGCTGACGAGAACAGCCAATGGGCGCCGACCGTGAACCGTGACGTCGGTCCCAGTTCAGTGACGCCGTCGGCGGAGGCGGAGGCTGCGCGCGTCCGGCCGGCCGGCCGGGCACTCGGCGGTTTCTTTACCAGCATGAACATGCGACTTGAGGCGGTGCACAAGCGACGGTGCAGAAGCAGCGAACAAACAAGTATAAGTACGTTTACCGTAGCCAACAGCTTATCGCTCGAACCAGCCATCCTCGAGACAAAAAGGGCGACGGGAGTAGAGTGTACTAGAATGTTTTGAGTGGCGCGACCAGCCGCCGCGGAGAGGGCCGGTGAGCGTGGAAGTTGGCGGTGGCGCTGCAGTCAACCGCACTTGAATGCGTCTTCGCTGTCAGCCTGCCGTTTGCTGCCGCGCACGGAAGTCGCTGCGTAATGCCCGCGTGATGTTCAAATTAATGCATCGTTCCTCTTTAGTAAAATTAATTATGCAAATGCTCTATCACCTCACGCACCCCATAAAAAACTCCAAAACAATGCATAGCAGTAAGTGAAATTTACACAGGAGCTCCCTCCCCCGTGTACATCCACGATCTTGTTTAGTTTGCACGACGCTCCGACACGGAATTCCGTAAGAGCCTATAGCGGAATGCAGTGACTGCGATGTTGTTGCGTTAATGATATGGCACACACCCACGACGGGGAATAAGCCAGGGTTGGGCGAGGAGCGTGCTGCGGTTACATGAAACACTTTCGTTGTCGTCGTTTAAACCACGTAGTTTTTTAGAAGGGCGAGCTAGTGGACTTACTCGCAGCATCAGTGCAAGTAGAGCCTTTGTAAAAAATTTAGAGCCGACGGAGTTCACTTCCGAGCCACACTGCATAGCTCGTAATTAATGCATTTCCAGCGTTCCATATCTCCGGAAGGTAAGATTTTTGTCCCGTTACCTCCAATGGGCTGAACGCCCAAATGTGCTACAGGAGCCCCACTATACACCCTAGAAGCAAACCCCGTGAGCTCAGAGCTCTTGACAAAGGCTGTACCAAGTAAAAGTGCAGTTCAATTTCATGTATCTAAATCCAACTTTCCAGGAACTTGAAAGAAACGCCAAAAATTGTTCCGGAACTCTTTGTGCACGGCGACCCAGTCTTACGGTAACAGTAGGCGCACCCCACCCCTCCCCCCGCTTAGAAAAAAAATACACGAATATGCATGACACAACTAATTTTATTTACATATACTGTGCCCCACTCAGTCCTCAACAAAATCTTCCATCTCAATTTGCTACACACGGTTAAACTTTATAAATGCTGCTGTGCTTTCCTTCGGGCGAAGTCACAAGACATGTTGAGACCTTTGACAAAAAAAATGTATTCTGGTTACAAGATAAAACCCAGTCACATTTGAGGCGAGCTCCTTGAAGTGCTGATCGCATTCAATACTGTTCATGCCCGTCGTGTTCAGAAGAGCAAGCACAATCATGATGCTGTCGTGATGCAGTTCTCCATAGCTAAAACAACCTGTGAAAACGTCCTCAAGCTGACTCATGAACTTGAACAGGCTCAGTGCGCGGTTGAGCAAGCCACCAAAATCGCATGCTTTTGTAAATGTGGCAGCATTCAAATTTTTGCCACGGGGAGCTGGTAAAAGAAGCTGATCCATGCACACACGACATTTTGTTTTCAAGATACACCTTCTTTCAACACACCCCGCAATGTAGTAAGTGAGCCTTGGGTCACTCCTCTGATTGTTATAAGAATTTTCTGTCATAGCTTCTTTGTTGTTAAGAGCTCTTTCTGCTTCATCAAGATTACCCGTGTGGATCAGCATATCAAGAAGTTTCTGCTGCTTGTGAGAACCTGCCGCCGGGTCCTTGCATGATAGAAGCGAGCTAACCACGACCTCAGGAACATTTGACACAGCCAGGCTCTTTACCAGATTGTAATAATTAGGAACTTGAAGTTATTAGGAATTGCTGTGGGCTTGGGTGGGCCAGTTCGAGCATATCCCGTCTTGCACCCTGGCGCGTAGCAGTGATTAAGCCGTCGCTTGGCAGGCATCACAGGCGAAGAGCAGGCCAGCAGAGATTTCTCGATTGCAAGAACTTCCAGAAGAAAGCACGACGACCGTTCCCAGCAAGCAAGGCTCTTCAAGTGCGGGCGACGACAGCGCCGCCGCAACTTTCTACACAAGCGGGGCCGCGGCTAACAATAGAACCGGTCTCCGCTCCTTCCACTCAAAACATTCTAGTACACTCTAACGGGAGGGGAGCTAGCAGACGATCAAGACGACGACGCGAGAAAAGGGTGCGCTTTCCAGTCTTCTCTGGTGTCACGTGACTATCCCCTTCTCTTTCTGCTCGTTCGGATCCTCCCTCAGCGCCTCCTCTCTCCACATTCCAAGACAACCGCAGCGAGAAAACGCGCGCAGTGTGAGCGTCATTCTGAGGAGCTGCGAGGCAGCGTCGACGTTGACGCTGTGCCGGTCTTCTTCTTGTGGCTATGTGGGGGGAATGTGCTCGATTTCTGCCACCCATATCGCGGGGGCACAGCTTGGAGCGGGGATGGGGAAAGGGGATGTGGGGAGGGGGATGTCCGCTTGCAACGCGCGCTGGTGGTCCGTGGTGTCCAGGAAGGCAGGTCCCAGCAGCAGCAGTAGCCACAACTGGGGAGGGTGAACGGCACGCACTGGGAGTGGCGCGTGCACGTCGGGGGCTTGCAGGAGGCAGGCAGCCCATTACCCCGGTCCGGCCGAAAGGCTGGGCGGAGGTGGGCGATGACTACAGCTCAGCCGGGTTGGCTGCAGGAGGCCACCATGTGGCAGCCGATGAGGACCGCGGGGTAAACTGCTACAGGGTAGCAGCGCGGCGGGGTGCGCTAAGGAAAACCGCCGTTTCCGGCGGCGCGCAGGAGCTGTGGTTACAGCTGGGGCGCCAGCGGGCTGGCGCACAAGGGACCGGCGGCCGTGTCCAGGATCACGGGATGCGGGCCTGGTCGTACCGCCGGGGGGCTGCTTCAGGACAGCAGCAGGGGGAGAAAAAACGCTGGATACCGCCATGGGAGACGGCGCGTCGGGGCCCCGCACGCACCAGTGCGCGCGGGGAGGGCATCAGGGGAGCCGCACTCCCGTTCAGGGCACCACGACAGGTGTCGAGGTGGTGAACAAGCTGCCGCCAAAGTCATCAGCTGCGCCGACTGCTGGGGGTTTCCAGGAAATATGGGCCGTGTTCTGGATCACGGGATGCGAGCCAGGCTTATAGCCGAGTGGCTAATCCCGTAGATGGTAGGAATTCCAGCAGCAGTCGGAAGGCCTCAGTCTGGCTGCGCTCTGGGTGAAGCAGGTCCTGGTCCGAGTAGGAGGGCAGCCCTAGGTTGCGGTATCCTGCAGTCATGTCACGCCGGGCGGCCTCTAGGTTCGGGCAGGAACAGAGGAGGTGGCCCAGAGTCTCGTCTGCCCCACAGAAGGAGCAGGCCGGGGACGGGGCTCTGCCATGTCGGTGTAGCCGGGCCTGCGTCCATGAGCAGCCCGTTCGTAGTCGCAGGATTAGGGTCCGTTCCCTCCGTGGCAGGCAGTCGGGTACCCGCATGAAGCGGACTCCTGAGGCCACGCGGGGATCGGGGTGGAGGGCCCGTACGGCCTGCCGAAGAGCAGGACGGGCGAAGTCCAGCTGCGTTACTTTTGAGGACACCGGGGAGCCATTGGTGTGGGCGGCTCCGGCCAGCTGATCCGCAGCCTCGTTCCCAGTGATGCCAACGTGTGAAGGCAGCCACTGGAGGGAGACCGGACGGCCAGCATCCTGGATGGCCATAAGTCGGGCCGTAAGGTTGGCCACCGTGTGCTGCCTGGGCTGGTGCTGGCGCAGCAGCTGGAGGGCTGCTCTCGAGTCGGTTAGGATGACTGCGGGCTGCTGTCCAGGCAGCAGGAGGAGCAGGTCCGCTGCCAGGTGGAGGCCCGCCAGTTCAGCCGCCGTGGAGTTGGCTGGGAACCGCAGGCGGCACGACAGTGCTGCACCTAAGGCCGGTGCTACGCAGGCCGGTGCCGGTGCGGGAAGCTTCCCGCGCGCGTTTTCTCGCTGCGGTTGTCTTGGAATGTGGAGAGAGGTGGCGCTGAGGGAGGACCCGAACGAGCAGAAAGAGAAGGGGATAGTCACGTGACACCAGAGAAGACTGGAAAGCGCACCCTTTTCTCGCGTCGTCGTCTTGATCGTCTGCTAGCTCCCCTCCCGTCGCCCTGGCAAAGCAGCCGCCGAGTGCCCGGCCGGCCGGCCGGCCGGCCGGACGCGCGCAGCCTCCGCCTCCGCCGACGGGGTCACTGAACTGGGACCGACGTCACGGTTCACGGTCGGCGCCCATTGGCTGTTCTCGTCAGCGGCACGGGAAAAATAGGTACCGAACCCATCGCTCTGCGGGACGGCACAGCAGGCTGTCCGCGGGAGAAAAACCGGCTTGTGCGGGAAGCGGCACGCGGAAAACGTCCTGCGTTGCGCGTTTTCCCGCTAATGTGAGCGCGCCTTTACGCCAGCATCGCGCCGCGGCAACCGCTTCTAAAGCCTCACGGGGAGAGCGCCGCTTTTGCCACTACAAAGCCTTCTAGAGCACTGTAGTTCAGCTACCATGCGTGGTTGTGGAAATCCGAGCAACGGGCAGGCAGAAAAATACACATGCTGAACCACCCAGCCAACACCTCCACCCACGCAGGACGGGTACAAGCAGCCGGGTTTGCCATGATTCATTTGTAACCCTCCGAAGGCAGGCGCTGCAACAAAAGAAAAGCCTTCACGCAGCGGGGATTAAGAAAGGACCGGACACATATCTCAACATCTCAACCAAAACCAGTCTCGGGTCGCTCGGGGGCAAGACCGGAAGACACTTTCTCAGTGTCGCAGCCTGGCGGCAGAATCTGAAAGACTCGCAAGATGGCGGCAGTGGAACCGCCACCTTAAAGGGACTATGCAACGAATAGAAAGTCACCTGTAAACGTTTTCAATGCTTAGAAATGATGCTAAGAAACATACACACCAAGTACGAGTCTTCATAACTGAGCCGGCAATTTATTATGAACTTTTAAAAACGGTGTTTTTTAAAATTCACGGGCCGATTGGTGCGCTCGTAGGGACCGATTTTGGAACTAATATCGTGAAACAAAGACGTCCAGTTCCAGTTCCAAAAACTTTTATTTCCATCAGAAATGGAGGCCCACTACTCCCTACCCCTGGCGCGCAGGCTTAGGGGCAGAGGCCAGGGCCTCCGCGACTAGATGCAGGCGAAGAGTTGTTGGCTCTTCGCGGCCTCTGCCGCCAGATGGATGGCTTTCTTCTGGGTCGCGGGGTCCGCGCTTTGCAGAAGGGTTTCCCAGGATTCTCTACTATCTATTCCTTCCCTCACCCCTGGGGAGTGTACACACTGCCAAATTATATGGTCGAGGGTCCCCCTCTCTCCACATTTTTTTACATTTATCTTCTATGTCCTCGTCTTGTAGGACGTGTGGCGCCCATACCGGGTTTATGAAATTTCCGGCCTGTAGCCTTCTCCAGGTTACTGCCTCTCTGTTCCCGAGCTCCTTGTCCGGAGGAGGGACAGTTCTTCTCTACAGTCTGTAATTCTCTATGATTTCTGTGTATGTTTGTAGTCTCTCGTCTAGTTCCTTGCAATCAGGCGGTTCCGCTTCTGCTCGGAGGTAGAGATCGCGAGCTAGAAGGTGCGCCGCTTCATTGCCTGGTACTGACGTATGAGCTGGTGCCCATATTAGGCCAATTTTTCTATTCATCTTTTTCCCCGTTAGAATCCGCACCGCTTCTGATGCGACTCTACCTCTTCCATAATTGTAGATGGCTGTCGGACTTACCCTCCTCCCCATCCCTCTCTTACGCACTCCCAACAGATCCTCTTCAGACGCCTCCAGACCCGCTCTCTGTCATCCCCTCAGCTTTTATCCCACTATTGCGGCACATCCCCTGCATGCTCCCTATGCGGTGACCCCCACGCCACACTCTCCCATATCCCTTTCGGCTGCCCTGCTGACCCTCCCCCGCGGGGACAGCACGCCATCTCGAGCTGGGAGGACTGGGAGGTCCTGCTTATGTCTGCAGACCCGACATCGCAGCTTGCTGCGGTGACTCGGGCTGCCGACGTCATGTCCCGGCATGACCTACTTGATGCAGTGCGGGACCACGCATTGGCCCAGGGACCCAGCTGGGTCTAAAACTCACTTGCTGAATAAAGTTTTTCTGTCTGTCTGTCTTCTGCTACTTCCGAATTGCGGCTGCGTATCGTAGCTGCTGATATTGCTGTACCCTTGCCATCCACCACTGAGGCTACAGCTGCTCCCAGTCTACCGCTCGCCGCATCCGTGTATGCTACCGTCTCCTTATTCATTTCGTTGAAGCGTCTCATGAGGGCTTCTGCTCTCTTTTCCCTCCTCTCACTGTTGAAGGTGGGGTGCATGTTTCTCGGAAGTGGGTCTATTCTGAGATGTTCCCTGACCTCCTTCGGGATGTCTTGTTTTTGCTGCATGCTTCTGTCTGCCTGCAATCCTACTATGCCTAAAATGGCTCTGCCTATATATGTCTGGCTAAGTCTTTCCTGCTGAG
>JARKHS020034007.1:0-26388 GCA_030143305.2 Amblyomma americanum
GCGCGCGAGTATTCGCCATATTTTCCATGCGGTGGTAAGATCAAAGTGGGCAGTATGGTGGAGAGAGAATCACGAGGGGACTGGCATATTTACTTGGGTTCCGGATGCCCTATCCCTGCCCGACTCTTTTCCACCACCGCGTCCCCTCGTGACACTTATTACTGGCCACGGTCGCTTCCCCGCTTATCTACACAGATTTGGTCTCGCGGCATCTTCTCAATGCCCTTGCGGTGCCCCTGTCGGGGACGTCCCACATTATTTGACTAATTGTCCTCTAACACGCACGTTAGTGGCACGATTGCCCTCACCACCTCGGGACAACCAACCTACAGTTTCCCACTGGCGTGGTTGGTTAGAGGACCGCCGATCTTGTGCCCTACTATTACAAATCGTGGCCACAGTTAGCCAGGCTCTACCAAACTATGTTCGAGGTAGACTATAATTTTTTTTTTTACTCCTCTCATTTTATTTTTGTCTCTTCCCTCTTTACCTCTACATCTCCTGTTCTTTTCTTCTTTGCCTACTTTGATTGTTTCCTTTATGCTTTGGTATCACTGTTCATGCATTAGTTTTTTTTTTTTACTCTGTGTGTGTCTTGCACATTTTTCATTTATTCCTGTATTTTGAAGCCGCCTCTTTGCACCAGCACACTGTTTTCTTATGCTTTTGTTTTGTTTTCGCATTGTAATAGCGCTGGTTCACGAGGCCCTTCCGTCTTTCGCTTTAGTTTTTTATTTTTTTTAGGCTCCATCTGAGCCTTTTCTACTGCTCGTGCGCTATTCTTATTATTTTTTTATTTTATTTTTCTGTTGTTTTTTCTCCTTTTTTGCCTTCTTTGCGTGAAAACAGTTCTTAACGCATTGTGTTTTTATTTATTGTTTTTTTTATATGCATTTGTAGTGTCGGCTGCAGCTGCGCACTCTCTCCTGCGTGCGCAGACACTAGGCGCAGTCTTTTATTATGTGTCTATTTTTGCACCTCACTTTATCGAGGGTGCGTCTGAGAGGCGTCCTGTTCTATTTCGTTTTTTTTTCTCTCTTTTTCTTTCTTTCTAACTTTTCGAATACTGTTCTCCAGTGCACATCAGTGACTGTGTGCACTGTTTTTTGTATTATTAAACATTTTTGTGCCTCACTTTATCGAGGGCGCGTCTGAGAGGCGCCCTCGCTTAGTTCGTTTTTTTTTTCTTTCCTTTCTATTCTTTCTTTTTGAGTACTGTTATGCAGTGCACATCAGTGCCTGTGTGCACTGTTCTTTTTGTGCTGTGCATCTATGCGGTGCACTTTTTGCTGGGGTTTCGTGGCTTCTCGGAGGGGCCCTTCTGGCCACATGAGGTGGACATTTTCGTGTCCGCCCCTTCGGGGGCCACGTGCCTCAGTTTTAATGGTTTTTTTTTTTGGAGTGTGTGTGAATGTGTTTTCTTTCTATATCTTTCCTTATTTTTTCTTTATCTCATTTTCTTATTTTCTTGTTGCTGTTTTGTTTTGTTTTTTTAGGTATGTTTGAAAGTGTTTTCTAGTATGTGTGTTTTTGTGTGCTTTGCCGTTTTTCTTTTGAGTGAATGTGTTTGCATTTCAGATTTTTTGTCTTTTTCATTTTCTGTCCTGTCGGGGCAGATTTTGTGTGCACTTTTCTCTTTTTTCTTGTGTATCTTCTTTCCCTCCTTTTTCAGATCATCCTGACACACTTCCTGCTGCCCGAGTCCCTGTCATCTGCTTTGTTCGTTCATTCTCATCATTTTATTTATTTTTTTTTCTTTTTCGTGTGTGTGTGTTTACATGTTCTTTTTTCATTCTGGGCACCATCATATTTTTATTAAAACTTTATTCATCAATAAATCAGCTCGCGCGGGGATTTTATCATCCCTCTGTGCTCGTTGCGCCCTTAGGACACCATCGCGTCTACCGTGCCCACCATTTTATTTTTTCAATTGGCTTTTATACCAAATTACTTCTTTGGCCATTTCGGCCCTGTTCGTTTTTCTTTGATTGGTTTAAGCCTGGTGATGCTCTGCAGGTACAGGCTACTTCTCATTCCACTTTATTTTTGCTGTTACTTTTCTGATTTTAGCCGGGAATGAGACTCCGATTGGGGCTGGGGTCGGCAACGCACTCTCTGGAAGTCTGGGACCGCTTCTGGCAGCAGCGGGTGAGGCGAGCGCAAACAGCAGGCTCCCTAGTCGGTGACGAATACAGGTGAGCTATTGTGCTTTCGGAGAGCGGCAAGGCACGGTTACACTTTCACTATCACGTGTCTGCTCGTCGGTGCCCGCGAATTTTGCCCGTCCGTCCAGTTAGAGCGCCTGTGCAAAAGCCAGTGTACTGCTGTGCACCTGTGTTTACCCTGTGCACGTGTGCAGACGCGTCGAACTTCGTCACACCCTCTAGCGGCTTCTAAACAACCAGTGCTACAATACATGGCTTTCAGCACGAGGCCCGTTAAGAGAGACACGGTTGAAAACTAGACATATGGAATACCTTACTCTGTCTAATCCAGCAGGGACATTTGGCATATTAGACTGCAAGCATTTTGTCCTAGCTTTTTTCAAAGAATAGTCTGGATTATTAAAATGCTTATAACTTTCCCACCTCACTTCTCCTTTAGGTATGAGAGCCATATATTATTCATGCAGAACTATAGGCGGGAGGCTGCCGGACCAGGAAGCCTCAGCACAACTGACGCCAGAATTCTGGGAATCGTTGGAGAAGACTGCTCCGTCGGGTGCACGTCCCCGGCCGTATTCGTCATGCCACCAGCAGCTGCAGTTTCACCGGTGAGTAAATATGAAAAACATTTTCTCAGCATGCAATGAAAAATGTCAGCACCTTTCCACAGAAAGTGGTGGCTGCTAACAGGCAGGAGCTGAAATCGAAAGACAACTTTGCAAACGCATTACAGAATGACGCAAGCATGAAAGCTGGCCGTGCATAAAATGACACAGTCTATGTTCCCATATCACCATGGTACATCCGTAAACTTCTTCTGAAAGCCTGCCACAGAAAAAAATGTCTAAAAAGGAATGAAGCTGGCATAAATAGAATCTTTTTTGCTCTAAATTAAATATAGCATGACACAGCGTCGAAAGCATAACCAGAAATCAATGCTTGTGTTGCCGCTCTAGTATAACACAACTGTGAGTATTCATCTTATGCACTCGCAGGCACCAAGCCCAGTGCCACAGGCGTCGCAAGTCATGGCCGAGCGTGATTATTGCTCAGAGCAAGGTTTGTGGTGCATTTCAGTAGACAACAGCTTGTACGCCTGGTGCAGATAACAGTTACAAACATGGTGAGACATAGCGTTTAGCCATTGTTTCAGGAAATGTGATCATAACTATCCCACTATCAGTTGGCAAATATAGCTGATGATCTACACTGAACAAACTTGTGTATTTCAATAGAACAACTCTTTTTGCAGTCATAACATTATTTTTATGCATTTATGGTGAAATAGCGTTGTATACATGGCACCACATTTCAAAGCATGCTACCTGTAATGGAAAAACGTGTAGGACCCAAAAATGCTCCTGCAGTGAAGTGACAATGCAACAGAAATGTGACGCACGTTCCAAAGCAGAGGTGTCTTGACTTCACCACAGGGGAACACACTGAAATTACACATATGCAGAGAACAAGGACCGGCCAAGTGCGCGAGCTGCACCGTCGCCAACACAACAAGCTGCACCGCACCAGCAAGGTGGCCGCGTGCGCTTACACCTCGCCGGCAAGACCACCCAGGCAGTGTCCAACAAAGGCACAATGCGATCACCGCCCTAATAGAGCAGCAAGCGCGCTTGGCCACAACACAGGACCAGCACCTCCGGCAGATGACGACAGACCTGGGGCTCCTTAGACCACACCTGGCAGGGGTAAAGTATTAAAGACTATTTTTAGTGTTTCTCGCAAGAGGATGTTAAAGAACGCTTTTGTTTGCAAAAAAAATGATTGAAAGCCTGCAAGTCAGCCAGGTCAACGCCGTCGAGCAGCTGGTGCAGGCCCTGCGTGACATTAACAACACACTGCAGGGCCGAAACCAGGCGCCCCGCGAGAATGATTGTGATCCTTGAGTTGATTTCAGAAGAACAGAACAGAGCAGAGTACGGCCTTGGCAGTCAGAGCAGTGTAGTGAGACAATCCATGATAAGCCGTGGAGGCTACTGAAATAAGAGAGGCATTTTTGGCTGCTAAGCCCTAGGACGCAGGTTAAACACCGGCCACAGCGGCCGCGTTTCGCTAGATGCAAAATGCTGAAGATACACATCATGAGCTGCGCAATGCCAGTGCATGTCAGTGAGCCCTAGGCGGTCCTATTTTCATTTCCTCCTCCATCCCTTCGCCCACAGCACGGTGGAGGTGACCTCCCAGAAGTGGAATGGTTGGTTTCTTCCCTTTCTATAAAAACCAAATTTCTATAAAAATTTCTATAAAATCAAATTACTATAAAAACCAAAGCTACAGGTGTTAAAAACATAATTTATGTCATATGCGACAGGAGACAGTCCTAAAGGATAACAATGAATGGTCTGAAGTGGAAAAAATGAGGGAGAAGTGGCACATTAAGATGCTATATCAACCGTTGCGCTGCTCTGACATTGATAACATGCTGATAAAGCCAGTCAGGTGGCAACACAATCTACAGTGCAATGTGTAGCAGAGGTGTTGGCAATGTGGAAATGTTCCCACAGGTTATAACCACACACTGAATGGTGACACTACTGAGCCATACAGTGGTGGTACATGTCACCGACACAAGTAAAAAAAATTCACAATAGCATACAAGTAAAATATAGGCAACGCCTCAACACAGCAAGTGAGGTATGTATAAGTGCAGCCAAGGCACTCCAACAGCTCAACAGAGGAAATGAGTGTTTGGAAGCAGCGCAATAGCGGCAAATCAGAGTGCAACATAGAATACCAGGGCCACTATGACTGCTTTTTAGGACATTGTGTTCATCGTGTGTTCATGAAAAATACGCTACGTCGGCTGTAGCGTACGGCCGATGTGAATTGCCGTACCGTACATACGGCCATTCAAGTCGGAACTGCCAAGCGAGCGCGGACGCCGGCCCCGCGGTCTGCACAAAGTGCGCTGGGGGGACGCAGTGGAGGATTGCCCCGTGTCCGATAATGACGCCTCGGAGGCGTGTACAGTGTGTCGCCGTGCGGGCAGGGAAGGACCGCCTCACAGTCAACTTACAAAAAGCATGTCTGGGTATCAGCTACAATTGCCTGTAAAAGGACGTGGTTAGGAGTAGTAGGAGCAGGAGCAGTGTCTCAATGACGACATAAAGCAGTTTGGAGAAGGTGCCGATATTATTCTGCTGGTGAAATCAATGGCCACGTCGAGGATCTGGATGGATACAAAGATTGTAACGGGAAGTTGATGCTAGACTTTTGTGAGCAACACAACCCAGTTAATGTAAATAGAAAAACTAAGTGTGCGGGACAAATCACGTGGGGATCGCGTAACAGGCAAACGACCTTTGACTGCTTAAAGTCGCAGGAGGTGTCGCAGCGAGCTCGCAATAATGGAAGTAGACGAGGAGTGCAAATACAGCCTCATCAGTGATCATATGCGTATTAGTCTTCACTTGGGAGCCCTGCTCAAAAGAGAAATGCAGGGAAGTCAAAAAGAGAACGCCAAATTAATATATGAAAAATGGCGCTAATAGCGGTCGTCATAGAGGAAGCAATAGCGAAATACCCATGCAAAAGAGGAATTATAAAGGCAGAGAACGAGAATGTTGAGAAATAATTTATTTGCAGGATATAGCCTCCTGCTATAAGTGTCCATGGGCCCGTTCAAGACATCTTTTCATTCTGTTTCAAGACAGGACAGAAGAAATTACCACGTCGTCCTTCTGCCTCTGCAACGTTTACGATTAACTGCCACGCAATAGGCGTCACATCGATGATTTATTTGTTTACCTGCCCATGCTGAGGACAAAATTGAGTCAAACTGAGGAAAGTACCTCGTTCAAGATGGATTTTTACAACTGAGGAAAGTACCTCGTTCAAGATAGATTTTACTGGTATCAACTGACTGAGAACGTGCCAGTTTGCAAACGCCTAAAGTAAACATGCGTGCCAAACATGCGTCCATCAGTTTTTCATGGGTCAGTGCATCGCAACTGTAATGCAGTGAAAAGCGCATTTCGGTAGTGTTGACCACTAGTTTTGAACTTCAAAATTTTTCAGTTTTTCATGGGTCGGTGCATCGCAACTGTAATGCAGTGAAAAGCGCATTTCAGTAGTGTTGACCACTAGTTGTGAACTTTAAAAATTTTTTTACTCGCGTCAGACGAAATTTATTTGAACAAAAGTTTGTTGATTGCAAGCTAATAAGTGTTTGTGTTTACTGAGTTCTCAAGTATTTTTATCTCGAGGGCCTTTACGCTTAAGTTAGGTCTCACTCAAAGAAAAGCATCCACTTTCGCCAAATTCGGGACAGATTTTCTTAAAAAATACTCTTTAAAGAAAGTTCAAAATATTTTTGGCAGCAACTCTACCACCAAAAGAACACTGAAAACAAATATTGTGACTGAAACATGAACGACGTTTATAATAAATTCTTAATACGCACAACTTTTGCTTAGTTATTATACTCTGAAAAAGCAGCAAAGGCTTTATATGGGGGCACTAATGACGTTGCGTCAAAGAACGATGCATACGCGATAATATAAAATAGAATTTGTGTTTTAATCTGCTTTCACACCTGATTTAAAAATCTACCTGCAAGCATTTCGCGTGTTCGCGAAAACTTCGAAAAGCGCTTACGTGAGAAAATTTTTTTTTCGCACAAATACTTTACAGAAACGGTATTCATATAATCGACAATTACCTGACTTTTTTTCAACAAAATCAGTGATGGTCGCTTTTAGGGCCTGGAAAGTTAATAAAAGTTAATAGCCATTCTTTCAAGCTGTCAGTCAGTATTTAAAATTTCATTATTCTTACCATCTGAAAAAATGTTATATAAAGGTTGTATTCTACTGTTCCGGCAAAATATTATTCATGTGAATTACAGCTGCTGCATATGCTGCAAGAATTACATGAAACAGCAATATGATATAAAAAGTTGGTTTGTAGGTGTAGTATAAAACATGTTATGAACTTGAACTAAATCCTTTATTATAATGGTCCATATATTTTTGTGTGTATGACGTCACTTCATGACGTGTACGACGTCTCCTGGAGACAAATCTTTAGATGTGTAAGTTCACATGCCATTATTTCACATTTAGCCCGCAGATTTTCATTGCTTTCCAGAAGCGGTGCCCTAAAATACAAATGCCTCCATTTCACCATCACGTGATATTAGGATGTGCACCCCCTTCCTTAAGAAAACTTATAGTCCATAGCCTTTTTGACATGTGAAGCCGTTCTTGAGGAATTTAAACTGCATCAAAAGGCAGAGATAATGGGATGCACCATGAAATGCCATCAAAGGCACAAGCTTCCTGCTGTTCACTAATAGAAAATGAATTCACAGGTAATGTATGCAGGGTAAAGCAGTATACAGAAAATTACAGCTCCCTATATCACTTACTGACACGTAGATAATTACCTACACTTCCCTTTTAATTCACACCGTGGGCTACAAAACACACAGTGGCATCAGAGACCACAGCCATATTGTTACTAGGAACTGCATGACACGTTAGCCACTCTAGGTCTAGGACTTAAGTCTGGTTAATAGATTCTCAGAGCAGAAATACAAGTTTGCAGATGATGGAATGGAAAAGCAGCAAACAAGAGCAGAAGTGCAGGCGAGGCAATAAGAGATGATTAAAGAATAAAGGCAAAGGAAAATATGGAGAACTAAACACATGACAATGGGGGGAAGGATTTTTTAAATTGCATTTTATTATCTCTTTTTACTATAGTTCTCATTTCATACACGTGTTTTTCTTGACACGAACCTCCCATTAGCCTCGCATCCGGGATGCATACAGTTTGAGCCTGCCGCTGGGAGTGATATTCTGGATTTTTTTAGTTTTCTTAGTGGTCTTTTGTTTCCTTGTCCACGGTGTGAATTTTTTCCTGAGAAGCCACTGTGCTTGCGATCATGTGAGCATATGCTAGCGATTAAGTGGGTGTCATTTGGGACATTCTTGTTTTTGTGCATATATTTTGATTTTGCTTCTCTATAATAAGCAGTTATAAGCCTGCACTTGTGGCTCCCTTTATCTTTTGTGCAATTTACATTTGTAGACATGAACTAACCATGCTCATGGCAAGTGTCGTAGTAAGCTTTGTAGTCAGAAAATTTATTACATGTTTTCTTCTCTGTGCAGGTCAAATACATGGTACATACTGCCCCACCTGTATGGAGAAGACTGCCAGGGCAATTGCTGTAATGTGGTTCCGCATGTGGCAAAATAAACACGACGGTACATTCCTTTCTCCAATTGTTTGATGAATCCTTTGTGTGCATTCTGCATAAAACCTGCACCTCATCACAAGATGACAAAGCCTATCTCACATGAAAGATTTGTCTCAACATTTGGACACTGCCTGCACTTGTAGAAAGACTATAGCTTACACCATATGGGTCAGCTTTAGTCCTGCATTCAGTGGGCAGGTTTACGCTACAGAAGGGTAATAGTACTCTTGTGTGGAGAGTATATATATATGCCTCCACATAGCGCATAGATAGCCTTTGTAATGGGAAATTATCTTGTACCCCCAGAAGGGTAACATTATCCACCATGTGAGGGTATACACTTGCACCACAGGGGTGCAAACATTGCTCTGTTTATGTCGGTGTAAGTTTAGTTTTTGACAAAGTAAATCTACGTTGGGAGGGCCCCAAGACCAGCCCTTCACCCCTCCTCACCTGAACTGTTGCGGCCCCACTGACATCCAGGTTGACAACTCCTGATGAGTGGATCTGAATGTCAATCAGAACGAATAGCACCATTACAGGGCCTCCAACCAACGCTTGACCCGCTCTTGGCACGCAACATGCTTCCATTGTGAATGGATCCTCCACACCCATTTGTTTCAAGGCTACCGTGTACCCCACCCGCTGCGGCCAATACACAGTCGTCACGAAGCTCAGTGTATATGGAATCAGGCCTCGTGTTCCACTGTATTCCATTTTCACCGCCAGAGCGGCGGTCTTTTTTCCCCAAGTGTCAATCCCGAACTCGGCGGCCCTTGTGGCAGGGAAGTTCGCTTTCCTCGTCATTAGTTGCGAAAAAACGTCAGGTCCACAGCAGCCAAGACTCCATCTGGCGCCATCTTCCCCTAGCTGCCCATATTTCTGATGCCAGTTGTGCAGCAGTCGATGGCCAGTAGTATGGGCTCTGGAACCCATGTCCAACGAGTTGTGATGACTTGCCATCATCACATAAAACTTGAAAAAACCAAACATGAAAGAATGTCACAAAACCAAAAGAAGATAGATGCAAATCATTCGCTACCACTACAGCTCTTCCAAACGTATTGGGAACAGTCTCCCAGAAGTGATGAACTTGAACGCCGGACCCCCCCCCCCCCTGTCTTGACAAGATGGTGCATCAAACAGCAGCAAAAGCACCAAGTGACATAACTCCGTGTAGTTGGAGCGAACACTAAGTGTGAACCTGCTCAAATGGCAAACAAAAAGAGAAGGAAAACCCGCTGAGAATGTATCATACTTAGAGTGGATCCCATTGAGACATGTTAGAGTAATAATAATAATAATAATAATAATAATAATAATAATAATTGGTTTTTGGGGAAAGGAAATGGCGCAGTATCTGTCTCATATATCATTGGACACCTGAACCGCGCCGTAAGGGAAGGGATAAAGGAGGGAGTGAAAGAAGAAAGGATAATAGGTTCCGTAGTGGAGGGCTCCGGAATAATTTCGACCACCTGGGGATCTTTAACGTGCGCTGACATCGCACAGCACACGGGCGCCTTAGCGTTTTTCCTCCATAAAAACGCAGCCGCCGCGGTCGGGTTCGAACCCGGGAACTCCGGATCAGTAGTCGAGCGCCCTAACCACTGAGCCACCGCGGCGGGGAGTTAGAGTAGACCCTCAAACAAGATCTGGGGTGGTAGGAGTAGAAACGGCAGAAAGGTTCTCGACGATATCCGCAGTGTTGGCACGACCGATAGGGGATTTCCAAGAAAACAGGTTTTTTTCGTTCCCTGCCACACTGAACACGAAGGCAATCTCCATACTGGTTGAGCCCGTGAGGACGTCGACGGGAACCTAGAAGGACTAAGCAGCATATGTGAGATGCATGCTTCTAAGTGAAGTGATGATCAATCAGGACAAGATGAGAAGAATGACGAATGACTCACGTGGGCAGCCCTTCACCCCTGGTGAAATCGAACTGGCGGTGTCCCGAAAACGCAAAGGTGCGGCGTCGGGTCTAGAATGCTTCACACACCGCGGGTCATCCGGACCCTCTGTGATTTACATCCCCATTTCATCATCTTCAACCTTTCTGAGTTCCTGAAACTGGGCCATTCCCCCCGGTCTGGAGGAAAGGCATTTATCTGCCGAAGCCCGGTAGACCACCTGAGGCGCCTCACTCTCATACCGCCCAATAGCATGAATTCCACGCTGGGCAAAGTGCTGGAGCGTCTACTCTACGGTCGCTCCATTAAAATCAATTCAACTTTACAAAACAACGCGGAGCAGTCCACGGTCTTCACCTTCTCGCAACCAAAATTAGAGCGTAAAGGGCAGACGGCCTCCGACAGATTTCGATAGATTTCAGGGGAGCGTTCGACAGTGTGTGGCGCCCTCTGGTCTTGTCTTCTCTCGACCAATGGGAGTGTCCGAGAAATCTCTATAACAGCACACAGTCATCGACCGCGCGGTGGTGTACCGCTGCAAGGCGTGCCCACAGGGGTCTACGCTGACCACGCTCGTGTGGAACATAGTGGTGCGTGATCTGCTCGAGCACCCGATGCCAGCGGGTGTGTCGCTTCAGGCCTATGCGGACGACGTGATCGTTCTTGTGCTTGGGCCATTCAGGAGGGCCCTAGACAATTTGGCGGAAGGATTAAGGATTTGGCGGATTTGGTACCCCTCGCGAGCAGCGAGGGTTGCCATCAGCGCCGAGAAGAGTTTGCCTCCTCGTCTCTCCTACCAGGGCCGGGATGGGTCGCACTCCGCCTACCCTGCGCTTTGGCGGGAGGCCTCCTTTGAGGCTGCGACCAGGTACCACAGCACGGAGGCGTTCGTGACGCTGGCTTACTTAATAAGCCTGTAAAACCGACTTCAAGGACCGCTAAAATCGGTATGTCTCACGCGAATGTGCAGGATGTGATGCTTGTGTCATAGTTCCTCCGGTGTCTACTTCAATGCCACCTTTATTTTTCGCGGCGCTTCGAGCCAGCGAAGACCATGCACCCGTGGCCCTGCCTTCGAAGGAGTAGTTTTAAGAGTAACGCACGTTTAAAGCTGTGGTCACAAGAACGAACTGGTAGCGAGGTGACGACCAGCTTTTAATCCAGTTATCTTCCAGGAAACCTAATAGCCTAGTAAAAATTAGCTGCGGTTAAACTGCTGCTGAACCTGGCTACAGACTGGAAGCTGCGGTGTATCGGGCAAGTAAACGCAGCTTGGGATGTTTGACGTTGAGTGGGTTCCGCGCAATGGATAGGCAGTGCGCCCACCCTGCCACCCTAACAGGTGGCAATGGTGTCTTATTATCTCTCCCTATATTTGCTTCTTTATTAGGGCGTACCGGTAACTTTCGAATTACCAGGCACCGCGGAGCACTTGGCAGGCCGCTCCCAAAGGAGATCGAGCCGTGTCATATGGCAACGAAAAATTACAAAATGTGTGTCTACTCTAGTCCTGTTCTCCTGATGAATTTTCATTTTCATTTAGCTACTTATTAGGGAGGATGCTGCTATGTCGTTGGCACTTCGCTCGGGGAGAGAAAAGCCGAAACAAAATTGTTTTGCATGCATAAATCCCAGCAGGCCCTTCCGTGCCAGATACTGAGACCCACCAAGACCGTCATGATGTTCGGTAAGACATGACCAGACTTTTTCGGCGCGCTGACCAGACCACGGCCGAAACCAAAAACGTGACTTCCTAAAGCATTGAGTTAAGGAGCAGCTGTTTGCGGGCCTCTCTCGCTGTCCACCATTTCAGTAGGCGAATTTGTCCGCGAAGCAACCACAATGAAACGGGCACTAAAGCAACAGAGTATGACCGCACGCTCCAACTCTCGGCCGTCGATTGTCATGACGTGCACCGTAGGACCAGCGATGATGGCCTCTGGAAGCTTGAACGCCGCATTGTGCGCGAAGACTTACAACTACTTCAGAATGCGTCTCAGGCTCCTCCCGCCACAATCTACATGATCCGTGATGAGGTACGGCAGGTGATGCAGGCACTAGTACCATAATGGTAAAGACCCTCCTTTCTTGTCTTACGCTGAAGCACTGCGCTCTCTTGTGCCTCCCCCACCCCGCTTTTCTCCAGAGCCCGAATCACCCGAGCAGCACTTCCGGACCCAGACGTTTGCACGTCGCGATCAGCCATGGAAGCCCAATCGGAAGACAGCCGTTTGGCTGACCTCTGACAACCGTCGCCCCCTCTGTTATCATTGTACAGAGCCGGCACATCTGTATCGCAACTGTTCCTACCGCCAGATGGGCCTGCAGGGATAATGCCACATACATTGTACGAGCAATCTCGGTGGCATAGGTGCTGCTCCCTTGATGGAAGTTGAGGGCGACGAAGTGTGTGTAGGTGCGCTGAGTACTTCCGAGCTGACTGGCTGTGCGCCCATATTTTGCTTAAGACAATATTGTTCAGACGGCTTCGCTTCTCAGGAAATTTGTAGTGATTGTAGTTTTTTATGTACGTTGTATTTTCTGCTATTGCCATCTATATGCATCATTTCTGCGCAAAACTTCACGTCTCACGAAGTGTTTTTTTACACATTTATTAATGCTGCGGAACAAAAAGTATTGGAGGGGACCGGGCTTCGTCAAGCTGCTCACGTGCAGCCTTTTCCGTCGTCCTTTCTTATATTCAAAAGAAATAAAATGTGGTCAAATTTCATTTTGATTTGATATGGGGTCACGGCGCCAGATTCTGACTGCCACAGCAAACATATCCTCATTCTCCTTAGCAGCACTTACTAATCTGCTACTCATCCAAAAGGCAGGGATGAAGGACGGGGCGTTAAGAATTCACGGCTCTGGACAGGATGCCATTGGATGTTCTGGCAAAGCCTGTAGCCAGTTTCAAATCACTAGCAGTGTGTGCTATCGTGGTCCGGCTCCAATCGCCTACCAGATCCTGTGTCGGAGCCTCAGTGCATCGTCACTGGGGGCATCGTCGCTGGGCTACAGACACGGCGTAACATTCGGCAGTGAAGATTGATGCACACTGTGGTAGCCTCACTATATGATTGCAATTCCCTTGTACGACTGCACTTCCAACGTAAAAATCTGTTTTTGAGCCATCTTTATAAAAAGCAGTGCAAGTACTGTATTTTTCCTGGCGTGCAAAAAAAATTGTATTATATGCTGTGGTGGAGTTTGGGTTATGCCGAAATGTGTAAGATTGAGATCACAGATTTTCCCGGAGATTGTACCATGGCGGCAGTGGATCTCGTCTTCCAGCAATGCCAGGCAATGTGTCCAGTACGCCGAGGTTTTCGCACATCTCTTCAATACGCAAGAGCAGTGGCCTGGTACTTTGCGGTTTGTTGTGAAACTATTCTGGATGGGCACTTTGTGACTATTTGGTGTCGGTTCTACATACAGACTGTCTACGGGCGACGTCCTGTATGCACGTGTGGAAAGACGCAAGCCTAAAGTATGTACTGGATCTAGCCTTTTAAGGTACGATGGCCTCACTGATCGATACACTATACACCCGTACTCCAGGGTGGAGAGGACTACAGAGCAGTAAATGTGTAAGAGACATGTCCTATCGGCTCCCCAGTGTTTTTTCGACAGCACTTTGAGTATGTTTAGGGATCGGCAAGCTTTCTTTTTCAAGGCAATTATGTGAGGTAGCAAAGTGAGCTTTCTGTCAAATGTTATACCAAGAAATTTATGCTCATTTCTCACTGGTAACTATTTCGTTCAGGTGTAGGGCGGGACCTGCATATATGCCTCGTCGGAGTGAGAACAGAATTGCCACCGATTTCTGTGGGCAAAACCGGAAACCATTTCTCTCCGTCCATGTTGCCAGTTTATTGTTATTTGTATTTGTCTTCCACATGTTGATACATTGGAGGATGTACAGTACAAGCTATCTGAATGTCATCTACATAGACTGAGTACATAGCGGACTTTGAGATTATTTTCGTAAGAGAGTTCATTTTCACAAGAGAGTTGTGTTTAAAATACACCCCTGAGGTACTCAGTTTTCCCGAATGAAATTTCTCGAAAGGGTTGTACCCAGGCGGACATGAAATGAACGGTTAGATAAGAAGTCTTTTAAGCAGTTCAACATTCTTCCTCGGATGCTAAGCTCGACAAGTTCTTCAAGAATCCCGAACCGCCAGGCCGTATCTCACTAAATCAAAAAATACAGCGAGACAGTGTTGCTTATGAATGAGAGCTTCTCGAACAGTATTTTCAAAACGAACTAGGTGATCTGTTTTGCCGCATCCCTTTTTAAAACCACACGGATTGGCATCAAGAAGTTCACAGGATTTAAGGAAAAACGTTAATCTTATATTAAGGACACTTTCAAAGGATTTTGCGAGGAAACTAGTCAGGGCTATCTATGGGTCTATAACTACAAGAAGAGGTTGGGGGTTTTTCAGGTTTAAGGGACGGTACAAAAAAAGCTTTTTTCCAGGCTTCGGGTATTTTCCCCGAGAACCATACTTTGTTAAAGAATCTTAAAAGTGCCTCTACAGCAGGCTTGAAAAGATGGGCAAACATTTCATAGTGTATTTGGTCGGATCCTGGAGCAGTTTTCATACCGGCAGACAGTACAGTGTTGATTTCTTGGAGTGTAATAAGACTATTATATTTTTCATTAGTACCTCCACTTCTTGGGAGCCTTTGTTTTTCGGCTATATTTCTGTATTTAAGAAATGACTGCGAATAGTGTGCTCAACCGGAAACTACAGCGAAGTGCTCCCCCAGTATGTCTGCCTGTTCCCCTAAACTCGTTTATGTACCAGGCGTTGTGAGAAGAGGAATTGTGAAAGGTGAGTAGCGGCCATTTAATTTTCGAACTTGCTTTACACATTTTTTTTTAAGTGGTTGAGCTGTTTATAGAAGAGACATAAGTTTGCCATGATGTTTTCTTTGCCTTGCGCCGGATACACCTGGCATGCGCTCTCGCCCTTTTTTAAAAAAAATAAGGTTCTCATGAGTTGGGTATCTGCGAGACTCCCCAGGCTTTATTCTGCAGTTTTTTCCCTCCTTGCATTCTCGTGTGTACCAAATTTTGTGGTTCTGGTGCACCATTCCTGTGGATTTAGGAATTGATACATGCGCAGCAGAAAGGCTGCATGTGGTGATCATTTCAATTATCTCATCTATGCTGTGGTGTTCTAAAATTATATCCTATAAGCTGGCTTTTTTTAAACAATGCCCAATCAGCTAAATGTAGTTTCCAACGCTGCGGCTTTGTTGGAATAACTGTTGGCGAGGATGACAGACCTATTATAACAGGGAGATGATCACTTCCATATGGATTGTCTAAAACACTCCAGTTAAAATCGCTAAAAACAGACGGTGAACTAAAAGGCAAATCTATAACACTCATTCTTTCCGAGGATGGGGAACAGTATGTGGGTTTACCCAAGTTCGGCAAACAGACTAGTGGATATAATAAAATCCTCGATGAGCTGCCCTGTAGCGTCCGTTTTCTCGCTTCCCCAAAAACGAGAATGTGCATTAAAGTCACCAACTACCAGGTATAGCTCTGGTAGCTGCGTTAAAAGACGCTCTCAGTCAAGGAGTGTTATTTTCAGCTGTGGCTAAATATATACAGAGCAAACTGCAATCGTTTTATGTGCAAGCAGAGGAGCTGCTACAGCCTGAAGTCTTGTTTTTAGTTTAAGCTCACTACTCGGGACACCGTTTTTCACTATAACTGCCACACCTCCTGACCGCCTGCTCGCCTGTTCTCGGTCACGGCAGAAAACAGTACAATTCTTCAGAACATTATTGCTTTCAGGCCCTAAATTTGTGTCCTGTAGACTTAACGCAACAGAAGCATGTGCTCCTAGGATATCTTTTATGTCACTAGTTATTCACAAGTCCTCTACAGTTCCATTGCATTATGAAAGCCATCTTAATTTTATTTTCCTATGTAGTTAAAACTTGATCAAGTTATTTATGGCCCCATGATTCGGGGCCTGTCTTTTTATGACCGATACAGAGAGCTTCTCCGACCACCCGACGTGGATGGCACGGGGCTCCCCAGGGTCGTGTACATCGCCTCTGCAGAGGCACTGGACGACCGTGCAGAGGGCACGTGGACGTTAGAGTTGGACTTCGACATGTGGGAAAAGGTCTTGGGGGGCCACGGACACGGGGGTCTGCGCGGCCTCTTTTGGGTTGGCGGGGTAGTGTTACCTACTCCACCTGGGGGCGCGGATGGCCCCGCCATAGGCTCACTGCGAGTCGCCTGGGCAGGTGCCGAAGCCTGATGTGGTGAGCCGCTCCCACGCACCACATCGGTAAAGTTTGTTTTTGCTGTGAAGGAGAACGTGCTTGTGTGTGTGCATCGCCTTCTTGCTTCTTTGAACGAAATGTTTTCAGTAGTTTTGAGTGTGATTATTGCTTTTTCTTTCTTCCAGGACGGACACGCCCTCAAATATGCAGCATGGTCTCCCTCACAGTTTGCGTAGCATGGAGCGCCGTCGCTGTCATCAGAAGATTGATCTTTTGAAGCACATTTTGCGCAAGTTTTACGACCGCGGCAACTCACTGAACCATGGCCGAACCTTTGGCAGTTAAAGCATTGTCGAGGGTTCGGAATGTAGGGTCTCACATTTATTTTTATATAACACACTTCAACTGAGTCTGGGAGAGTACTATGTGCAAACGTCAAGACTATGTGCTTTGTTGAGGTTTCATTACTCTTTTCTTATTTTTATCCTGTGGACATCAACGTTTTGTTCAGCAAGCCCTTCTTTGATTTCTTGTTCAGTGAGGTGGAGAAAATCATTCTCTGATATTACACCACGGACTGTATTGGGAGATCGGTGGGCAGATATGAATACACGGATGTCACCCATGGACACAATGTTGGAAAGTTTTGAGTGTTGGATGCTGTCACGTAGTTCTAGTAAGAGGTCTCCACTGGCCATTTCTGTAACCTTGTAGCCAAAGCCCTAGGCATCCGTCAAGCATTTTTCTACAATGAATGGGGAGATTATTCTAGCAGATTTTTCAGTTTTCTCACTATGAATCACCTGAAACTTAGGAAAAGATTTTCTTTTTTTTTCATGATATTCTGAGTTACCTCGGTCCACCCTCTCTTGTGAGGGCGATCAGTTGCTGAGAGGTTATCCATAGGCTAAGTGTGTTTTTCGGCTACGGTGCCAGCCACTCACCATGGAGCCCAACTTGGGGACGGGACAGGAACTTGCAAACAATTCCTACCCACGCCAGCTGTACACCCCAACTATAACCCAATGTGACGCAACTAAGTGTGGTTGGCCACACAACGTTAAACCTCGCCGCCAGGAAAAAAGGCAGAAACTAGAAGTGAGTAGGAGACAGGAAAGTTGTTAAGAAAGAAGACAGGAAAGTGAAAGATAGAGGGGAGGATAGGAAAAGGCGACTGCCGGTTCCCCCCGGTCGTGTCAGGCCGGAGGTGCCTTCTAGAAGAAGCTGGGCCCAAAGTGGTGTGCTACCTCCGCCGAGGGGCCTTAAAGGTCCAAAAGTTCGGCATCGGCTCAACCACCAGGATCCCCTTCTCCCCGGACACGACAATGGCACGCACGGCTAGGTGCGGGTGCTCGGGTCCGTGGTGATGCACTGGTCACCATCACATTACGGGGATGTCCATGCGGATGCTCGGGAACCCGTGCTCGGGAACCAACGCCTGCAAGCTGCAGACGCCCCCCTCCGGGGATAAAGACAAAGTCGTTTCATTACATGGACGACTTTTTAGTGATTTTAAACAAGCAGTGCTCCTTTTCGAATGATGCTACTGTGCTTTAGAGAATTTTACATGTGGCTACAGTGTTTTAGATGATTTTAGAAACCTGGGGAACTGACCAAGTTTTACTAAAGAGCTAGCGGATAATGGTACGCTTCAATTTTTATATTTACAGTTAAAGTTTTCAGATGGGCACATTTGCTGGGCTTACTCCCCTCGGGCGCAAAAAGAGCTCCTGCCGTACAATTCGGGCAACTCAATGATAGTGAAAAGAGACATAGCGAACATCTGCCTGGAGTCATCGCTCCGGAAGTCTTGTGCGCATGAGATGCAAGCCAGTTTTTACAACCAATTGGGCAGGTTCGTTACAGTTGGCTTCCCTGAGTCGGTCTTGGTAACTGTGGCAGAAAAGCTTTTGAAGAAATTGAAGACTGGGGTAAGCAAGGAATAGTCGAAGGGAAAATAGTGGCCTTTAGTGGTCCCCTCATCCACAAATCACGCACAGCCTGAAAACAGTGGCTAACCGGTATAATGTACCGGTGGTGTTCTCTGCCTATCAAAAGCTTGCCCAGATAAGCCGTCGTATAACATGCGAAAGACAAATGATGAGCTGCGAGAAGCAGCATGGCCAGCGTTTCATAAAGTGTGCCATAAACGTCACATATGAAACTCCTTTGTCCCGCGGGAGATCCTACATTGGACAGACGGGGCGTTGTGTGGACGACCGGCTTAGGGAGAATGCAAAAGATATAGAAAATAACGAAGGTTAGTGACTTGGGGATCACTGCAGGGCCTGCACCGATTGTTATCCACGGTTCCGCGATGCGAGGATTCTGGGTAGAGGCAGACACCAGACATCGCATCAGACATTGCAAGTCTTCTACATCAAGAAAGCGGGTCCGAGCTGTGTGACACATCGGTTTTCCTTTACGAGGCTGAGCTGAAGATTCTATTGCCCCTACTCTGATAAGACTCTTTTTCCTTGTTGCCTTGTAAGTGTGCGCATGCGCGGGGTTTTCACCCTCATTAAACTGTTTAAGTGAGCGCCCGTGGTGTCGTCTTTCGTGCGTTTGTTTTGGCGCAAAAATCTTTTCAGTATGTATGCTCACCAACTAGCCCAGCATTTAACTCTTCTAAAATTTCCTGTCATCAGCAAAATGTCCTCGATTCGGAGAGTATGGTGTGAGATAAGCTGTTCTAATAACAGCTGAAGGATGTGGTACGTCAGAGCGATGAACGTTTTACCACCATACTCAGCAAGGCTTGCTAACAACTACGTGTAGCTCAAAACGAGCCGCACATAAAAAGACCATGCAGAGTGCGTCTCGTTGACGCCATCGCAGACGTCCATACCACAATCAGCAAAGCGTGCAGACGCCATTCACGGCCCCGCAGTGGAAGACATCCACGGTCGCCGATCCCACGAGGAGTATGCTCAATAGAAGGCCACAGTGACCGCAATATACAAGGTACACATGGCCAACTTGGTCCAGAAGATCTTGTTGGTCCACAAGTCCTTCATGGTGACTCGAACATAAGAGTATCTGACAGACTGGTAAACGGTAGTTCGCGACCGGTGCCAGTGCTACTGCCTTGATGGCAGGGGAACGCTTCACAGCCAACACTCCTGGCGTCTGTGGCAATTGGGTTCCAATCAAGCTCCTCACCATCAGGTGCGTCGCAAGGCGCTTTGCCACATAACTGTGACACAAGCAGTTCGCCGCAACTCAGACGAGCGCCATCATGATTAACAAGTCTCAGGGTGGCACCACGGCGAAGTGGGGTCCCTTTTCGACATTCTGGAACCAGAAGTTCGTCTGCGTCCCGCAGAGCAGATAAACCAACATCGACGGGATAGGGGTTATACCTGTCGTGTGTACCTGCTTTATACTTTAAGACAAAGATCATCACTTCTACCACGTAGAAAACAACACAGATCGGTTCCTGGCGGATGAATTCAGATCTGCAAAGCATCGCCTGGACGCCATCACTGCAGAGTGCAGTGCCATGCTCGCTGATATATCGTGACGATTGCCTGCTTCAACGTGCGGTCTCAATGTGCGCATGGTGCCGACATCACAAAGGACTTTGTTCTCGTAGAAACCACTGTGCTGTGTTTCATCTAAACCTGGATGGACACGAAAGTCTCGTATGAGGTGGATGGATTTCGCTGTGGACGTTTACTTTAGCCTCGAGGATGGTGCTCTTACCTAGTTCTAAACCTGAGGGGTCGTTAAAGCCGCAAGGAGGTTTCAACCTCGTGACGAGAGTTCCGTCGCCGGCTCATGGAGGCCTACACCACTGTAGATCGCCGCGAACGAACTCAGCGCGCACACTAATTCTGCGTCGAGCTCCAGCGGTGGGTAAGTGGTAAGGGACTCGTGTACTCAGCCGGACTACCCGGGTTCGAACCCGACCGCGGCGGCCACATTTCGATAGAGGCGAAACGCAAAAGGCACCCGTGCACTGTGCGATGTGAAAAGCGTCCAATTGTGCGTCCAAACTTACGTCCAAGACGTAACGCGCCTCTTAAGAGAAATGGTTCGGCCATGCCTCAAGAAAAAGTATACTACTCAATGCCCGCCGTCAAACAAGAGCTGTTCGCAGGCATCGTGCGCAGCCCACCATCTGTCGTCGCTGGTTTCCTTGCTGAGGCCACAATGACGGAAAAGGTCTTCCAACAGCGTTTCCAACACCAGCATGGCGCACCTTCGATTACCGACGGGGGAACCCCGTATTACACCCAGCTAATCACTCAAATTTCCCAGCCTAGATGCACGGCCCATCGCAACACCAGAGTTTGTCAAGGACTAGCCCAACAATTGAAGAATACCATTTCTGACACGCTGCCAATGCACGTAGATGTCCACCACAAAAATTGATGAGTTCACAACCCATATCAACTTTGACAACACCGCCCTGGAAGACACTACACGCTTCATGCCCTTTCGCTAGCATACGGATGTATACAAGACGTTCGTTTACGCAGTAACTTCGGCTGGACCGATCACGTCCACTGACTGGGGATACTTCCCTAACTTCCTCCATTCCATGTAAAAAAAGAGTTACATTTTCCTCGTATATTATTACTGTTATCGTTTCTCGTATATTGTATTGCTATTGTGTATAGTCTCTGAGTTTGGGGAACATGTAATAAAACTGACTCGGATAGGTTCTCTCTATATAAAAGAGCCTTGCGCGTTTTGGGTACATATCCTGTTAGTATTAATGGCATGTTAACCCCTTATAGGGCCTTACCGTTTTTACTATGCTACAAACAATACGGCGTTTTTTCATCGCTTTGCGCGGAGCCCGGACTTTGGCTCGCGCTCTGGGGCCTTGCCCTTGCGGGCCCTGCGCCTTTCCTCGCATTGTTCCGGTGGTGGTCGGGGCTCGCCTCGGTTGCTGCCAATGCCATGAGCGCTTCGCGCTCTCCTCCTTCTGCGTCGCCCCCTCGGGCGAATTCACCTCATGTGGTAGTTCATCGGCTCTCCCCGGACGCGACCATCGACCCGGGCGTTGCGACCGACTCCTCAAGGTCACCTTTCTCCGAGACCGGGGACGCTCTTCTGGCGGCGTTACCGGACCAGGTTGCGGCCGCGCAGCTTCCTGCTGCGTCTCGGTCAGTCTCCGGCCCTTCTGCTGAGGCGGCGGCGTCATCTTCGGGGGCTGCCCCGGGCTCCCCACGACCTCGAGCCCCGGGTTTGTCTGCGGGCCCACTCCCGGCGTCGCTCGTTTCAGGTCTGGCCTGCGATGCGCCGCGGCCCCCGCCCGCTGTTTCGCCTGGTGCTGGGGCTGCCTCTGAGGACGCCGCCGCTCGCTTGGACCTGGCATTCTCGGTCCTCCCCGACTTCGAGGCGGTGACGCGCCTACAAGAGCGCCTCACGAACTTCTTGAACCTGGACAAGAATAAGATACCTGTCCAGGCCCGCACCCATATTTCCCAGCTCTTTGGGGAGCTGGTGCTTCGATGTGCGGACTACCGCGCCCTGGCCTCGGACGCCCGCGGACGCGCCGAGGTCCTTCGGGCGATGTGGTCGGCTGAACGGAGGGAGTGTTCGGACGCCAGGGCTCGGGCGTTTGCTGCGGAGGCGCGCCTTGCGGTGCCTGCCTCGCCCCTCGTGCGTCCGGTTCCTGTGGAGGCTTCGCGGCCTCACACGTTTGCGGACGTCCTGCGTGGCTCTTCCTCCCGGGAGCCTGCTGCGTCACCTCCTGCGGCGTCTCCCTCTCCCCTGCGGCAAGTCCCCACACCTCACATCGCTTTCCTTTCCTCCGCGCCCGAGGCGAACGTCTCGCCTCGTGACCTCATTGCGACGCTCAAGGCAAATATTGTTCCTGAGGACGCGGGTATCGGCCCCGTCACTTTGCGCCAGACGAATGCGGGTGTAACGGTTCTGGCTCGAGATCGCCAGACAGTAGATAATTTGCGCGCCGCAGTCCAACAAAACGAGACGACGCGAGCAGTCATGTCGATTAGGGTCGCGGAGCGGCGCAAACCGCAGATCCGGGTTTATGGAGTTGACCCGGATGTTCCAGACGACGCGGTTCTCGAGCACATAGCCGCGAAAAATCCCGCCCTCCAAATCGATCCTCGCACTGCGCGCCGTCGGCACACATTTCGGCAGAGGGACGGTGCCAAAACACACATCATTTCGCTAGACCCTCCCACTTTCCGGCGCGTCATGGCTAAGGGTCAGGTGGTGATTGGATGGTCCTCGGCCTCTGTTGCCGAGGACTTACACGTCCCCATGTGTACCTTCTGTGCGACCTACGGACATTCGCGTCGCGGTTGTCCCTTATCTGCCAACCCCGATCGCGCGGTGTGCACAAAGTGTGCCGGCGATCACGCCGCCGCGACCTGTTCGGTTCGTGCGGGGGACGCGGCCGTTGCCTGTCCCCCGCACGAATACTACAAACAATACAAACAATACAATACAAAGCTGCTGTTTTTCATATATTGCGACGACATTGTAGATGTGGTTGATGAACCTGTACAGATTCGCATGTATGCTGATGAAAATTATTTGCAATGAGATCCGGTTAGCTGACGATCAGGCAGTACTAAACACCACCTTTACTAATATCCACGCATTGTGTAATCGATGGGGCATCAAACTTTGAAAAGGCTATCCTACTACGTGTTACAAGAAAACTTAATCCATTCATATACTCTTTTTTCTGGTTTCCGGAGAAATTACTCAAGTAAACGAATATAAATATCTCGGTGTTACATTAACGAACAACCTAAGATGGAACACTCATATTTCTACCACTTGCTCGTCTTACTTACGTAAACTTTGTTGCGCCATAAACTAAACGATACACCACTTCGGGTTAAGAGACTGGCATGCGAAACCTTTATGAGGACTAAATTGGAATATGCGTGCATTGTATGGGACCCGTATACTGTCACTAACATAAAAGCACTTGAGCGGATCCAAAGGAAAGCTGTGCAATTCATGTTTTCGCGATACAACCGAACTGCTTCAGTCTCTGCATTAATGCAGTCGAATTTAATACCAAACCTTCAGTCCCGGCGCACGTTTCTTCGGTTGAAATTCTTTTGTTATATAACCGTAAACTTGGAATAAATTCGTCACCGTATCTTATACTACAGAACACCATACGAAGTCGACACTCCCACCCCCTTTCTCTGACCCCGTACTCTGCAAAGACTAACTTATTTCAGCACTCTTTCTTTCCGCGAACCATCAGTGATTGGAACAGCTTACCAGCTCCGTGTGTACAGTCTCTTGACCTGATAAGTTAATATTGTTAGTTTTCTTCTGCTTGTTTTGTTAGCTTGTTTTTTTGCTTTTTCATGTAATTTCCCGCTGCTCGTGTTCTGTTTGCAGTTTGGTATTTTTTCTCAATTTGTGATCTGTTTCTGTAATCCACTCCACTCCTGCTTGGGCCTAACGGTCTGCAGTATGTCATAAAATAAAAATAACTATACCAAAAATAACATTCTTTAAATATTTCTGTCGTTCTTATTTTAATAGACAACTGACACATGACTTGCGCAAAATTTCTTTGATCGGTTCCAGGCCTCGCACTATTTAGGCCACCCAGACTACAGATCACCAAATAACAGTTTTACGTAACACATATCCAACATTAATTGCTTGTGCCCCGGAGAGTGTCACCATTAAGCAATTCAAGAAAATGAGCCACCTTTTGAACACCCCCGCGTGAAATTTTCTGCATACCTGCTGCATTTCATTCTTATTCCTACTGTTCTGTGCGAATGTGTTTTTCTTTTCTACACCACTTATTATCGCTTACTGTAGATGACTTCTTGAGTATTTTTTACTGCCTCACTAGCGCTTGTGTAATTTCTTATATTGAATTCCTGTCTCGCTGTGTTTGATGTACGACTGTACCGTACAATCTGCAGCGACGCATAATGCGAGTGTTAGGCCTCGTCAGGAGATACCTTATTCTCTTTTAGCCTCTCCCCGCGGACACCATGTAATGTTGTCCGAAGTAAATAAAAAATGAGCATGCTTGATGCCATGCTCCCGTACCCAGATGATCCGCTCGCACCAGAAGCCCCGCAAATTTCATTTTTTCCTTCATTCATTCATTATTTATTGCATATCTTGCGAAATACAACAAACATTGATGGACCTATAGCCACTGGCTAGTAACGGATCAATAATCAACATAGGACACAAAATAAATGCAGCACGCGAAAAAATGGAACAAGAATTATAATCCATAACACAATAACTCATAACATGCATAGTTTATACAAAAATGAATATAAAGTCACTGTTCGCAAAAGTTCTGAAAAAAGAACCTCTTTAAAGCAGGAACGAAATTAGGGGCATGTTTTATGTTTAGTGGCAAAATATTCCAAATAAGAGCGCCCTTAAATTCTAAAAGCCTTTTCCCGTACAGGTTCCGACATGGAGGTAAATTAAAATTTTGGTTTGTGGCAGCACTTGTGCTTAGTAACGGAATTTTCAACAAAGTGATGCGAAGTGGATCATTAGTTGCTATGATTCTATGAATGATCTGAGCAATTTTGAATTCGTGGAGTGCATTAAGTGGCAGAATATGAAGAGAATTGTACAAGTACATGCTACTTTGAGAGGTCTTTGAAAAGAATATTTTCTTAATGCGCGCAATTGTAGAGAGAATACAGGTTCCAGGCCAGTAGTACAGGTGTTTCCCCATGACTCAATGCAGTAACTTAGGTGGCTTTGAATAAAGGAAAAGTAAAGGATGCGTAGGATGGGATACTGGAAACATTCACGAGCTTTATGAAAAATAAAACATCCGTATGCCAGCTTCGAACAAAGATGTGTAATACATATTTTCCAGTGCATATGAGATTCAAAAGATAACCTAAATACTTGTAGGAGACGGCCTGTTGAAGTTTTGTTCCGCGTAATGATATACTGAGTTCTTCAATATTCAATTTTTTCTTCGAATAAAAAATTGTGTACATTGTTTTATTAAGATTTAGAGTCAGCTGATTAGATGTGAACCACCTAAAATCATTTTCTAACTCAGCAGAGATTTTATCTTCAATTTCACGCAAATTCTCTCCAGTAAACAGAAGAGCGGTGTCGTCGGCATACAGTAACGGCTGACTGTACTTTAAGGTTGCAGGGAAATCGTTTACGTAAAGTTAAAAAAATACGGGCCCAAGAACTGAACCCTGCGGCACACCAGTTAAAACAGTTTGAGACGTAGAGGGAAATTTTTTATAACTATGCTGTTGACGGTCACTGAGGTAGCTATGAAGTCAGTTCAGGATTTTACCTCTGAACCCATAGTTGTTAATCTTGCTCAGTAATATCTGGTGGTTAACTGTGTCGAAGGCTTTTTTTATATCGAGATACATCACGACAGCAATCTTATTCTTGTGGAGAACTGTATTTAGCATTTGTGTAAGAGCAAGAACAGCGGTGGAGGTAGATTTATGACGTCTGAAACCGTGTTGGTGGGGTCTCAGGATGTTGTATTTGGATATGAATTTATTTATGTGTGCGAAGAGAATGTTTTCAAAAACTGTGTTGATAACACTAATAATTAATATCGACCTAAAACTTGATGGATTGGAGCGATGGTAGTGTGCTAGGGGGTCAGGGCTCCACAAGCTGTTTCGCACAGCTTTTACCTGCGCTCTTCGTAACTTTTTGTTGCGCAATAAAATTTGATTTGATTTGATCTCCTTCTTTAATAATTGGAAAAGCTTTAGCTAACTTTAGTTCAGGAAGATAAATTTCGCATTCAAGGGTGCGATTGAACAGATGGAGGAGGCGGTCTGTTAATATGTATTTATTGTCCTTAACCAGGTTTACCGTAATTTGAGCAAGC
>JARKHS020034008.1:0-17287 GCA_030143305.2 Amblyomma americanum
CAAGTAGCACACAAGTCTCAGGGGGTAAATAAAGCAGGCATGCATAGCCTTCACTTCAATGTGTCCTACTGCATGGAGGCTTACAAATGTACCAGACACAGGCTGTCCCAGATCAAAAAACCCTGCTTAAAGGTCCCTCTGGGAATGCCAGGCGGCTGCTGAGGTTGCACTGGACATTCAGGTCTAACGTGCACCTTAGGAGAACCACGACCACTGTAAGCATGGCCGGCTAGAGAAAAGAAACCCCACTTAATATGAACCCATGCCAGACACTCCTTAGCTCAGCATATGGCGCACATGGACTTGGAGCCTAACACGTGCATGCCCAACATGTTTGGCATGCACATGTTGGGCATGCATGTTGCCCAACATTGCATGTGCAAGCAAGACAAGCTCCCAACTCTAGCAGAGTGCAAGAGAGATACGAGAAAGGGCAAGAGCTAGTGCTCTTTAATAATAAATACAAAAATATTAGAAATCTCACTTAAGCAGAAACACAACAATGCCAGAAATGTGGTACCAAAATTTGGCCCCAAAAAGTGGTGCCGTAACAAAACTTGCAATTGGTCAAGAGCGGGAAAATACAAAATGAAACCAGTAGTTATTACTAGTACTTGCAACCCACCCACCACAAAGGAATAGAAAATAATTTCAGTGGACTGAGAATATAATTATAACGGAATTGCAATGCTTTCGCATTACTCGCATGCTCCTTAAGTGCCACTCAGTAATTTTTTTTCGGTTTTACCGTGCCAATGTGAGGAACATGCATAATGAAGAGAACAGAAATACTGCTGGAATGGAGAGTACGCCACACGATTTATTCTTTTTGCAGGCATGAGACATGGCAGCATGTGATTGATCTAGGGGGTATACAATATGGGTAGAACAGAGGGCACAGCCTGCACAGCAAAACAAGCCATGGAGCAAAGTGGACATGCACTGCAATGATGGACTGGATGGTGTAATGGCTAGCAGGCAGCATTTAGAGCCAAAGGTGCCAAAACCACTAAAGTAACACGCACTACGATACTCGGGGTCAACTTTTTGGCAATGCAGCAGAGGCTAGGTAGGAGAGGGAAAGAGATTGACCTTTGTCTCCGTGTTGTGGGGAGTGGACTCCTGAGGCGTAGTGACCCGTACCATCTCTCCCATTCCTCCCTTTTCACCCCTCCGCCCAACAACAAAACCCCACCACCCATGGCATGCGGACAAATGCCAGTCTGTCTGTTTCCTACCTAGCCTCTGCTGCATTGCCAAAAAATGTTGTCTGTTAACATAGTTCCTTGTGCCAGCCACACATGGCCAGACATCTTTTCACTGGGTCATTGCTACAAGAGATTGATTCTCTCCAGTGATCACTCAGCAGTGAGCAGTGAGGTCAAGGCTTGCGGCCTAGGGATGCGGTCGGTCACGTGATAAACGGCAGAGAAGGAAGGGGATAGGTCCTCTGTATTGTTTTCAAGTAATTTTTAACTTGATAGTTGGCTAAATTGGCCGGATATTGTGCTCTTGCAATGGTCAAATTTATTAAAGTTTTCACGGTATACGATCGCTGGCGAGTATTCGGGAATCCACGAATATCAATTTTCGAATAACAATACGAATCGAATATCAAACATATTCGATTAGTATTCGAAATTTCGAATATTCGCACACCCCTATTAAAGAGCTCACAGTGCCTACTGGTTTCACTAACAGCCATCATGAGCCTAACAAGTGCAGCGCTTCCTCCAGGCTACTCAAGGCCTGTACAAGTAACCTCTGCAGGAAACTTCCAATGACCTTTCGTATAGAGCGGTACGAGAGGTTTACAGTCGTGAAGCACCTCCACTGAATGCAATCGCCAACAGCAGAAATGAGCAAGCGTAAAGGCTCAGGTCATATAAAGCATTGAATGTCACATACCAAGCCTGTAGCCATCTGTGCTGTCTGCTGCTCCTGCAGACCTTGGACTGTGGACTGCAGCAATGACAAGGTGGATACGTTGGCTGCAGCACATTCATCCACAAGTTTCCTGGCTTCTGAGGTGTGTGCCACAAATGCAGCCTGGTGTTGCTGAATGAGACTGCACAGTGGTGCTGCAGGCCAAAAGAAAGTATGCGGTCAGATGGAGAGTTCTTATTCATGGCTTAAAAAAATGAAAAAAACCTGAAGGAAACTCAATGCTAGGTAGTCAATCTTTGCAAGCCAACCTTTATAAAAGCCATTCTCTCCTAAAAAGTACCCAGGTTTTCTCTATAAATTCAGTGCGTGGCAGGTAAATTAGACCTGCTTATTTGTATGCTTCATGAAGAATTTCATTCTTTCATGACTGTCATAGGGCAAGTGAATTCATGTTTTGGGATAAAGTCTAGGTAGTTGTGCTCTTTGACCAGCTATTCGAGACAATGCCGTCACAACCCTGTGCAGCCTGTCAGCCACGCAAATTAGCATACTTTCCGTGCACAAAATACTACAGTAGTGCCTAAAAGGGCCCTGCCACGGAAGTCAAGCATTAGGTATTTATTCTTTATATGCAAAGCATGTGACATTTTGATGCCTTAAAGGCCAAAGACATCGCCGAAGTCACAATATTGAACATTTTATCTTCTCCAGAAATGCTGGTTTCGAGCCGATTGTGTCGAAACACACTGGCAATTTTCGGCGGTGGAAATAAGGTGGCAGCCAGATTGGGTGTTCCCTTTCAGACTGGCTAATTCTCAGATTGTTTTCTGCTCCTCTAGTGAGTTCCAGCCATTGACCTAATGTCAAAGCGTTTCACAACTCGCATCACACAACCCACTGAACAGATTATGAGCAAAAAGATATAGAAAGGTATATACCAACTTCAAGGATACAACTACAGAAAAAAGCAGCAAATGGCCCTTAGTAGAGGCCCCTTCCAACAAATGGCACTGACCTATTGCCACAACATCACGGTCAACTGCCCAGCACCTGCTAGCATAGCACTGCAGGTGGCTACCAGGAACAAAGTAGTTGACCATAGTGTCACACATTAAACTAACATCATTGGTTGCAAAGCCTCCTTTTAGGACCAATCCCTTGTTCGTTCTCGAAATGCATCTTACTATATTCTGAATGCAAATTGTCTGTTAAGCTCGAGAGGAGTGGATTATTATTACAGATCAAATATTTTGCACTCTTGTATACCTATAGCCCTCCAGCAACACCACTGATCACTAGTTAGTACACACACCAAGGCTTGCAAGCAAAGAGACAGGTTTCGAGTGTGGTGCAGAAAAATAATGCGTGAACATTGCATGTTTCAATTAGAGACACGTCAAAAGAACATCGCCACAGCTGAAATCAGACAGGAGGACATGTCATGCAGAAATACTGCATGGTACTTTAAAAAGCCTGGTAGCGCACACATCACAGCACACTTAGGCTGACCACCGGGGGCTGATAAATTTCTTAAACCATGATCAACACACGTGACCATCTGCAGTATAATCTAGTGAACACTTGGCAGTTGCTCAACTCTGCATCTTTCCACTGTACAGTTTCAGAGGTTAAAAAGATTGAAAGGACCACTTTAGACTGCAACCTAATTTCCAATTCCGCAATAGAAACAGTCCCTTTACACTACACTATCATAAGAAGTCTACTTCAGTTTTAGGGACCCCAAAGTGCTGACTACACCTCCGTTATTGTTCGATGCAAAATCCAAGTGGTAGTGAATTGGGCAAGCAAAGGTACTGTCGAGTGAACCACCTAAAGCTGGTGTCCACTTGAACCAGGAGAAACAGAGAGAGAGACTGCAATGCAAATGCAAAGGCGGCTCTGCTTACTGACTGCTCCAGTGATGTCAGATGGCTGCAGACCTACTGGAGGTCTTGATGTAAGCACCTCAAAACAGCCATGGTCTGTGTCAGCACGGCCCGCTGGAACAAATCAATAAGCCGTACTTGATGTCACTGATGCCAAACAGACTTTTGATGAGCCAAGCACCCAAAATCAAGATTAGCCAAAGGCACACTTATACTGCACAAAAATTTCTTATGCTCCTTTCTTGCTACAAGCAGAAAGAAGACAGAGGATAAAACAAAGGCTTTTCAGCTTCCTCCAGGGCAAAGCTAGCATCAGTGCTCTCTCCACAACCCAGAAGCTGCAAGATACGAGAGTCACAGCTGCGGCATATTGTGTTTACAGCAATATAGCCCTAGTTTTTTTTTTTTTTTTACACCGCGAGCTGTATCCGTCATGAATTACAAGTGGTGTCTGGTGGCGGTTCAGGGAAGCTTATCCGGACCAGTGTGCAGCTGGCATGACGTTGCTAGTCAAGCGCGCATTACGTCACACCTCAGAAGCAATAGACTGGAATAGGCAGCCGCTGCTAGATCCCCTCAATGAACTAAAGGTAATGACATCTCCTCCCTCCTCCTCCTCCTATGCTGGTGCTCCTTCTCTCAACTCTTCTTGGACACCAACAGTGGCAGCAGCTAGGCCGGGTGCGCATAGTGGACGCACCCAACGCTCCCGCCCGTGGTCGAGCCCGCGACAGTGGATACCCTCGAAGTGTTTTTCGGATGGTGCCTTCTTCCAAATCTCACTTGGAACTTAACGCTGCCAAGAATAATTGGAACGACATGCACTCTGGGTGCGAATATTTAGCTTTTACTTTTGTTAGAGACACGTGCAGTCTAGGCTTTATATGAACCGGTGGTGGTGTAATGCTTCCGTAACATATTCTACACTCAAAGGCACGTTTTCAAGCGTAATCTGTTGTGCCTTTCAGGACGTAGTTGCCCACTAGTCTTAAATTTTATTTCAATTTTTTAGTTCTGCAAAGCTCGGCAATTGTTTTGCAGTGACTATGCTCCAGATACATCACAGGCTAAGGTTGAAAGGATCTGAGTGGCTGTAGTTACTTGTGTTTGTGTGTAGACTGGTGAACACGATGCCCTTTACATGGCTGTGATCAAAAGAATTTTTATGTAGGATGAATTGTCTTAGTTGACTGTTGTAGTTACTTGTGTTTGTGTGTAGACTGGAGAACACGATGCCCTTTACATGGTTGTGATCGCAAGAATTTTGATGCAGGATGAATTGTCTTAGTTGACTAACGGCAACCACAAAAGTCTTAACCATAGCTATGCGCGAAGCAGCAGCACTGCGTGACTCAATAGAATGCTGTTCGCTTGGGTGACTGAATCTTGCGTCAACACAGGCAATATTAGCTGATAAGAGGACACTGGCTTCTGCTGTGTAATTTTCATGCATAACGTGAAGCAGCCAGCCAGTTTTGCACCTGTAATCTGTGGCCACGACGACGACTGTGAATATGTTTGCGAGTACATTTAACGAAGGTCCTCGCTTGCATACTCAAATGTTAACTGCGAAGATCCAGTGCATTGACGAGAGCTGCTGTTATTGTGCCTAGGCAGAGTAATGGCTGACTTTCATAACCCCGCCAGAGGAAATACATTCAGCAATAATAGCAACATCATAGCTAGACCTGCACTGCGAGCAGCATGAACAGTGGGGATGCAATATTGAGAACCGCTGCTTTAGTCTCGAATTTGTGAGTGAATGAATCCAACTACAACAAAAGAAATACGTCCCGCAATGCACGCAACGTCACAGCTAGACCTGCACAGGGAACATAGCGTGAACGGCGAAGCTCTAACATGAAACGAAACTTTTGAGACGAGCCCGCCAACGGGTCCAACTACAACCTAACGAATATGCCAGACAATCCCCGCAACATCAATCCTTGAGCTGCAGAGCCAGCAGTGGGAACAGCAGGGCTCAGACAACACGACGCGTGGTTTTTGTAGTCAGCACATCATCACCCTCATCATCAGCCTGACTACACCCAGAGCCAGAGCAAGGCAAAGGCCTCTCCCATGTCTCTACAATTACCCCGTCCTTTGCCAGCTGCGTCCACTTTATGCCTGCAAACTTCCTAATCTTGTCCGCCCACCTAACCTTCTGCCAACCCTTCCTATGCTTGCCTTTTCTTGGAATCCACTCTGTTACCCTTAAGGACCAGCGGATATCTTCCCTTCGCATTACATGCTCTGCCCAAACCCATTTCTTCCCCTTGATTTCGACTACGATGTCATTAACACGCATTTGTTCCCTCACCCACTCTGACAGCTTCCCGTCTCTTAGCGTTACACCTATCATTTTTCTTTCCATAGCTCACTGCATTGTCCTTAATTTGAGTTAAACCCTTTTCATTAGCCTCCACATTTCTGCCCCGTAGGTCAGTACAAGTAAGATACAGCTGTTTTACACTTTTCTCTTGAGGGATATTGGTAAACTGCCATTCATGATCCGAGAGAACCTGCCATATGCACTCCACCCCATTCTTATTCTTCTAGTTATTTCCCTCTCGTGATCCGAATCAGTGGTCACTACCTGCAATAAGTAGACTGATTCCATCACCGCTTCCAGCACCTCGCTACCAATTGTGAACTGTTGTTCCCTTGCTAGACTGCTGAACATTACTTTGGTTTTCTGCATGTTAATTTTTAGGCCCACCGTTCTGCTCTGCCTGTCTAACTCATTGATCATGCTTTGAACTTCATCTCCTGAGTGACTCAGCTAGGCAATGTCATCAGCGAATCACAGATTATTTAGGTATTCTCCATTAACTCTTACTCCAACTGTTCCCAATTCAGGCCTTGGAATACCTTCTGTAAACAGGCAGTGAATAGTATTGGAGAGATCGTGCCTCCTTGCCCGATGCCCTTCCTTATTAGAATTTTACTGCTGACTTTATGGAGGACTATGGTAGCTGTGCAGTTCCTATATATATCATCCAGCATTTTGACAAAAGGCTCTTCTACTCCCTGATTACGCAATCCCTGTATGACTGCTGATGTTTCCACTGAGTCGAATGCTTTCTCGTAATTTACTTCAAAGAAAGACTGCATTCGCTCGTGCTTCACACCAAATCTGCTTAAAAAACACTAATGAGTAGTAAAGATGGTCACTTGGCTCACAAAGGCGCAGATCCAGCACGTTAACCAAGTTTGTCCAGCCTATACTGTGGAGCCAAACCATTCAGTGAGCCGCGTGCTTTCTCCAAGATGGTATAACGAAAAGTATTTTGATGTTGACTCCTTGGCTGTTGCGCCCATAAGCACAACGAAAGCTGGGAAAGCTCAGTGTCATCGCAATATGCAAACACTCTCAACTCAGGCAAAACCCTTCCCGCTAAAATTCCGTCGCACAAAAACAAGAGGACGAATGCCTGGGAATGCCGTTGGCATCTGCTGTGGAGCAAAAAAGCCTGCTTTAATACATGACTATGGCGCTTCGACCAATGGCAGGATCAGCTCTCCCAGGGCGTGGTAGGTAAGTGGGAAAGCAGCAAAGTTCAAAGGTCATACTTGCTTTCGATACATTCAAGGGTTTTAGCAGCTGCACGCTTGGTGCGGTTATTCCAGCTGTATTATCACTGGCATGGAGCATGCATCAGCCGCTACTGTTCAGTGTAAGTATAGATGTAGAAGAGACTCATGTGCATGACCGTGAGCGAAAGCGACGATGAAGACTAAACCCAGCTGTGCTCGCTGCTATGCAGGAAACTATACAGGAAATCGATGCAGAGCTCAAACTGAACATCGTCACACAATGAAAACCAAGTATCAATAGCAGAGCACAAGCCACCCGGCAGAGCATACAAGATGCAGCAGTTGGACAACAGCACCCCGAAGCCACCAACCAGTGATCGACATCTAAGCAGAATCACCTAACTGCAGTTTCATTTTATTGCAGTAGCATGTGCCAGTGCACTGTCATTATTGTATGCGCCACCGAGCGCAGCCCATTTTTTTTTTCGTTTATTCCTGGGATCATTGTTTAAAGAGATACTGCATTAAATTGCAGGTGCGATTGTCCAAAGTTGCAGTCTTTATTTCATGTATTTTTGCACAAATGGTGTTATTTCGTACGCTTTGTGCGTGCACGCCTACCAGGCGGGAGGCGGGGGTGACGTCACATGTCTCATGGCGGCCTGCACCCCATCGCATCGTGGTGGCATCACTTCAGATGTCGCGCCTGTAAGCTCAGCGTTGGTGGCATGGAAGCGTGAAAGACAGAAAATTACAGCCTGGAAAGTAACAGTGGGAGTAACGATTATATCATTCAGATATCGAAATGACTATGGACCAGAGACATGGATAGGACCCCGCCGAGTAAAATGAGCCTTGAGGATGACATATCGCTCAGTCGGGCGCCGCGAAGTGGTAGCTGTGATATAATAATCCAGTTTGATATGACCCAGACAAATTTTCTTGAGTTAGGTATTAAAAGATTTCCTTTGCCAAAGGCAATTCAAGGTATCACCTTCATGAATTGCTCCAGCTACACAAAAAGAGCAGCCGCAGCGCTGGGATGGGGCGGGGAGGGGGTTTTGAAATAGGACTTGTATATCACGTAAGCAGCGCGAACAGTGGAGTTACTGCACGATGTATAAAAGCAGCCAACTTAATTGCATCGGCACAGCGAAAAAATCAACTCGATGCTGAGGCAGCATCCAAATATCGAGCGCTAGCACACCGAACATAGGTCGCCGGTGTGAATCCGTGCCGCGAGCTAGGCTCCAACTACTAAGTTTATGCTGTACAAAACGCTTAATCGTATGACACCATCTGGAACATTCTGCGGCAAATGGTTGGCCCACAAATTTTACATGAACATCGGGACTGAGTGTCCAGACTGACTCCTTCCACACAGTAATATATATATTGGATCGACATAGTTTAGTCTCGAGTTGGGGTGCTAGGGTATCGCGTTGCTACCTGTTATTTTATTCCATTACGTAACCACCTCGGTTACCATGGCAACCACTGGGTTAACATTTGTGTTTATCGATGACACCTGAAACGCTAAAAGTAGAGCTTAACGCTCTAAAAGTATCCAGCATGCAGTTTTTGTGACTGCAGCATTGTTACTACGCTGCCAGACTTGCGTGCCTAACTACCACGAACGGGGTCTGGTGCGTGATGCTCGTGGCACTGGCCTTTTAGTAAACTGCCAACGTTGTTACTTTCTGAAGGTCTCTGATATGAGCAAAGAACCTCTCCGCTCATTTTTTCTTATAATGGCGCATGCTCGCATGAAAACACTATTACACGATATATTTTTTTTTCTGCCCATTCAAGCATGCATATATATTGCCTGCTGGCAGTTTGGTGAATTTGCTGCTAATTCGGAATAAGGAAGCTAGAGCATTTATAATGTACATTTCTGCTCCGCCTGTCATCCGAGATGATTTTTCATCAAAGGTTGAATCAGCGAAACACTGGAACCAGTGAAAATATTTGGAAATTGTCTCTTGACAAGAAAAATACACCTGTAACAAATGCTGCATGCTTTAGCCTTCATATTCTCTGTAATTATGTGCACTAATATGTGCTAAAGAGTCACAGTTTTGCAGTAAACAGTGCTATATATAAGTTACCTGTAATTTCCTTCTAGTTTGGGTCCCTTTTTCGCTAAAACACGGCAGTCATGCTTTCGGATTGTACTTTCTAGGGAATATTACTGCCTTGTATTGCGAGGTGGCGCACAGCTGAACTGGAAGACGGTGATGTAGCGCTTCCGCACTTGCGCTATAGCTTATCAACCGCCATTACCGTGGTATTGAGGACAACAACAACTGCTTCCTCCTGCCTCGCTCCAGGTCTTCAAGAATGTCTCCCTCACAAGTATACTTCACATTATATATGGCAAAGCGTCAGGTTTGAGGCACTGTTGTTTCAGTGGGATGAGGATTCGCAACAGAGAAAGATTTATGTTGCAGTCGCTGTCGTTTAAATTCCTGCGATAAAAATTCGAACCTAGAAGGTTTGTCGCGAAGGTTCGCCTGCGCCACATGGAACCATTCTTCAGAGCTTAGCATCCTTTGGGAAAGCTTGACATTGCGTGTCTCTTCCCCCACTGCACTACTGTTGCAACCTTTAGCGGAATAATACTTTCAGCACCCCGAACCTTCAGTGGCCTGCGCAGCAGCGTGGATCAAATTCGAGTTCAAACGACTCCGGACACAAGCGGTGGCACTCGCAGCGCATCTCCTACGCAGCGCGTAGCATCCACGCAGCTGCAGCAGGTGCATGCTGTGACATAAGCGGCCAAGCCGGCCGGGCGCAGAGGCATGGAGACATGTGGAGTCACAGCTTCCCAGGGCGCCACCGCCAGATGCACCAGTATAAAGAAAAAATGAGGGGAAAAAGTGCTTTCCCCTGGCTTCGTGCAAAAAAACGATGAGGTTTCAGTCGACTTAGGAATGCCAGCTTTCATTCGAATACAAGCCGCCGCGGTGGCTCAGTGGTTATGGCGCTCGTCTGCTGACACAAAGGACGCGTGTTCGACCCCGGCTGCGGTGGTCGAATTTTGATGGAGGCGAAATTCTAGAGGCCCGTGTACTGTGCGATGTCAGTGCACATTAAAAAACCCCAGGTGGTCGAAATTCCCGGAGCCCTTCACTACGGCGTCCCTCATAGCCTGAGTCACTTTGGGACATTAAACCCCTATAAACCAAACCGTCATTCGAATACAAAATTAGACCGCCTGAAATTTTATGCAGTATCCCTTTAAGAATGCACCTCATGTTATTAGTGAGCTAGCACAAGATGGGTCATAAGTGAAAAAGACATGTCCAGGTGAAGCCTCCACCTGCCAGCTGTGGCCGGCAGTATTTAGGGGGATTTCCCTTCTCCACCTGCCAAAAGAGAAAAGGAAATCCAGCTCTCCACTTGTAGGCAAGAGGATAGACAGAATGTCTGAGACAGACTGAACCAAGAACGACTGAGTAAGAAACTGAAGAAGACAGTAAAGCTCAGCCTTAATACTATGATGCAATAGCGTTAATATGTTAATACCCATACATGTGGAAATGGTAACTTTTGATTTTAGATTCACAGATCGCTGCGAGTCATCCTACCAGTCCTGGTGCAATGGTGTAGCGGTTAACCGCTGGGCTACTGTGTCAGCAGTGGTATGAGCATTCTTAGCGATCAGTGAATGTGAAGTCAAGAATTATAAACGATCTGCCACTGCCCTGCGATGGCAGGTACTGCCCCCGGTGGGGCTTGTGCGATTCAGGTTGCTCTTCACGGGCAACCTCTCGTGAACAATCATTATTTGTCACAGTGGTCACTTTGCTGTGACAAATAATGCCACCCCGCCAACCCGTCAAGTGGTAACTTTGCTCACAATCCAGTGGGCAGGTTGTGATGGCTGCACAAGGCCACATGACCTAGGTGGCCCACCTAGGTCGCCAGAGCGGCCAGTTGCTCCGGATGCTCTGGCTGCGAGGCTTCAAACAGTCGCCGATGCAGACACCAGACAATTTTTACGACATTGGAATATTAATGCTCTCGTGTTAAAATGAAAATTACTCACAATGGGTGAGCAAAATTAAATGCATCTGACACAGGCAGCTGAAGTTGCCGAGGAGAAGCAATGACGTGCGGCCCTACACTCCAGCTTATCGACCTAAACAAGGACGTAAATGATAGCGCACCTAAGCCATGTTTAGCTAAACCTGGTAAATGGGGGCCATTTTTGTTTTTGAAACCAAGGTGAGAGTAAAAAGATCCCTTTTCCGCTGCCCCTCAAGAGAGCTACAGCAACCTTCACCACACAACTCGTAAGACGCCGGCAGAAGCCGCCTTTTAGAAGACCCTAGAGCCATGGAGCACTCGCTGATAAGAGAACGCCCTGAGTGAAGCAGGGAAAGAAAAGGAGGGAGAACGGGCATAGGAATGGGCTGCACGAAACAGAAAGCAACGCTGACAAGGTAGTGACGGCATGAAAGGTAGGGCTCTGAAATACCTTCCGAGGAGAGCACATCAACTCACTCAATCATTGTATTGTTTTGTCATGAGTACCAGAGCCGAATAATACACTTCTGCACACAGAAGAGTACCCACAATCACGCCCGAAAGTTGGCAAGCCCTTTCCGAATGCTTTTTCATGCTCGCACCCTCCTCCATTGCACCGCTCCAATGTATAGCTGTTCAGAGATGGCTATTGATTAGTCTTCCAGGCATCACGCAGCTACCATGGATGTGACCAACAAGTGGCATAGCTCCAGCGAATCACGAAGCTGCACCTCCGGCTATGGGGTCGGTGGAGGAGCTCTGACCTTTCAGTGTGCACAAGGTGACAAGAGGTGAGGAAAAGGTGCGAAGACACTGAAATTCAAATTTTGACAACAGATAACAAAGCTTCCACAAAGCACATCAAAAAAAGTTTTCCTGGAGGACATTCATGAAGCAGCATCTTTTAACATCACAGGCACACGTAAACTTTCTTAGAACCCGTTTCAAAGCCCCTTTAAGAGGTCAAAAGGCTTTGCTTCGCCCAATGGTGCCACATGTATTTTCGTGCCTCACAAATATGAACAAATTCATTGCTTCCGTGTATTTTACCAATCTCATTTCCTTTTTTTCCCCACGTGTTTGGCTGTATTGGTTTGTAATTTATAATCAACTTGTTTATTTTGCGAGAACTGTAACTTCCCCATCCTGTTACATTTCATTGTAACGTCGTACTTGTGTAAACAAGTTAACGCTAGTGCCGCTAACCCCCAGAGAATCGCGGCTACCTGGAACAGTTTGTACCTATTTAGCACAGAAGAAAGCAGCAGCAGAAGGAATGTGCAAAAAGATCAGTGACGATTTTTATAAGTGAATTTGTGTTCCTGAAGAGCAATCTCTATTCCCACACAAGCAATGGCACCAATTTTTCTGCAGTGGTCGCATGATAGGTTTGTGCTCTTCACAATGATGCACACATGTGCGCTCTGCTATACTGGACGAATAATCCGTTGTGCTCCAGCAATCTCCTTGTGTCGTTTTTTTTGCATGTGCATTCTTTGTCGCACTACTTTTTGCTCACGCAATCGGTCATTGCAAAAGACGACACAAAGCAGAAGGAGATGGAACGCAGCACCTTAACAGTCATTTCAGAAAACGACATGCACTCACCAGCTTTTGGCGTGGTGTCATCAGCACATGTCACCTGCAATAAAAAAATGCACAGACATCAAAAGAATGCAGGGCACCCCTTTTCTGCTCACCCACAACGGTGGCGAGAGCATGAATGCAGAGCCTATAGTGCATCCCATAACTAACTTGCAGCACTACCAAAGGCAGAGACCTCCTCACCCAATCAAGAGGGTGCATTAAATGTGTTCTTGTGTGCTTAGCAGTCTGTGTGTCGTCTGCTTGCGGAGTACACAGATATGGTTAGGAGTATAAATCAACGCTATGTACCGTATTTACTCGCATAATGCTCGCACCCCCCACATTGGCTATCAAAAATTGGAAATTTTTTTTTTCCCCGCATAATCATCGCACCCCCAAAATTACTGCCGCGAGCCGTCTGCTTGTCGTAGCGATCGCCATCTATTGACTGCGGCCACAACTAACTGCCATGGTTGGGCGCGCGTGCTACTATGCGGCGGTACTGTGCTATCATCCGCTGCCACCGCTGCTACCGCTCATCAACTCACCACCGCTACGCCATTTTGCGAAGGTGTCTCCAGCTCTCCGGTGTCTCGTAGGCCTCGTTTGCCTTGTTTGTGTGTTGCACCGTGCTCTTTGTGCCGCTTCGCCATGGGACGCTACGCAAGCTACACCGCTGCTTTTAAGCTAAAAGCTATTGAGTATGCGTTGGAACATGGCAACCGCGCCGCCAGCAGACACTTCGGCGTCAACGAGTTTTGCGTCCGGTATTGGAGACGGCAGCACGACGAACTCAAGACGACTGGTAAGACGCGCCGGGCCTTCCGTGGACCGAAGACTGGGAAATTTCCTGCCGTCGAATCCTCTTTACTGGAATACATCAAGGCTCGACGAGCAGATGGGTGTGCTGTGTCGATTGATTTGATACGGAACCAGGCGCTCGTAATCGCAAGAAAGGAGGGCATTCCGGTGCAAGACTTCCGCGCTAGTAATGGGTGGGCCACACGATTTATGCGGCGCAATGGACTCTCGCTCAGGAGGCAAACGACGCTTTGCCAGCGCCTGCCCGCAGCCTATGAAGAGAAAATAGTGGACTTCCATCGATTCGTTATCAGGATCCGGCAGGAGAAAAACTTCTTGCTCTCCCAGATAGGAAACGCGGACCAAACTCCGCTGAATTTCAATATGCCCAGCAGCAGGACAGTCGAACAGACAAGCGCCCGGACTGTGCACGTCAGGACTACAGGTGCCGAAAAACAGGTGCACGGTCATGCTAGGCATGACGGCGGACGGGCGGAAGCTCCCAACGTACGTCATTTTCAAGCGGAAGACCCTCCCGAAAGGAAAGCTCCCCCCGGTATACACGTGCGCGTCCAAGAAAAGGGGTGGATGACCTTATGGTGGACTAGGTGAAGACTGTGTGGGGGCGGCGACCGGGAGCGCTTCTTTTTCCGTCGCTCCTCGTGCTTGATAGCTTTCGGGGCCATCTTCAAGAGTCGGTTCTGGCGAAGTTCAAGGAACTGCGCACGGACCTGGCTGTTATACCCGGCGGCCTCACATCAATGCTACAGCCTCTTGACGTATCTTTGAACAAGCCATTTAAAGATAACGTCCAGAGGCTGTACGCAGAATGGATGGCCGAAGGTGAACATGCTCCGACGCCGGGCGGCAAGATCAAAAGACCGTCCGTGGAGCTGCTGTGCAGCTGGGTATCAGAGGCATGGGGGATGATTGATGTAAACATGGTGGCCAGAAGCTTCAAGAAAACAGGAATTTCGAACGCCCTGGATGTGAGCGACCAAGGACCACCTGGTGTGGGACAACGAAGAAGCATCGGAAGATGAAGAAACCATCGATTCCAGTGTCGGCACGGACTCTGATGAAGAGTAGGATTGCCCGCAGGACGTACGCAACGCGAGTAGTGACGGGGAGGTTGCGCGTGGCAAATAAAGTGCTTTAGCAGCTTGAGCTTACGTTCACCCTGTACTTTCATAAAGAAGGTAAGTTACGCTTGAAAGTAATGTTTTCGTTATATTTACAATTGCGGACCTGACAATCCTGATCTTGCACCCATTCATCTTTGCATTTAACACTCCGAAACATTTGCTTGAAAATTTTCCCTGCATAATTATCGCACCCCCAAACTTCGCGTTGATTTTCAGGGAAAAAAAGTGCGAGGATTACGCAAGTAAATACGGTATGTACGATAAGCGTAAGCACGCTTACATCACCTAACCACAAGCATTTTGCAGGGCGTTATGCCATTTGTCACATTTGCACTTTTAATTCAGTGTATGCAAACGGAGACTCAACAATAAGTCCAGCCAAGTGGTGCCATCTGGTTCTTAAAACACGAACCATTTTTGTTAACGCACTTCTTTTTAGGATTACAAACGGCACAATTGTCACTCTAAAAAAAAGCCAATTCATCGCTCATACGTTTTGTGACTGGAGTGAGATGAGATGAAAAGAAAGCTTGGTGCCTCATTTATGGCTAAGGAATGTACAGAGAACTGCAGTAACAATGATGAATTTAGTCTGAGGCAAAGGATCCTGCTTCGAAGGGTATCGCCATTTTGAAAACAATGTTTTAGAGCACGTGAGAGTCGCAAACGTTAAACTCTGAAAAAGTATATGTGACGTGAGCGTACGTTAAGTCTCAATATGAGAGTGTCTGGCACATGCACACTTAAAGAATGCTATCCCATATGCCCGTATGCTTACCTGCTACTGGTGCTACATTCCGCAGCGTGAGAAAGTTGCCTGTGCACTCATCACAGCTTTGATAGTGCTGCAAGGAACTACTGGCATGCAATATATTTTGTGGTCAGATGGAGCCAGAAAAAAAAATGTCGCTCCAAAATAACCCCCAAACTCTGCCCGCATAACATGCACAGCTACTGGTGCATTGCATCTTGCTTGCGCCAGATAACAAGAAATTTTGCAATGCAGACACCTGTTGATGACTGCTCTTAATCTTTCATTCCAGAATCGGTGGAATGCATTGTTTTATGTGATGAGATGCTCATTGCCTCATGTGCTATTCTGGGTTATTACCCAACAAAAAAAAGTTCGCAAATCTACTACTGCAAGAGTGACATGACCATGTGCTACCAAACCCCATTCCATCACAGCTCAAGAAAAAAACTCACTTCTTGTGCGCAATAGCACTTTGCATGCATCTGGTTCTGAATAAAAAATTGAACCAGGCAGTAAAACTAAAGCAAGAAAAAAAGCACACAGGAGCGTATCGCGCTCCTTGCCAAAGCTCTCATGTCATTTAGAAGCCAATCGAAAGAGTGAAGCGATATGATCACGAGGGAACTGGATGATTGACGAAAAGATGCATGATGTTTATGTAGAAGATACAGAAACATTGGCTGAAGTTGATTCCTCAATGCCCTGCTGGGCCAGTACCCAAAATGCAAAAATGGGAGCACGCGGTTTGGAAAGAACTGCGAATTTGGAAGCAGGCAGACAAGAAATGTGCAGTGACACCAGTGAGAAGCTGAGAGAGATGCAGAATGCAGGAGGCAAACTGAGGAAAGAGACAATAGAACAGTGAAATTTTAATGCAATGTCTGGAACAAGATTTCAAGGCACGGCAGCAAAGACGGGAGGCAGGACCTGAAATATGGCTTGCTCGAGAGACAATTTAAGTGGTGTACATTCTAGCATGAACAGCAGTACATAGTAGCCATCGTGTTATGCATGTGCTGTTGAAATGCAATTAAATGGGCTTCATAAATTTTATCTTTACCATTTGTTTGTTCATTCATACTGGTTGTTAATTATATACGGCCAACGCCACCAACAGCAAACTATTTAATGCGTCCACAGGCATCGCCACACTAACAGTACATGAAAGATGGTATGATATTGGGTACAGTTCCCGTTCCTGTTGGAAACAGCTGCGTGCAACACTTGTCCGATTTCACTGCAAAACTAGCATTTGTGGCAACATGCCAAGTGCAGATTCTGTGGTGCAGTTAGGTACTGTGCAGCTGGTGCAGCATACCACCACTGTTTCCTGCATCTGGAAGCCAGTGAGGAAATGCTACCTTTCTTCTTTTTATGTATAAATCCAGGGAGAGAGCTCGAACAATCAATGGAGCGGAGGCCAAGTGCAAACAACTCACAGGTGCACCGTGACACGGAAAGAAGCGACAAACCTCTGAGTTCTCCTGGCCTTGTGGTGAAGGTGGTGGTGAGGCAGGACTCTGCGAAGCTGGGCAGCAGAACTGCACCAGAGAAAGAAAGAAACAACTTTCTTGCCTGCAAGTGAATGCTAAGCTTAAAGCAGACGTGTAAAAACTGCACAAAACAGACTGTCAGTCGTGTGTAAGCATAAAACG
>JARKHS020034009.1:0-25913 GCA_030143305.2 Amblyomma americanum
CGCACTTCTTTTCAGGATTACAAACGGCACAATTGTCACTCTAAAAAATAAAAGCCAATTCATCGCTCATACGTTTTGTGACTGGAGTGAGATGAGATGAAGAGAAAGCTTGGTGCCTCATTTATGGCTAAGGAATGTACAGAGAACTGCAGTAACAATGATGAATTTAGTCTGAGGCAAAGGATCCTGCTTCGAAGGGTATCGCCATTTTGAAAACAATGTTTTAAAGCACGTGAGAGTCGCAAACGTTAAACTCTGAAAAAAGTATATGTGACGTGAGCGTACGTTAAGTCTCAATATGAGAGTGTCTGGCACATGCACACTTAAAGAATGCTATCCCATATGCCCGTATGCTTACCTGCTACTGGTGCTACATTCCGCAGAGTGAGAAAGTTGCCTGTGCACTCATCACAGCTTTGATAGTGCTGCAAGGAACTACTGGCATGCAATATATTTTGTGGTCAGATGGAGCCAGAAAAAAAAATGAGTCGCTCCAAAATAACCCCCAAACTCTGCCCGCATAACATGCACAGCTACTGGTGCATTGCATCTTGCTTGCACCAGATAACAAGAAATTTTGCAATGCAGACACCTGTTGATGACTGCTCTTAATCTTTCATTCCAGAATCGGTGGAATGCATTGTTTTATGTGTTGAGATGCTCATTGCCTCATGTGCTATTCTGGGTTATTACCCAACAAAAAAAAGTTCGCAAATCTACTACTGCAAGAGTGACATGACCATGTGCTACCAAACCCCATTCCATCACAGCTCAAGAAAAAAACTCACTTCTTGTGCGCAATAGCACTTTGCATGCATCTGGTTCTGAATAAAAAATTGAACCAGGCAGTAAAACTAAAGCAAGAAAAAAAGCACACAGGAGCGTATCGCGCTCCTTGCCAAGGCTCTCATGTCATTTAGAAGCCACTCGAAAGAGTGAAGCGATATGATCATGAGGGAACTGGATGATTGACGAAAAGATGCATGATGTTTATATAGAAGATACAGAAACATTGGCTGAAGTTGATTCCTCAATGCCCTGCTGGGCCAGTACCCAAAATGCAAAAATGGGAGCACGCGGTTTGGAAAGAACTGCGAATTTGGAAGCAGGCAGACAAGAAATGTGCAGTGACACCAGTGAGAAGCTGAGAGAGATGCAGAATGCAGGAGGCAAACTGAGGGGAGAGACAATAGAACAGTGAAATTTTAATGCAATGTCTGGAACAAGATTTCAAGGCACGGCAGCAAAGACGGGAGGCAGGACCTGAAATATGGCTTGCTCGAGAGACAATTTAAGTGGTGTACATTCTAGCATGAACAGCAGTACATAGTAGCCATCGTGTTATGCATGTGCTGTTGAAATGCAATTAAATGGGCTTCATAAATTTTATCTTTACCATTTGTTTGTTCATTCATACTGGTTGTTAATTATATACGGCCAATGCCACCAACAGCAAACTATTTAATGCGTCCACAGGCATCACCACACTAACAGTACATGAAAGATGGTATGATATTGGGTACGGTTCCCGTTCCTGTTGGAAACAGCTGCGTGCAACACTTGCCCGATTTCACTGCAAAACTAGCATTTGTGGCAACATGCCAAGTGCAGATTCTGTGGTGCAGTTAGGTACTGTGCAGCTGGTGCAGCATACCACCACTGTTTCCTGCATCTGGAAGCCAGTGAGGAAATGCTACCTTTCTTCTTTTTCTGTATAAATCCAGGGAGAGAGCTCGAACAATCAATGGAGCGGAGGCCAAGTGCAAACAACTCACAGGTGCATCGGGACACGGAAAGAAGCGACAAACCTCTGAGTTCTCCTGGCCTTGTGGTGAAGGTGGTGGTGAGGCAGGACTCTGCAAAGCTGGGTGGCAGAACTGCACCAGAGAAAGAAAGAAACAACTTTCTTGCCTGCAAGTGAATGCTAAGCTTAAAGCAGACGTGCATAAACTGCACAAAACAGACTGTCAGTCGTGTGTAAGCATAAAACGAACATCCACCAGCGTTTCAAATGAACCAGCAGCCCACCAAAGGGTAAGTGAGTGCCTGCTCTATGACGTCCAACAAGAACTCCAAAGCAAAGCTCCAGCGGTGGCATAAAAGTCTCACTACAAGGATGACACAAGCGCTTCTTTCTGGTGCAGAAACACTCACCCCAAAAATTGTTTGGTTTTAGTTATGGGGCTTGACATCAAAAAGAGACTCAGGCTATGAGGGATGTCGTAGGGAGGCCTCCAAACAGTCTCGACCAACTGGGGTTCTTTAATGCGCAGCAACAGGCCTCCAGCATTTCGCCTTCATCGAAATGTGACCACCGTGGCTGGGATTGATGGTGCGTCTTTTAAGATCAGCAGCCAAGCACCATAATTACTGAGCAACAGCGGCAGCTTAGCACAATAAAAAGAAACAGTGCCTTGGTACACCTTATACAAAAACATCTTTCCCACTTTCCCGTTCCTGACAAGTCTGCTACAGTCTTGATAAAGCCACCAAAGCATGCAGGCTATCTGAAAAGTGCTAAATTCGACCAAATAAAAAAAAAACTAAGGTTTCCTTTAAGCAACTCATGCCATCATGCAGACACTCAATTTCTACCCGAGCACAAGGATTCTCACGAGATTTTGAGCCTCTTTCTTATTTAAGAAGATTTCGTGCAAGTTACTGTCTCAAGCGACCGAACCCCATAAAATGCTACAACATTTGTTGACCAGATTTTTGTCATATGCTGTCAAAAGCTACTACATTTGCTATTCCCTTCCTATGAACGCTGCAAGGAACATGGAAAAGCCAAATTATTGAGGAAAATGATGAACTACACCTCATAGAAGACTTCAAATTTTAGTTCAGCATTTCATGGAGCTTCTATTGCATTTCTCGCATGCCAGCAGTACAAGGAGACAGGCAGGACATCCAAAAAATCTGCCCTCTTCACATGGGTGTAGTGTGGTGCCTTTGCCGGTTGCCAAATGGTTTGGTTTGGTTTATGGTGGTTTAATGTCCCAAAGCGACTCAGGCTATGAGGGACGCCGTAGTGAAGGGCTCTGGAAATTTCAACCACCTGCGGTTCTTCAACGTACACAGACATCGCACAGTCCACGGCCTTCTAGAATTTCACCTCCATCGAAATTCGACCACCATGGCCGGGACCAAACCCACGTCTTTTGGGCCACCAGCCGAGTGCCATAACCACTGAGCCACCACAGCGGCCAGGTTGCCAAATGCCTCAGCACAACTGACTAGAACCTACCGTTGCATCTAGAATACTAGAATAGTTAGCCAGGTGCATTTCCTACTATGCACATGGTTACCTTGCTCTTGTGGGTGGTAGGAATGATCAACGGCCTTAAAGCATTCCCATAGAAAACCCACAACCTGAGGTTTACATCAAAGTTGCCAAAAACTTTGTAGCTTTTCGATAATCATTACTCTTTGACAAAGATGTGTTGTGTCATAAGTAACGCAGAATGTTGCCTCAAAACTTTAACCAGGCTTGTGTTAGTACCACGTGCTCATTTTCCTCAATGACCGATAACCACGTGTGCTTAAGGATTTTTTTAGAACAGAAATGGTGCAGTAACTCTCACTTCTCGGCGAACACCTCAACAGCCCCATAAGGGAAGGAAGGAAGGTGGGAGTAACAGAAGAGTAAGGGCTGCCGTAGTGGAGGGCTCTGGAATAATTTGACCACCTGGGGATATTTTATGCACTGACACTGTTCAGCACAATGTTACGTGCACTGCTTTTGCATTTTTTTCACTGCGTGGTTCAAGTGTACACCTACAAAGTGAGCCAGTCATGAGTCTTTCCTTTCCTCAAATCCAGCGGGGAACCTAGATTGCAAATAAGGAATAAGGCTAGCGCCATGAGATAGAAACACGAACGCCGACTAAAAGCTTGTTTCCAACTAGAGATCCTATTTTTCACTCCCGGCATGTTTGAATTGTCCACCGGGAAAGTGAGTCAGTTAAGTGCTTTTCCTTCACTCAAATCCAGTGCAGGATCTATCTAGCCCACTTCTAGCAGCGTGGTTAAGACTGCGAATAAGGCTGGAGCTGGTAACCAGACTGTCTAACTTTCTTCAAGCAAGTGCGCCGTGGCCTGTGCCAAGGATGATTGAAAGGGGCAGTCCACGATGCAGAATCAGGCATGCATCTCTGGTTGTGCACACTGCTTTCTAGTCCCGTCCTGCACTGCACCCGCAAGCAACGCTATTTCAGTCCCGGCCGCGGCAGCCTCATTTCGACCTTCCCATCTTTTTTGGTGCTGCACGCTTGAGGTGTCCACCAAAAAAATTAGCCAGTTTTTGCCTTTTCCTTACTCAAATCCAGGGGAGGATCTCTACTGTTGTGAATAAGGTTAGACTGGGAACTCAATAGTATTATTTGTTTCGTGCAAGCGGGCCCTCGAGACCATGAAGTGCGCAGAGAACACAATCGATCTGAGACTGCTATCTATCATAAGAAGACAGAGTATGCACGTGAGCATAGAGGTGCCCAACAAGACAGTCGCCCGTGAAACGTCGAAAGTGGCCTGCAGCTCCAGGTATCTCGACCACTAATGCCAGTCGGCTTTCACTGGTTAGTGTGGTAAGTAGGTAAGCTTAGCTCTACTAATTATTTCACCTTTCTTGAAAAACTTCTTGAAATAAGTATGACGCTACTACATCTCTTTCCCCATTTTCCCGCTTACTTTAACGAAGTAAGTTCTACAGAGAAACCTTGTTATTGCGAGAAAGTAAAAAGTGTTAAAATAGTTCGCTATAGCTGAAATTTTTAATATAAAATTTCATCAAAAACACTCCCAACAGCGGTGAAATTTAGTCATTGAACAACCCACAAACCTCGCGATCTTTACTACAGAAACGAAGAGACGTTTTGTCAGGTTTTGGCGGCATTTCGAAGGCGCTCGCGGATCCTAAGGCCGCAAAAAACCCCCCGCACAGCACAAGCGCAGATTGAGCACCGGCTATGGTGGCTTTCTGGCATCACAGCAGTGTCGCGTGGAAAGCGGTATGTCAGAGTGAAAGCTATCGTTTTCACCACTTGTGCGACAGCAGACATGAGTGCAGAGTTGTTACTGCAAGCTTACAACCACTTGCGCTGTTTTTTCCAGGGTGCTAACAATGGATGCCAGAGGTGTGAATGTCTGCTGACTGCAACCCACAATCCGCTGTTGGCAAGGGCGAGATAAAAGTGCAAACCTTGGCACGAACGCTTGCCACATCGCCGCCAGTCACTTTTGCAGTGCGGCGAAGCCTGCCGCCTGCATCTGAACGGGCAGTTCAATATATTATTATTATTTATTGATACCTCACAGGCCCCGAAAAGCATTGAGTGAGGGGGACATCAAGGAAAAGGCATATACCGAAATAATAAACAACAATAACATTACATTGGACACGGTACAATATTCATTTCATGGCCAACCACGTTCGATATATAAAGTAGAAATTTTGTGTGCTTGTCAAAAATATTTACGAGGAAATCAATATTGCCAATAATTAGCAATATTCATGCTCGTTATATCAAGATTTAACTGTATATGTTTCTACTAGGGAATGATGTTTACCCCACCCTGTCTTAGCCCGTGTGCATTTTTCTAATAGGATCTGTGCTGAGCGGTGCCATGAGCATCTAGTAATTTATTCATTGTGCATAATGGTGGCCGGTCAGTACTTGCTGCTTTACAAAGGTATAAATTATGGCAGGTAGTGAACTCACGTGCACAGGTGGGGTAGGCTCAGGAGCCACATCCCGTCGAACGGCTGTGGCCTGTGGTTGACTGTGCCTGTGCACCGACCCGAATCGCCTGAAACGACATAGCAGAATGAACCAACTCTTCTTTTGAAAGATATCAGCTCAGAAGACAACACACTTATGTGATCGATGTTCACGAACTAGAGTCAACACAAAGTGCAAGCTTTTCTTGTCGTCGCCATAAACAAAACAAAAACAGAAGACATGTAAAACAAATTCCCAGACTTCATGCCCTGGGCCGAAGAAGTACCAGCGATAGCAGCACTGCCCTCTCCCTTTCTCTGGTGGGCAATGTCCACGTGACTTCGGCAAAGTGGGATCACATGAGAAAAGGTTGAAAGTTGACACAAGCATTGATTTCTTTGAAGTTAGTCCTTCAAAACACTGGGTTCAATTGCAGGAGTGCACGTTGCCCATTCAGTAATTAAACCAGCCATAATTCCACAAAAAATGCGTTCTTTGATTCCCAAATCTGATGAAATGGCGAGGTGTTATCAGGAATGATTGTAGCAAACCACTAGCGATCGGAAATGTCAAGTCCTTCGCATCTGCAAAAAGCTCCGGCCTGCAGCGTGTAGCATGTAGCAGTGGGCCCGTAGAGCGAACAATGGGAGATGGTGAAAACGCGAGAAAAACAACCAACCACACTGCACAGGACCGAAAGCGACAATGCAACACTCAGTGAACCAAGGTTACGAGTGGCTAACTTGCACTATTTCACAAACGGAGCATACATCCATAATGGTGCCATTCCTGCTACCCTTCCCTACAGTTCTTTCTTTGTGAGGGTTTTCTTGTTTTTAGGCATGCGCAAATCATTTGAAATTTTGAAATACCAAATCAAATATATTCTTTGAATGAATCGAATAATCCAGGTAAATATTAATCGAAATGAATCTAATCCATTTCCAAGTTTTTGGATAGTTTTCAAATAATTGGCACGAAATTCGAACATCACACAGCAATTTTTTCGACAATTGTTTCAAAAACAAGGCACACTCCAGCATCACACAGCATGCTCCCGCAGTTGGTTTTGTGCATGCTGGAAAAAGTCGTCCAGTGGGAAGAAGGGCTCCGCAACAGCACTCGGTCCATTCGTATGGCGTTCATAATGCTCATACATCAGATCTTTAAGATTCAGCGACCCATATGGGTTCAGCCAGGTTAAGCAAACCTTCCCTTCATGACCAATATTGGGGGCATAAGGTTGAAATTCATCTCTCTCAACAACTCGGAATTTCCACTAGTCTGTTGGCAAGTTGCCTTCAGTAGCCAACAGCAATTTTCTTATGCGTACAACATGACCGTCATAGAGTGAACCCTCACTTCGCTATTTGTGTAAGCTCTTGGATATCAGTGTTGAGTCTTCTGACAGCTAGAGCTTTATGTCCATGACTTATTGCGCCACCTATAGCGCTTTGTTGTTCCGCGCGAATATTCCTTTTGTTTAATAATCACTCAAGCAACAAATATACACAGATACATTCAAATTGTATTAGATTCGGTTATATTACTAACCCAATTCATGCAGGATTCTGTTTTTAAACACATTCTTTCCTTAGCTTCTCTATTCCAGTGCAAACTATTGGGAATAAACTAGTCTGAAAGCGGAACCCATCGCAAGTGCATCGTTCCTTAAGGCCTCTCCATGCAGTCTGGTGGGCCATAATACTAGCTCTGTGGTTCCATGCGGCAAGCCTAAACAGACAAATAGTTTATAGATTATGGGGTTTATCATCCCAAAGAGACTCAAGCTATGAGGAACACTGTAGTGGAGGGCTCCGGATATAATTTCAACTGACTGGGGGTTCTCTAACGTGCTCGGACATAACACATTACACTGGTCTCTGGCATTTTGCCTCCATCGAAAGGCAACTGCCACTGACAGAATCGAAAAATTTTGGCTGCATGACGAGAAAATACATGCGCATTCGAGAAGCTTGTAGGCAAAGCAACCCCTCCTATGCATCTAACTTGTCGAAATAGCCAAAATTGTTTGGGCCACAGCATCGAGGGTAACAGTTTTCTGATATGGATATTACTTACAGAGGACTACCCGCCTCTCAATGATTGAGGATCCTAACAGTAATAGCAGTTAACTATTCAATATCATTAACCAGCCTGCTAGTTAGCATGTGTTAGCTATATTCTGATGTACTATGCTGAAAAAAGGTGCTCTTTAACTCCAAAAGCCTATTTTTAAAATTGTGGAAAGTGAAACCCTCTGTATAGAGGCCAGATCTAAGTGATTCAGCCAATGCACGCGTAGTACGATTGTTCGCGGAGGTCGCTGTAGAGCCGGCGAGCGCTATGGGCATTCAAACAGCGAAAGGAACCTTACGAATGCGCCAAGCAACGTTGCACGCGCCAGCTTCGCGAAGAATAAGCGGCTGCAGTCTGCGGCGCCTATAGCAGCTGTAGCGACCCTCGTGTCTAGCGCGGGATACGTGCCGGAGAAGAGCAGATGGCGCCCGCACGCGGTAAGGCTGCTTCGACGCTGGCGTCTACTGAACGGCAGAAGCGGCGTCCGGCAGAGGGCAAGGCCCCACACCGTTCTGCGCAGGGTGTGCTGGCGCCACCTCTTCTTCGGCACGCGACGCTCGTCACGCGGACCGCTACACACAAAGAGTGCCCAAGGAAGCCGAGCGCGCGGTCCAGCTTACAAAAATGGCCGATGACGGAACTTCCTCAAAACCCGAGTGCGGCTACCACCATTTATCAGATGTCCTAGAATGGGCTACGCCTTCTCTGCGTAAAGCATTTCATGCTTACATGTGCTATTGACGACGAGATAACTTATTTCCGGGCCTGTCCACTGAAGCACAGCATAAACGATGCTTGGGTCATTACTGAAAAAGACAGCTTGCCTGTTAGGGTTGCAACTCTCGCCGCGCATGTAGTCGGCGCAGATGCAAATCCCCTGGATCGTCACCTTGCAGTGGAATTGAATGCTGATGGGAGGCAGCTGCAGTCTACACGATTGCCAGCGAGCGTCGAGGCAGTTGTTTCGAAGCCGACCGACGCCAGACACTGCGAATATATGCGCGCGTAGGAGATCGCCTTGCGGTGGAAATGAATGCTGATGGGAGGCAGCTGCAGCCCACCAGATTGCCAGCGAGCGTCGAGCCAGTTGTTTCGAAGCCGACCGACGCCAGACACTCCGAATATATGCGCGCGTAGGAGATCGCCTTGCGGTGGAAATGAATGCTGATGGGACACAGCTGCAGTCCACTCGATTGCCAGCGAGCGTCGAGCCAGTTGTTTCGAAGCCGACCGACGCCATACACTGCGAATATATGCGCGCGAACAGGTCTCAGAACAGCCCAGCCAGCCACTTCGATTCTCGGCTTACCTGGCTGCTGGGACGAGGCCGACCAGACGGCTTGGGCTCCCGCTTCGGGGACCCTGCCCTTTGTCTCCGATCTCGATGGATGCCGGACATAGCCGGAGCTCATGGTATCAGCGGAACAAGGCTGCACAAAATGCCTGCGCGCACCTTAAACAGAAGGCATAATAAGGCATCACGCCACTGTGCAATGCAGGCACCCTCACACTGTGGTGGCGACAAATAGGTTTACCTGACGTCCAGATGAGCAAGCCTTGCATCCAGGACGCCCACAGTTCGCCGAAGAGCGTCCCTGCAACTAGCCACGACGATAAACGTGCTCTGAAAGAACGCCAGCACACGAGATGATCAAAGCCGAGAGCTCGCGACTTTTTTTTTTCTTTCTCGGTGCTTCGATTACATGATGATGATAGTCGTTCGCTGAAATCCGGTTGTGTGGCGCCCACATTCGGCGCTGGCCGAAATTAATTCCGTAACTGACCCCTTTGCGCTTGACTTGTTCCTCGTGTGCCGCAGCTGTTTCGACTGCGAAAGAGCAGCAGTTATCAGTGTCATGTTTTGCTTTACGCCGTTGGCAGACGAAACAAGCTACGAAGATGTGTTGTTGTTGGGCTCATAAAATGGCACATGCCCCCAGGGGGATTGGCCAGTGGTAGGAAATTCCGGCTAGTTTCGGTTTCAACTACTTGACTGCACCTGGCGACTGGAGATGAACTGATACTTAAAAGTGAATGATTCCTGCCCACGCAGGTAGCGCGCGAAGGCTGCTACCGTCGCCGTGTGGTCTGAGCGGCCGCTGTATGCGGCTGCTGTTTTTTCGATGGTGGTGGTTCTAATCCGTCACGGGGACGAAGTTTTTTCTGCTGGACACCGGTCATGGCCACGATACCTATGTAGCACCGAACACTAGAATAGTGTTATAAAAATTGTATGTAAGTAACAGTAATGTTGCATGTTCCATTTTAATGTTACATTAACATAAACAATTAACACATAACGTGTGTTAAATAGAAAGCGCACTTTAACGCAGTCAACAAACATAGTTTTAATATAGCCTTCAAAATGTCATTATAATGTTAGTCATAACTATAGAACAACATTGCAAATATATTTCCAGCACGCCCAAGATGGCGGCTGTCCGGTTAGACGTCTAAGTAGCCGTCTACTTGGGAGTATTGGAACGCACCCCAGTTGTTCGGCCATTAGCGATGGCCGGCGAAGCCTGCAGACAAGCCACTCTGGCGATCCGTTCCCACGCTGGTGCTCTGCCCGTGAGGCCAGGGGTAGCCGGGTCGGTGGAGACGTCGGGGAAAATCGGAAGACAGCCGGCACCACTTCGCGGCCGGCGACAGCGACTCCTTAAAGGGATTTTCGCAGAACCTTGCTCCCCGCTTGTCCCACGCAGCAACAACCGGGCGAGCGCGGTAAATTCCCACCGCAGACATCTGACGAGATATTCTGTCTTGGTGGCAATCCTCGAGACAACGACCGGGTGAGCGCGGCAAATGCATACTGCAGACACATGGCGAGAGATTCTGTCTTGGTGGCAATCCTCGAGACATGTTGGCGCCAATCCTAATACCAGCTGGCGGCCATTCCTAATAGGGTGTTTCCATTCATGTTCGGGAGCATCATCGGTTTGAATGTTTGCCAGATTTCACATGCGTGAACAACGAGTTTGAAACAGTTGAAACTGTGTGTCGTAATGTACTCGTTGTTGCAGTTCACCGCCATCCCCAAGGAATCCGTGATAATTTTATTAGTCTTGTTGAAGGACTGCTGGTTCTTGCAAATGTCAAAAAATGGCATGCAGCTAGTTGTCGGCGACTTCAATGTTGACCTGTTTTCAGCTGAACAACCGAAACGCCAACTTCTAGAGGCTACGCTCGCAAATAGTTGTGAAAACCTAATTACCGATGGCACTAGAGTAACTGCTATTGAAACACTTCGATTGATTTGCGTTTCACGAACATTCCAAAGGATACAACTTTGTCCGGTGTCCTGTGTTCTGATATTAGCGACACCTATCCATATTTGCAGCACTTCCAAAGATGGAAATTCTCAAGGTATAAAATACACTAGAAGACATATTAATCACCATATGTCAGTTTGTTCGCGTCTTTAGTTGCTAGCTCACAATGGGTAAATGTGTACTCTGAATGTGGTCCCTCTGAGTCATACGATGCATTCATTTCCACACTACAACATTACTATAATGTTGCCTTTCCTTTATCAACTGTGCCTCAGTACAAAAAAGCCCGGAAACCATGGATAACTGAGGATCTTTATAAGTGCATCAAACAAAAGGAAAAAATTTTTTGTGCTTCTAAAAACCTGTGACGTTGAAACACCGCATGAATTTAAACGCTTCAGGAACAGGTTAAAACCAGATTTAAAAATAGCCAAATTCGTGCTTTTTCAACATAAGCTTGAGAACTTAGCGCGAAATAGCAGCAGAACGTGGAAAGTTTTTCGTGAGTTGACCAACGCCCCGACAGCAGACTTACCGTCTGAACTACAAATAAATGGAAAAATATATTCTCGCGAATCGTTAGCCTGTCTGTTTAATAATTATTTCATAAATGTCTGAACTCCAGAGGCCGTGCACGATAACCAACCAGTGTGCAGCCCTTTACATTATATTAATGATGTCGTAAATGACAGTGTATTTCTTGTCCTACATCTGAAGATGAAGTTGTTTCTCTGTTGAGCTCCCTTGACAACAAATCCGCAGCTGGCGAAGATGATACTAAACCTTACCAATTAAAGTAGTTGCCAGTGTTATTTCAAAGCCCCTAACCCATATTTACAATCATAAGCTATCCCTTGGTGTTTTTCCACAAAGATTAAAAATTGCTCGTGTTACATTAATACGCAAAGGTGTTAAATACTGTGAGTTAAACAATTCCAGACCAACCTCAGTCTTATCACTGTTCTCCAAAGTTGCATAGCGTATCCTATATAAACGATTTAGTACTTTTTTATTGTCAAAGAAAGTTATCGTCGAACAGCAGTACGGATTTCAAAAAGGAAAGTCAACTGAAACGGCCCTACTGCGCATTAAAGACAATATCATTTGTGATATGGAAGGTAAGTTTTTTACATTTGGAATTTACTCAGATTTTCGGAAGGCATTCGATTCTATACAGCACCATATTTGTGTTCAACACGATCGAAACATATGGCTTTAGAGGCATCACACAAAGTCTTATACGAAGTTATCTACATGCGAGGTCCCAGTTCACGTCCATACACGGCGATGCATCGGCGAAAGGTAACATCAAATATGACGTTCCTCAGGGCTCTATCCTAGGCCTGTTGTTATTCGCTCTGTACACAAATTACCTCGTTAACACTTCGACAGCGGGAGAAGTGGGGCTGTATGCTGATGATGCAAGTGTACTTTCTTTCCGGAGGGAGCCTCGAGGAACTTGAGGCCACGTCAAACGCATGGCTGCATGAGCTCAGTTTATGGGTATCAACAAACAAGCTTCAAATAAATGCAAAGAAAACAAAATACATGATTTTTTTTTCAAAAAATAAGCCCAATGTCTTTAATAGAAACCTGAACTTTAATGATGCATTGCTTGAGCGCGTAGATCGTAATTCATTTTTAGGTGTTACTTTTCAGTCGAACCTAACGTGATCCTACATGCAGAAAATATACGAATGAAAGTAGCGAGATGTATTGGAATGTTATGCCGCCTTCGTAATCTTGTCCCTCTCAGGCTCAAAAAGCAGCTTTATTTTTCACTTGTACACTCACACTTTAATTACTGCGCCTTAGTATGGGGAACCGGAATTAAGACTGATAATGATAGACTGCAGCGAAGGGCAATTCGAACACTATATAAAGATAATGTACACCGTGTAACCTTAATGAGAACCCAAAATATTCGACCTTTTCACGATATATACATGAAGAAATTATATGCGTGCATATTTTCTGAAGCATCAAGCAATTACAGTCGATTTGTTAGTCATTATCTAAATAGAGATACTGGTCACAATTTGCGTAGGACTTTCATTGTTATAGAAAAGCCAACGACAAATTATGCTAAACAGACAATTGATCAACAAATTATGAAATTATGTAATAATTATTCAGACATTCTCGAGATCGCAAAAACATGTAGAAGTCTCAGAACTTTCAAACGCAGAATGCGACTTCTGTTCACTTCAAATAGAAGGCCAAACGCTTACGAATAATGATCTCAGATTGCATAGTTATTGTGTTCTGATTTCTATATTTGCGTACAAAGTGTTAACAATAACATGTGTTTCTCTTTTTTTTTAACTTGCCACATGCTTCATGTGCATTTTTGTACGGTGATGATTGTTATGTCCAATTGTATATGCACTGTCTACATATATTTTGGAACCGCTGCTGTTGCACCCAGTGGGGCCAGGGCCTCGTTAGGAGACTAATTACCTCCTTTTGTCCTCCCCAAGGGCAGTGCCATGTATTGCCCATGCAATAAGCAAATGAATAAATAAAAGTCAGCTGGCAGTGGATATCAGTGGCCGAGTATGTTCTCATGACTTTATTGCAGATCAATGTGACCAACATGTGCGGCGGTCCCATGAAGCGATTCGCTGCCGTTGATTAGTGACGGATAGGTTTGCAACATTGCCAGCTGTTCTCCCTCGTCATCTCCGTTTTTCCTTTTTGTTTTAGTCCTCGATAGGCATTTAGCCCTGGCCGGAGTTTCCTTCTTCTTATTCTGTGATTCTATTCTTGTTGGAAATAGTTCTGTGCAGCGCGTGCAACTGTCTCTCTCAATTTAGAGATCACCTTCGCTGCGCGGCACATGGGGAGGGTGGAAAGGGGGAGAAAAGAGTAGAGAGAGAGAGAAAACTTTTATTTCTTTCCAAGAGGTTCGCGGGGATGAAGACTTCCTGGTCGTCTTGCTTGGGTGCTGGCGACTTGAGTCTTCAAGCAAGAGTGGGCCCTCAGTCCAGGGCTCCACTGAGTTGTGCCGCTTCAGTTGCGTGCTTTACCAAGGCCCTCTGGACCTCAAGCTCGCTGCTGAAGAGACAGCTCTCCCATTGCTCCGCACTCGGTGTTTGTTGATTGTGGAATGCTATGTTTCTCTTGCATTCCCAGGTGATGTGATAGAGTGTGGGCGTACTGCCGCACCAGGGGCAGTCTGGTCTGAATTGCGTTGGTGATATCTTGTTGTATGTGTGTAGGTTAGGGAAGGTGTTCGTCTGTAGCCTACGCCATCCTACAGCCTCTTCCCTATTTAGTGCTTTGTGTGGTGATGGATATCTCTTTCTGATTCCCCTATATAGTTGTAGGGTCTCTGTGTAGCCCCCCTCGCATATGAGTAGCCGTGACTCCGTGACGCCGATCGGTACCGTGCACCGGGCTGTCGCCGTGCGCGCAGATTGCGCTACGTGAGCGAAATAGTCCTTCCCGACGGGAACCGGGGCACTGGATAGTTCGCGGAACCCACCTCACCACACTGTAGCAGCGCGTTGCTGCTCGATCACGGTAGGAGGGGATGAGGGTCGTCGGGTAATGATCCGACCCCTGCGTGTCAGCTTCGCGCTCCCACAGGTAGGCGCCAGTGACGAGGGAGAGGTCGATGGCGCTGTGTTGCCCCACGCGCTGTATATGCGTGGGGCTGCCATCATTGATGATGTTCAGGCGCGCCGCCTGAGTCGCGGCCAGAAGCTCCCTTCCCCGTCGGTTGGTTCCCTGGCACCCCCAGTGTGTGTTGTGGGCGTTAAAGTCCCCGCAGATGACGGCGTCCTTGCCCAGGCGGTCGCTTAGCTTTTCCACGAAGGCCGCATTCCAACTCACGCCGGGACGCACATACACACTTGCCACAGCTGTGTCTGTGTTACGCACCCGGACGATCACCGCACAGCACTCGACGACCAGGTCACCCACGAACACAACCACATGTGGTAGGGACGTTCTCACATAGATTGCCGTGCGAGGGGCCCCAGTTCGGTGAGCGGCGTCGTAGCATGGCACAGCGCTGCAGGACGTAGTGGCGCAACTGGTTGGTCCGCTGTAGCCAATGTCTCCTGGTATTTTAATCTCCTCCGCGCGCACGTGCGTTTCTTGCAGAGCAAACACGTCGCAGTCGATACGCGGGAGGAGTTGGACCAGATCAGCGTGGCGGCGGCGCAATGAACGACAGTTCCACTGCCTTATGCGCGGCCTGGGCACGTTTCTCTCACTGGCCATCTCGGTTCAGGGCTTGGTGGGCGTCGCATAGCTGACGCGCTGGTGAGTCGACTGGCAGGAAGTCTGCCAGTGCCCTGACGGCTGCCGAGAGGGCGGCGATGACTGCGTCCTTGCGTTGTTCCGTCGCTTGGCTGCGCACCTTCGTCGTCGCACCGGTCCGTCCTCGCAGGGCGTCGCTGTAACTTGGCCCCATCTGCTGCAGTTGAGGGGGTCTTGTCGCGCCGTCTGTTCCGTTGGAGGATGGCTGCCCGGTGGTGGTGATTGTGGCGGGAGGTGCCGGATGTTTTGCCCTCACCGCTCGTAGGGCTTCGCGGCGTGTCATGGAATCACTCGCGGTGGCGAGGAGTGACGCAACCTTGCGCTCCTCCTGCCATCGTGGGCAGCGCGGCTCACTTGATGCGTGGGCGCCGTTGCAGTTCACGCACCTTGGAGATTCGGCACTGCAGTCATTAGTCTGGTGACCGCTGCCGCATCGGAGACAGCGCGCAGGAGATGTGCACGCCGCCGTCGCGTGTCCAAGAATCCCACACTGTCGGCACTGCACCGGGCGCGGGAGACAGGCGCGCACAGGGCGTCGGAGTTTATAGAGTGCCACTTCCTCGGGGGAGGGGGGGGGGGCACAAAGCGCAGGACAAGGTTTCGGCCTCTCCTTGTGCATCCGACGACTGGCACTCTGCTCTGTATGTTGGCCGCCAGATCGTCCTCCGAGATGGTGGGGTCAACGCCGTATAGCACTCCCGCGCATGTGTTCGTGCGAGCCCGCACGCCGCACACCGTGTCAACAGCCAGGAGGGGCTGCAGGTCCGTTGCGTTGTTGGCATCCACCGCCACTACATTGCGGCGGTGGTTGACGCGCACGGCCTGTACTCCCGGCAGCTTGGACAGCTCGGCAGCTATTGCCTCCTTTGTTGAGGAAAGGAAGTTCCCCCTGCTGCCGATGGGTCTATATAGCACTGTCTCAGAGCCACGGGAGACTGCTGTCTGCCGAAACCGTGCAGCGAAGCGGGCGGCTACGGCGGCGAACGGTGCGGCGGGCGCGCCTTCGCTAGCAGACGACGCTCGCGGGGAGTGGCCGCTGCTATCCGGCTGGCGCTGCTGTTGCGAGAGCGTTGGAGAGGGGGAGGTGGCTGCGCCTGGGCAAGGTAGTCCGCCTTGTGTACTGTGCGATGTCAGTGCATGTTAAATAAGCCCAGGTGGTCGAAATTTCCCGAGCCCTACACTACGCCGTGCCTCATAGCTTGAGTCGCTTTGAGACGTTAAACCCCCATGAACCATAACAAACCTTGCATTCCAGGTTCGTGGCAGACGAAAGAATGCTGTAAGTACGGCACGGTATACTCTGCGGCGCTGGGAGGCGACTCAGCCAAGTGACGGACGAGAAGAGACGACAGTGTGTGTGCGATGCTCGACGGTGCGAGTACGCGAGCGGTGTGCGAATTTGCGACTATGTATTTTGGCGTGTACATAAGTTTTTGTAAATATATCCTTTTGTATTTCCTTCACATGAATGTTTAATCGTTTTATTTCTTCAGCGCGTATTTGCAACATTAATTTAATCTTAAGCCTCATTTCTAACAATCGCCTTTCGAGTGCACTGGAGACTTCTCGCCTTGACGTTCCTGGGCGCCTTGGACGGGCATGGCTTCGGCAGACCTTTGGCATGGGCGGTTTCCTCTAGTGGCGCAGCTCTATCAGTATTCTGCAAAACGCAGCGAACCAACGAAATGATCCAACATAGGATCTACTGGGTACCGGGACACGCCGGAGTCGAAGGCAATCTAAAGGCGGACAAGCTAACTCGCGAGCTTACTATCCGAGCTGGTGCGTCAAACGCCTCGAACGGCCCGGAGATAACGGTAGAGCTCACGTACGCAGCTATCATCTTCATCAAAGGCAGAAGACGCAAATATCCCCAGCCACATCCTCTGCTAACACAATATGAAGCGACATGTTGGAGAAGACTCCAAACAGGAGCCTTCCACAACCTTCACATTCTACATAAGATGTATCCGGAGCAGTATAGGGATACATATCCGTGGTGCGGGGCAACCCCCACTCTGTATCATATCACATGGGAATGCATACACAACGTAGCTTTCCGAGATAACAAAGAGCCAAATGCGGAGCAGTGGGAGGACCGGCTAACCAGCAGCCAGCTCAAGGTCCAAAGGGACCTAGTGAGCCACGCATGCTGGATGGCCAGGGACAGTGGTGCCTTGGACTAGGGGCGCCAACCATGCTCAGCCTGGAAGACATCGGCAATCTTCGGGCAAGCAGCAAGACTCCTTTATTAGAGCAATAAAGTTTATTCACTCACTCGCTCTAAGCACGGCAATGAATCCTCCAAAGCAAGCACGAGAAATGAGCACAATAAACAACAACGACAAAAAAAAAACGACTCCCAAGCGCATGACCGCACCTACTTGTGCCGCGGCGACTACAGTGTTCGGAACGGCGCCGTTACCTAGCGCGCAAGCGGGAACTAAAATTGTCGACACCGGCGGCTTCACCTCGGCCTACGGAGACGCGGCGCAGTGAGCACACTACCCAAAATTCTAATTCACTGTAGCTAAGGCGAACGACACGCTGCCGCCGCCACTTCGCCGCTCGCGGTGTACACAGGTATGGCTCGAAAAGAACGTAAATTGATTCTGCCTGAGTACAATAAGTGTATGCATGCTGATGTGTGCTAAACGCAGGTATTTTGATGGAGGTTACACCATTTCTCACATTTTCCACATTTAGTTTAGTGCATGTAAGAAGTAGTAAGTGGTTGTTTATTAAAAGAATAATAAAAAGGAAGGAAAAGATTTTCGCTTGCGCCGGCATCTGCCATCGATACTACTGAAGCACCTGAGCTGGGGCAGCGGATACAAAGGATAGCTTGCGGAATGGAGAAATGAAATGAAAGAGGTGAGAGGACAGGAAGAGAGGATATGGGTAGAAAGCGTATGTAAACACAGGCGCAAATGTTAAAAACACCAGCCTAATGGCGCCATCTGGTTGTTAGGACGTGAACGATTTCTGTCAACAATTATACAGTCTTCTAAGCCAAGGAGCGGCAAAATCGTCTCTAAATAAAAATAAACGAAATTTATCACTCATACGTTTTCTTATAGGCGACATGAGACCAAGCGAAAGATCTGTGCCCCATTTATGACCAGTGAACGCTACAAAAAAAAATTTTGAGGACGCTTAAGCTGTCTTTAGTGAGGCGGGACAGCGTGTTGCAGCGTTGCCAAAATGTCCACGGTATGGCACCGCCCGCTCATTGCGACGCGTGGCCCGTTGCACAATTTAAGGAAAGCACGCCTGTCTCACATATCTCAGTGGACAACCGAACCGGGCCGTAAAGGAAGGAAAATGATCTGAAAATTGGTTTTAAGGAAAGGAAATGACGCCTGTCTCACAATTCTCGCTGGACACCTGTACCGCGCCGTAAGGGAAGGAAAATCTCTTCCCTTTCGGCGCGGTTCAGGAGTCCACCGAGATGCGACATATACTGCGCCATTCTTCGCTCAAGTCCAACGCCTACGACACCGGCTTTTCTGCGACACGGCGCCCTTAACGTTGTCGCGTTAAAAGGCAGTAACAAACGACGAATTGAGCCCGAAGCGAGGGGTCCTGCTTCGAATCGCGTCGCCATGTTTGTTGCTTCCTGCTTGCCGCGGCAGAAATCGGTCCCGGAGCGATCGAGCTTCCGCTGGGATTCCGCTTGCTCTAGCCGCGAAATGCCGAAGCGTGAACGCGCCATGAGAAGAGCGCTACTGCAAGCGGATAACAGACCTTTGACGTCGGGAGTATACCACGCCTTGTCGCCTGCTCTTTTGGTCCGTCGTGTGGATGCTGTCGACGGCCAGGACACGCGCGGTAGACCTCACGCGACCGGTCCTCGGTCTCGTCCGTGGCCCGCCGTCTGGATACGCCTTTACCATCTGTCAGTCCTGCTTAGCGAACAGGATTGCTTGCTAGGCTGAAGCTCTCACGTCATGACTTCACAAGTCGCGGCTACCAATTGTAGACGAGGAAAAAGTTGAAGCTGGAAAAAAAGCTGTTCAAAGTGCGACTTTTGGCGAATGCTCCTTAATTGTCACCACCCGGGCTGTGCGAACTTACCTTGCTTCACTGTTTAGGCGAGTCCCTTTCAGCTCAGGTGAACACTTAGAGCGATACAATTACCGTAACTCACCCTACTCCATCGCCTCTTACACACTATAGCGATAGGGAAGAAGGCTACGAAAATAACAAACGGTCGCCTCTAATCGATAGACCGACTATATGCAAAATATGTCCCTCCCTTGATTCTTATCAGCAATAAATGCAACGCATTAATGCCACAAATGCCCGTAGGGCTTAAACACGTTAAAAGAGCACTAACCACTTTACATCGGTCCATAGAGAAAGAACTTGCAAAAACAGCTGGAGAGCTCATTTTTAGCCCACAAACTCGGATGTGCAAAAAATTTATAGACACTAAATTATAAAACAGAATAACAAATGAATAACCTACAAAATGAACTATTATTACCCATTGGAACTTATACATATAGGAGTGCTAAAGTGCACCTCCTTATATCACAGAAAAAGCACATGGAACTCGAAGTGCAGCGGGTTTTATTTAGCAGGCAGGTATCGGCAAGCGACCGGAGCTCAACGACGGCTGTGGATTGACTACATTCGAATAGACGAAAGCTCCGCGGAGAGACCAAGAATTTGCGCACAATCTCGGCTACGACGTCTTCGGCCCCACCATTTCTGTTACTGCCAAAGTTTCTGCCACCACCTAATGCATATTCAACAATCCGCAGTGGTCAAAATAATTGCACACTATCAACATGCAAAACCAACAAGCTTCAAACAAACAAATTACAGCAAATCACATCATTGAAACAGACGCTGTGAAATATTCAAAAGGAGCAACCAGGGACAGTACATATGAAAAATCCACAATGGCGCGAACCCCAATAAGAAAAAATACAGCAAATCACATCAAAGAAACAAACACACTGAAGCTACATGCGCACTACCAACATGCAAACAAACTGGATGCACGAATGCTTGAACCGGGGCATTTTGTTACACGTAGACTTCACCATCGAAGGAGCCTGCGGTGTAAAATCTCGTACACAATACGCCTGCGCAAGTACGGTATGTGCCTCTGCTTGAACAAAATGGGTGCGTCCCGGGTCAGGCACTCGGCGTACCGACATATAAAGACACCACAGTCGCTGGCGTTCTTCTGGAGCGGCACTGTGCGAGGGTAAAAACGCCAGCCGCCCCAGTCCAGGTCACGGCCACGCAAGTGGCTCTCCTCTTGCAGGTAATGCGCCAATGCATCAATGCTTTCGGCATGCTTCTCGCTTGGGCCCAGACTGTCGTAGATGACCATTTCGTGCGTCCGGAAGTCCACCACGGCGAGACACCAGTGGGAGGCGTCCGCAAAGTTCACGGGCACCAGCAGAATTTCGTAAGCGAAGAGGTCGACGCCTCGCGTCCAGCGTTTCACGCCCTCATATCCACAGCGGTACAACTTGGTGAAGAAATGTGTACTGAACGCGTACACGCGCGGACCCCCTCGCTTCTCAGAGCGTTCCGCGATCAAGGCCAGGTAAAAGTTCACGACAGTGTCATTAAGCCACTGTCCTTCCCTTAGCGTGGCTACGTCACGCCGACGGACAGCAATAGAGAAGGCCTCGACCAGCACCTGTTGCGGCGGGCCCGGCTTCAACGCTTCCGACACTTCTTCTTGCATGGCAAAAGTGAGTCGGCTATGGTGCTTGACGTCTCCCTCCAAGTGGGCGACGATGGTTGACGTCTCCATCTTGCTGTTGCGCGTTTGTATTACACGGGCGCTCAGAAGACTAGATCACTCTCCAAACAATCGATCCTGAACGGCCGTGGGTTCGAGCACCGATCGACGGACACACGCGTGCGAGGATAAAGGCTCCGAGGACGCGCAAGACGTGAACCTAGTCCGCCCGCAAAATCTCACTAAACGCGGCTCGGGTGTCCACCGAAATATGCAAGACAGGAGGCCATATTACGCAACTGTCGATTACGAAAACTCAAAAAGGTGCCAATAAGCCTCGCTCCTATTGGTCGGTCGTGGCCGGCGGCCATTTTGCATTTTTGCGCCATGGGTGGCTGCAGATTACGTCACGGATGTGGCAGAAGTGGTGACGTTGCACAACTAATTATGCAAGCGCTGACAGTTAGCAACGTCTGAGGCCTTCCTTCCTTCCTTCCTTTGACAGTCTCGAGGCGGTCAATTTCACCGTTGCGTTTCTTACAGAAAATGGGGGCGGTGTACGCGGCCATACGACTGAGGCGGTGCGTCAGCGCGAGCAACGGCGAAGGAGGGCGCACGAAGACGCGTTTGACTTGCCGGACGAGCTGTTTCGACGCCTTTTTCGACTGGAGAAGCAGACGGTGGAGTGGCTTTGCGACGAAGTCGCCGATGAACTGGGAGATTTGCGTGCGAGTGCGCTGTCGGTGCGGCGGCAGGTGCTGTGTGCACACAGCGGTTCTTTGCTACGGGCGGCTTTCAAGCTGCCGTTAGTTACGAGGCGCACGTCGGCATCGCACAACCGATGGTAAGCAAATGCGTGCGGCAGGTGTTGGAGGCAATGTGCACAGTTAGCGCGCACAAGGGGTGGGGGCTCCCGCGGTCACCTCTGTGCCACAGATGAATAAATAAAGCACGCCTATGCTGGCAAAGCACTTTATTTGTCCCAGGAAATCGCACTTCGTGGTCGTCTTCTGTTTCCCGAGGGAAAAGAAACAGACGACCACGCATCACATACTGCAACATCTCAACTTTTGGCATTTTTGTCATCGATCGAAAGAGCCGAAAAACGCAGACTTCAACAAGTTGTCTTCCTCGACTTCGCACCAAGTGCTTCTTGCAAGTTCGCTCGGTAGGCACGTAGCCTTCACTGCAATCGTTCAAATTTTTCTGCACACTTAGGTCCACTGCACAGTAGCTTGATTTCAGACGCCGCGTAAAAAACAATAACAGGGCGTGGAATCGGTTGCTTTCTTGTTTTCGTGTGCTGTGCGATGTCAGTGCAGGTTAATGATCCCCAGGTGGTCGAAATTATTCCAGAGCCCTCCACTACGGCACCATCACTTACGGCGCCCTTCAGGTGTCCAACGCTATATGAGACATACTGCGCCATTTCCTTTCCCCAAAAACCAATCATATAATTCGTGCAAAGCGGCTTGACGTTTTACCGCCGTCAGCGCATCCCCGCGGGAGCAAAAGTTGCCCAAAAGCAAATTTAAAGTACATCTTCGAACGCTTTTGAAGCAAAAAGCTTCACTACACCTCGACACTTGTACTCTTAATCCCTTCCCGCGTTATTTCAACTTTATTTTCGCGATATATTTCCCGCAGAAAATCAATTACCTCGTGACCGATACCTTCATCTTTCAATATGTTCCCCAGGAGTTCCCTGTCAACGTTGTCGTATGCACCGCTTATGTCCAGGAAGGCTAAATACAGAGGTCCGTTTTCCAACTTAGCTATTTCTATGCACTGGGTAAGCACGAACAAGCTATCATTTAAGCGCCTACTTCTGAACCCGTCCTGAAGTTCTCCGAGTATTCTATTACATTATACCCATGACTGCTTTTTCAATTTCACCGCCTGCATCGCCAGGTGGTTCAAAACTGTTATCGTAATTGGTCGGAAGGATTTTATGTTCATCTTATCGCCTTTCCCTTTATAAATGAAATTCATTTTACTCTGTTTCCAGCTGTGCGGGATTTGCTTATTTCTTATGACTGCCTCCAATGCTTTTATCAGCGTTTTCTTGCCTCTTGGCCGAAATTCATTAATGAGCTTGATTGGAATTTGTCTATTCCTGCGGATGTGCATTTTGGAATATTTGCTTCTGCCTTTTTCCAGTTAAGACTGGTCAGTTCTAACCTGTTTTCAATTGTGCAGTCCTGTGTTGCTCCCTCGTTTGGGGAGATTACCCTTTCATCGCTCCTAAATGACTCAGCTATATATAACTGTGCAATTTACTTCACAGCATCGTCTCCCTCTAAACATTTTCCCTCAACATCTTGAATCTGTTCCTGGTTTCTTTGATTTGTTTTACCCAGCCAGCTTATATGGTTCCAGAACTTTCTTGACCCCCCCCTTTAGTTGCATCGCGAACTTCAGCCAGCCAGTGATCAGAGGAGTGCTTTATTTTAGCCTGGACGAGGACCTGCACTTGCTGTTTCTTTTGTCGATAAGATTCCCATTTTTGGCCTATTTCCTCTTCAGATAACTCAACCCTCTTTGCTTCTCTGTGTTCCCTTGAAGCCAACCGTTGTTGTTCGATGGCCTCCCTAATTTTCTTATTACACCAACTTCGTGGCTTCCTCTTTCCACTCCAACGGTTTACTTCTTTTACTCGTTTTATTTTTGTACTAATGAGTAGTTCTAACTGATTATAATCCCACTTTTCCATGGGGCGTTTCTCGATTGCTTCCTCTACGCCGGCCGCCATTAACGCTATTTGTTCATCATTTAATTTTGCGTTCTCTTTTTGACTTCTATGCATTTGTCTTTTGATCAGGGCTCCCAATTTTAGACTAATACGCTTACAATCACTTCCCAGGCTGTGCTTCCCCTCTCGTCTATTGCCATTATTGCGAGCTTGCTAGATCTTCTGCGACATTAGGCAGTAGTCAATGGTCATCTGCCTGTTACGGGATTCCCACGTGATTTGTCCCTCACACTTAGTTTCTCTATTTATAATAACTAAGTTGTATTGCTCACAGAAGTCTAGCATTAACTTCCCGCTACAATTTTCCGCCGACTGGCGCGCCGTGGTGCGGGCGTTTCTTTGAGGATCGCGGGACTGCGGCGGCTCCGCGGCGATTTACTGCCCTTAGGGCGCTAAAGAAACATTGCCGAGCATACTTCCACAGCGCAGTTGTATTGCAGAAGTCTTTGTGTTATCAAAAGGATGAAACTGATGCGTTAATCATGACATTCAGTTTGACATTTACGTTTATTGTGCCGGCACTTAGCATGTGCTCGTGCTAAGCGCCTTGGTGCTCAATCGCAGAGAAAGCTCTTTTGGTCAGTATCAAGCATTAGGTGCATCACTAGCCTGCAGTTTCAATTTTAATGCACTCTTATCCTTTGCGCGGGCCATAAACCATCCCCCACAAATAGGGCTTTGTTGTCGCCTTCGTAGTGGTGAGCCAGTTACATCAACAAATTATCGTTGTGAGCTCAACTATGGTGGCTAGAAGCTTCCAGCCACCATAGCTCAACTGAGTTGCAGGGTTATCATCAGGCAACAAATTTTGACAGTTTATGCTATATGGCGGATAAAAACGTATTTTCACTTAATTTATCAAGCTTGAATCAATATTCGCAGAGAAACCAGGTTTCATGAATTCTGCAGCCTGAAGCCGCATTTATTTTATTCGGAAGCTCTCGGTGCGTGTGACAGCGTCACGTATCCGTTTCGCTAATTGTCAGATTGTAAGAAAATCGTGCGTATTTTGCTGTGATTCCAGCAGATACGAACTGCAGAAACATACTACAGGCAGTCCTTTGCTCCGTCAATCCCCCTGACATGAACACGGAAATAGCAACTTAAATAGGCAGCGGTCGTGCTTATATTCACCTACATGAAATGTGCTTAATGGGAACAATGGCAAGCTCTGCGCATGGATGCCAGAGACATACGGTGATCGAAAACATGCACTTCGCCAGGACAACCTTCAGTCTGCAGCTGGCCGATCTGGTTACTGCTTGCACATCGCTACACCACCGAGTCAAACCAATAAATATACATGCTGATGCATAAAATTATCGCAGACAGCAGTGCACGTAAAATACAGCAACAAACGACACGCCAGTTCAGAAATCTGCTTGTAAGCATTGGTTTCCAGTCCACAACCTACCTGGTCGACTACCCTCGGATGTCGCCTTAACGAGTAAAAATGCGCATCATATAAGCACAGAACAGTTTGGTGGAGGGAAAATGTGAGTAATGATGCACAGCACAAACATAGGTTAGGTGACGGAGCGCATCAACGACGGAAGTAAAGAAGACGTAAACATGTATTCTATGCGTGGCACCGGTGCGACCCGCAGTCCACCGGGCCGCGCGCACCGACAGATGGCAGTTGGTGTCAAAGAGTAGGAGCGCACCCAAAGCCTGCATGTGAGGGTAAAAGAATGTGGTGCGTGTCGGAGTAAGTGAAACGCAGCCATAGTGGGAGTCCAACAACCTAACTGCGCGAAGATCTATCCACTTTTCATTGACAATTGCTTTTTTTCAGTTAGTCCTCCAAAAATTTTCTAAAAACGTGTTCTATTGTCTCTGGTTGTTTCTAAGTTTAAAAAAAGAACCTCCATGGTACAAACAAGCCCGTTTCCACAAAGAATGTTTTCAGTGATAATTTTCCGCAAGAAAAAGCAGTTTACACCCCTTGGGGAACTAGCAGTTTACGATTCGCTTTAATATGTTCTGACCTGGGGCTCTGCTGTACAGTTATGTGCAAAGGAAAACCCCTTTTTCCTTCTAACACCTAGAATTTAAATTTTGCTCCAAAAAACTCGCACACAAAAACCGGACGCTGCTTACCTCTTCAA